>RXPK01000320.1:734819-1334819 GCA_004143645.1 Protaetia brevitarsis
TCGGAAAACTGTTTCTCTTCACTTCGATACATTTATTTATTCGCACTTTAGAATGCTATTCAACGATACCAAAACCCTTTACTTTACTCAGTACTTGATAAGCTGTGAATACTTACACATTGTCCGATCCTCATTTAGATTTATTAATTTATTATATCCAATACAAGTTAGTTAGTGTTATATTTGAAGAGTAATGGAGGCTTATAAATTACAAGAGAGAATTGAAATGATTTACATCTATGGAGAAAGTGGTAGAAATTCGATGATGTGTTAAGCTTATTCACAAACGTTTTCCCGACAAGGTGCGATCGCGCGTCTTCTTTTACCGAGTCGTCCAACAGTCTCTAGCGAAGGACCCTTTACAGCCAAAGAAACGTAATCGCCGGAAAAACAATTGCTTGGAGAAAATAATGAAATGCGGGTATTAGCTGCAGTAGCTAATAATTGCACATTAGTACTCGAGAAATAGCTCGCGGATCAGGAATTTCTCAGTCACTATCTACCCAAATATTGAAGCGTAGGGAATATCATGCATTTGAGCTTCCATGCATCAAGAACCTCATGGCGTATTGTTTCAAAATCGATGTGGTTTTTGTCAATGGCGTTTCAACGGGAATACGAAGATAATTCCAATTGTTTGCTCGAGTATTATTTTCTGACGAGGCCACATTCACAAATCACGGTACGGTAAATCGGCACAACATGCATTACTGGAGTATCAAAATCCCCATTGTTGCGGCCAAGTTGAACCATCACATCCTTGGAACGTAAATGTTTGTGTGGAGTAATTTGGCCATAAGCTTATTGTCCATATTTCACGATGGAAACTAAATGTGAAAAATATCAAACATCTGCTTCCATTGTACTTAGAAAACCTTGACGTACGACAAACATTGTGGTTCCAACATGACGGTTGTCGCAGCATATTATTCAAGAATAGCACGAGAAATATTAGATCGAGCTACAATCGTCGATGGATCGGAAGAGGTGTTCCGGTGTCTTGGCCTGCAAATTCGCCAGATTCTTAGTTCCCGCTTACTTCTTTTGTGGCCACATAAAATCTGAAGTTTATACAGAAGTGCCAACCACGAGGGAAAACAGATTGGAGCGAATCACCAACCGCTTGTCAAGGATTACGCCGAAACACTTCTCAGTTGTGTGCAATCATTCCAATTGTTAAATAAATAAATGTATGAATGTGAAGGACACATTTTCGAACACATTTTCTGGAAATGGTATGCTAAAAGTAAATTCTTCGTTGTTGAATGGCTTTTTGAAATGTTATTTAATGTTAAAATAAAAAAACCACACAAAATCTGTTTTGCTTACTTCTCTTTTTTGTGTATTTTTTCTAGACGTTCACAATCATGTTTTTTTTGCGATTACAGCGACAACCTGTTACGAATCGAAAAAAAAGGTTTAAAACAAAAAACTACATACTTGAGGCGTAGAATCCGAATCTGCATTCAAAATGAGATTCTCACTTAAGATTTCAAAGTTGTCCCCCCCCTTCCCACTTCTGGAGGGAGGTGGAGGCGAGGATGAGTGGATTTGATTCGTGCACCATTCAGCGGAGCCCCCTACATTATAAACAATCTTATTAAGATCTTTTTTGATTTGATGCAGTTTTTAGGATAGATCATTGTCTCAAGATAAGACAAACTCACCTGTATATAAAAAAAAAAAACATATTCGAGGATGTGAGATTAAAATTAAAAAAAAGCAAACAAACAGATATAGAATATTACTAATAAATGACAGATTAATTTATTCTTTTGCTATCATTTTTCATTTCTTTTTGCAACTTGAAGCAGAATTAATATTTTATAAATTATGAATGTCTTGTAAGAATTCTGCAACTGCAAAAATCTTTAATAAGCTAAATAGCTGGTGTCAGTTTAATTCGGGATGTTCAGCATCGGGTTATATCAACTGCCTGTATTAAATATAATAACTAAGAATTCTTGGAAATAGCTACGGGCAAAATAATTATCTATTCACAAGACAAGCTTTAGTTCGGGACAATAAATAATTAGTTTCCAACCAGATGCATGCGTTTTTAATTAACGAGCCTCTTTGCGCGCAAATCAGTGGAAATAAAACTAAGCAGCAAGAAGGATAGCTATTCTACTCCTGTTTTATTTTCTTCCTTTGTGAGACCCGGTTTCTAGAATTATATTAAGCTTTACAAGCAACTCAATATAGTTCCAGATTACTATTGCGATTATGCGCGGCTTTCAAGTTTCTTTTCGTAAGATTTGAAATTTTGAAAAAAAAAATTGGCAAAAATTGAAAATGCCTATTCTTTCTTGCAAATAATAGAATATTAGTTTCATTCAGTGAAATGAACAAATAGGAGAATTTATTGGAAGCGCAAGATAAAATCTTTGGATCGTTTCGTTAGATGGAACTTTGTTTGTGCAATAATCACCTCATCTGCCTCCCGTTTTCGTGTAATACTGCGTTGAATGGGAAAATTCCAAAAGTGAATCGCGAAAGTTTTCGCAATTTGCTCTTTCAGAACCTTCATAAGTTTGCAAAACACAACAGAAACAGGCAATTAAACAGGAACGGCAAACTGCACAAATGCCACTGCTGTACTCATTACACATCCGTTTTTGATAAGCGCGCATTCCTAATTATTCCTGGGGGCATATTACTATATTTTCAGTGCCATAGGGCGCACTTCGCAGCGTCCGCCCTCACAAAGCACTATCGACGATTATACAGCAGAGTGGCAACTTACTGGAGCATCTATACGATAACACTAGCATTGCACTATCATGTGAAAGTCCTACAAATAGCTATGGTTGCATTAACTTTAAAATAACAACAAAACACACACAAACTATTAAAACTCACGGTGCATCATAAGTTCCTATCGTTCTTTATTTCCAAAAACCCGTACTGCACAACACAGAGTATAAGAGCGAAGTGTGCATTTTGCGTTGCACCATGTAATTTGTTTGCAAGTACAAACAGGGATGTTTAAACGTAGGAGAATTGTCAGTTAGTGAGCAGATGAAAACGATGTTCATTTGCCTTTTGTAGAATTACCGTGTTCACATAATGTTATTTATGAATTATTGCCGTTAAATTGTTTTTACTAATAATAATAAACTGCACTATGCAAAAGCGAGTGTAAAGCAGCATTATGTTCTATTGTAAAGTTGAGCTGGTTACTAAAGATCAATGTATGTAATTATTACTTCTTAGTAAGATTAAAAAAAAAATAGATAACTAAGCGCTAAGCATATAATTAACATTTTGACACATTAATAAAAAATATTTGTTCCTAACACGACTAACTGACGACTACTCATTGTCACAATAAAAATTATGAAAAAAGAGTGTTGATATATATTTTTTTCTTGTTATGGAATTCGTATGACCAGAAGCCTCTGAAACACTGAGCTTTTAATCTTCCACTTTTTATCCATTAATTATACTCGCATTCCAGTGCCTGGTATCCTGTATTGATTTGTACAGTTCATTATCTGTTCATCCTTAGCTGCGCCCGTTAGGGTAGCCAATTCAGACAGAATGGAGTAAAGAATCTCTGTCATCCTATTACACAATTTGCATTGTATCTCCAATTTTATCCCAACCATTTGGTGATTGTCTTTTAGTGTACCAGTTATCCACTAAGATGGCTCTTTGATTATAGCTCTATTTTGCTTTTAGGAAAAAAAACTTTACGCATAAGTTTTTAGACAATTTCAATGCTGCCATAACTTAAACATAATATTTTTGGACTATAACAGGCTGTTCCAAAAGTAGGAGAAACGCATACTTACTCCATTATTTTAATGGAACACTGTATATATTATTCCATTTTTAACATTCAGCGTAGAAAATAATATTCACTTATATAAGCTAGCATATGTCTATCTATGAATAACAACATTGCCTTTTACGCTTTTGTAAAAAAATGGACTTGCTGTAAGGTCTGGGTTAAGGGCGGCGTAGTTTGTATATGCATTTGTTTTAAATATATTATAATCACATGCCTCTTTTACCTTTCGTGTTAGAGGGTTAATTAATAATAAAAATTAAATTATATTCTTTTGCTACATTGTGTTGTTTGATTTTAAGTCAAATGTACAAAGTCCTTCCATCTTTTTTGTTTCCGATAGTTTTTTCTTGCGTTTATCACCGTTGTCCTCTTCTCAGTAATTCCCCCTGCCACCACTTTATGGCCCACGTTATTCTTTGGTCTTCCTGGCTCTAATTTTGATTATAAGTCCTCGCCTTCATTCACTTTTCTCTCTTGCCTGTCTGCATCCATTCTTTGTACATTCCCCCACCAATTTAGTTGTTTCGCCTCTATATATTGTAAGCATGGGCTCTACATCTAGTTCTTCCCTTATATCCGTGCTCCTGATTCTGTCGCTACGTGTTATTCCCATAACACCTCTCAAATTATTTAATTTTCCATGCCTGTATTTGCTTTTGAAATCTATCTTTGAGAACCCATGTTCACTTCCATAGGTGATATAGGTTCTATATACTTGTTCTGCTATACCATCACGTTAGTTTGGTAGCTTATTTCTTTTCTTTCAAATATAAACTGTTTTTCTTCATTTGAATGTATAATTTGGCAGTTGTTATTTAATTGTTCGGTAATATCTATGCTTGGTTTCCATGTCTTTCAAATTGACTCTCAGATATTTATATCAGAAAGCTTGTGTATCTTTTCCCCATCAATATATATTCTTATCTCTCTTCATCCCTGCTGTTATCATCATTCCTTCGTCTTTTTCGTGTTAATTTCATGTTGTTTTCTATATTCGTATTTTAAATATTCAAAACACATAAGAATCTGTTTTTCGTTCCAACTTTGGACGGTTCTATTACGGTTTAAAGTAAACGCTCACGTCTGTAGTAAAAACTTTCCCACTGCACGACAAGGTCATGATTTGTGCTGGTCTACTGCTCTGAACGGTAAGTAGAAACCGTCCGAAGTTTGAACGAAAGCAGACCTATATATTTATTAGCTTCTTACAACAGGTGAAACTAAAACCACAATTGTATACAGGTGTCCACTATAATTCTGACCATTGCTTAACTTTAGCCCCGGTAACTTAATTTTTTAAAGTAACACCCTATATCTTTATTTATGTTAAATCAACCTTTACACAAAATCCTTTTAATTTATACCAAACATTTAGCAAACAATTAGCAGATATAATAATATTTATTTTTAATAGGACAGAAAGAAGAAAATAAATAAACAATCACTGACATGTAAGAACGACAAAGTATTTATACAAGATTATGCCAGGCCATGGCAATCATTTCACCAGCATAATAGTTAAACGTCAAATCTGTCAACAAATAATCTTGTATGAATACTTTGTCCTTCTTACATGTCAGTGATTGCTTATTTATTTTCTTATTTATTTTATTTTATTACTTACTTATTTACTTCAATAGTAGCACATTTTTTTCGCAAACCATTAAACTAAGACTGTGTTTGTTTTTTATTATAATAAACAAATTGGACATTAAACCACAACAAATACATCCTTAATTAAAAATATTTTACACGTGGTAATCATTTTTTAATATATCAAAATTTATAGCAAGATGTTCACAAAAGATATTTTTTTTCTGTTAAGTATGTTTTCTGGATGGGTCTTCCTTAAACACAAATTCTTTAGGTAGCCCGAAATAAAATAAATTACGGAAAACGTATTACCTATAATCAAATTATTTTTTACTATTATTATTAAATATTATGGTTGTTTGGAGGTTGTGTAATACACAATTATCATAGCCTACCAAAACATCGGTAATAAATTTCTGTTTAATCATACACCAAATGGCATTCATTTCTCTCTCTATTTGCAAAAAAAAAAAACCGTATTATTTGTTTCGTATTTTTAATCTGATACTGATGTTATACTCAGTAATTTGCTGCTTTATTTAGCGTATATCGCGTTTATATATTAAGCCGATTTAAATTTTGTAATGGAAAATTCATTGGATTTATTTAAAAATATTTATCTACAATAACCTGCATGAGGCGTTACAAATGTTTAGTATGAAATGTGTGTCAGGGTTAATTTAGCAAAAGTTATGATGTAGGCTGCTATTAAGAAATTGTGGGCTAAAAGTAAACAAATATTCAGGACTATAATGGACACCTGTACATAATTATATCGATTTTAATTTTCGCGGTTGTATCAAGGCTAGTATGTATGTATGTAGTATGAGATAAAGGAATTATGAATACTCTAAAACAAATATTAAAATACAAACTACGTCGTTCTTAACCGAAAACTTTAGCAGAGCCCTCTTCACGAAAGTTGTACACCTTTGTTATGCAGTAGAGTTTTAAAAATGGATTACATATAGAGTTTTTTTATTTAAAAGAACGGCAGTAAGTACGCGTACAGCAGGCATAAAGGTCAGTATTGAATCAAGACTTTCCCCGCGACCAAAGCTCAATTCTGCAGGTTTACTACATTAAAGAACAGAAAATATTAGCATATATTTGGAGGCTAACACTTTTTTAGTTTTTTTTATTAAAAGTTAGTAAAGCAATAGGTCTTCAAGTTCCGCACATCTAAAGGTTCCTTATTTTCGACATAGGACGAACAACAGCACCCTTCCAGTTTTCTCGAATTCTCCCGAAATTAGTCAAGTGTCAATTATATGAGTTAGGTATGCTACAACCTGTAAGGCAGTATCTAATTTAGTAATAATAATATCATCGGATTTCATATTTTTTGTTATTTTACTCTTTTCATTTACAGTTGAAAATCAAAAAGAAAGAGACCTTTAATTTTGTTTCAGTTTGATCATCATCAACAATTTTGGCAAAGAATTTGATAAAGAAAACCTTTGAAAACTTCTAAGGAACCTGACAGTATGATCAACGGCGAAAGTTAAGCCAAAAAGAAATAACACGAGAACACCAGAAAGGCTTGAAAAAGCATGAAACCTAAATTATTACAATCATCCCAACCCCTTGGTCCACCAAAAACGGTACTACCACGAGGCTACCTATTCTAAACATATGCGTTCCATAACAATTTGGGAAATGTGCCTATTTAACTAGATAATTTCCTTATGATTCTTAGTAACAAATATAATACAGTAGCCTCCGACCATGTGCAATACTACTTTTGTGAAATAATGAAATATGTGAAATGTGATTAAGTTCATATTAATTGCGGTCTACTGTAAATCAGTCAGTTATTATATAAATGCGGCCCATTGAAACGACTTTTTATCTCCCAGCATTCGCCCAGCACATTGATTATTTATATAATATACTTATATAAAATTCAATGGCCACGGAGCAAGGGAAAACCATGCCAAAAACCTTACTCTGGAGGAATTACAACATGAAACAGACAATCACTATTATCATAGCTACTAGCATTAAACAAATTCTATTGACTGGTTATAATAACCATGGTTGTTCGTGTAATATAAAGCATTGCAACGATTACTAGTAGCTGCGCAATCATATTTCCTTTATCATTTCTATTTATTAATGATCATCAAGCCAGTTACATCTACGTATGATATAATAAGACATATTACGAATAGTGCCATTCGAATAGAGCAATAAGATATTTGCATGGTCACTTGAAACCAAAAACAAACTTTCACCATAAATTCCACAGCCACACCTACATTTAAAGAAACTCCGTAAGAGTATGATATATCGTCCATTAACGCCAACGTGCACCATTTTTCGTACAAAAAAAAAAACCAAATTTAACAGCAGTCACATAAAACAAACTTGCGGTAATTCGGAAATAACCGCGAGAAGGAATGGCCAAAATATTCCAAATGTTACGGCTGTATGTAAAACACAAATTGACGATATTTCGTTATCTAGGAAACCACCGAGAATTCAGGTGGGGCAGCCAGGCAAGCAAGAACTTTTCTGATTCTCCGAACAAGATGTGTCCGCACAATGTTAAAGTTGAATGCTGGCTGAATTTCGCCATTTTATGGGGCTACATTTTTAAACCGCCAGTATTTACGATTATGAACGCGAAAATAGCGGCACTGCCTTTGGCTCCATTACAAAATGTCATTTTTAATTTATAGATTCTGTAGGTACGATTTTACACTTACACAGCAAGAGTTTACGTTGTATAGTACACGATGTTACACGAACCACCGCATCTAAACGTGACCTAATATACCTCTTATAGTAACAAGGCCGCAATATATTAAGATTGCGTACTCATTTGCAGATTGACAGATGGGATATATTGAATTTTCCCTTAAGTGATGGCAATTGCGTACAAAAACTAAGACGTTAATAACGCGAAGAATGTAATACTTATAACGTAATTCAAGATCATTCTTTATGAAATTTAAATATAATGTATTATGTAAAAGTTATTATACCTGTATGTTTTGCCACAGAAGGTATAATGCTATTTTGCAGAAGAGCTAAATACTTTTGATAGTTTAAATTGTCGTCAATTAAAAAAGGTTCAATTATATGATCCCCTAAAAAGACCTGTCTAAACATTAAACTTTTGCGGATATTGCTTCGTGCGTCGTAGCTACACATGTTTATTATTCTTCGACCAATATCGGACAACAGAACGAGTTGTGGTTCCCATGTATGGGGAAAGATGATTCGTCAATAAAATTAATTACAATTATTAACAAAATGTTCGTTACTGTTGCAACGTTCTAGAAAGTGTCTCACAAAATTCAAAACCTTTCGTTTTTATAATTTTGGAAATATTTTTGTTGTTTTTTTTTTAAATGTATACAAACGATATTTGTTTTTCTTAATACTTTGCGAACAGTTGCTGTGTGCTTATTAAGTTGTCCCCAGTGATCTGGTCGGACAATGCGGGTGCCCTTTCACTGCAGCACAAATTGAAAACATCTCGTTCCTCATTGTGCGTAGCTTGACTTCTATGCTTTTTTGGGTATATACAAGAGTAACTTCCCAAAATTGTTAATTATATGACGCACCTACTGTCTCATATGCAATGTTTTTTTCAACTGCGTTTGAAAAGAATATGTGATTCGTCGAATAGGACTGATCACGATGATAACATCTGACAACCACAAAAACAAAAAAAAAATATTCTGCATATTTATGTTAATTATTGTTATTTTACTATTTAATCCCTTTTTATTTCATTTTTTGTTATAATTCGTACAATGTTACCTTTAAAAACCTATTTACACAAAACTACATTTGATTTTTGTGTCATTGTATATTGAATTTAATACAACCATTTATTAGGTTATAGATCAATTAATTAATATGCAATATTATGTTACCATGAAGCGGTCACTCACGTTTTTGTAAGTAGGTTTTTAGGGAAACTTTTTTGTTGAGCTATCTACCATTTTGTTTTGTACATTGTGCGCGACATTTTAAAAATGTATGTTGTATGTTGGATTTAAAGTAACATCATTTATCATTATAAACGAAAATACTCTTTAATATTAGAGAAGAAGAAGCAAAAGCAATTACAAATTAGTCTTCATGTGCAGTTTATCCAGTGCAACGTCGATAAATGTGTCCAAACTAATGGGAAAGAAAGATTTTTTTTTTTAATAAACGATATACATTCATTTAACGTAGATATGTATCATATTCGTCCAAATTCAGGCACTGATCTACCAAGCCCATCCTGATTTGGCCCGGAACAGTAACATCAAGGGTCACGAAATTTTACGCACTGAGATTCAAAAGAGCCGACAAAGAAATGATATTCTGGTTGTTAGATATTCTGTGATATTAGCTGATAGCAGTCACGGTTTGCTTTCGCATTGCCGTAGAATGCGATTTGCGTTAGGTGCCCATAGGACGCTCGCTCAAACAAAATATGTAATTAGGTATATATTAATAAGTGTACTTTGCAATTGCGCAAGTGCATATAGAAGCGGTGATGGCGGAAGTTGTAACGATACTAGGGGGTTTTCAGTCCCATCTGTTGAAATTGTATTTATCGTGTGTACCGCAATAATTAATTAACTTGCATGTATTAATTATAAATTCAAATAGTGTATGCCCCGGCTAAAAAATTAGTTCCCGTTGGGTTAATGGATTGCGCTTAATATGTGACAAATGTGCTGTATAGGCATTGTAAAATGTAGGCCAATAACCTTTCCGGAAAATTTATGCCGTTATAATATACAAACAGGTGACAAAACAGCGGCCGGACGTTATTCGAGAATTTCGCGTGATTCATTGGCACTTTTGATTTAGTTCGACACAATTTCATGTCGGCCATTTATTTATATATAATCAGTTTTTATTGCATATCAAATATGACTAGCAACTGGCCTTTTTTTCTATTTTTTGAGGATGCATGAATAATCATATTGACGTTTTTTTTTTGTTATTAAACTTCAATTTGATAAAGAATTCATTTTAAAATTAAAAGTAAGCTAGTCATGAATTGCAAAAATGCCTTTTTCTTCATTCTCAAAAATCCTCATAAGAATTACAAGCATCGAATAAAGAATTGTGAAGGACTTTGATTGAGCCACCCATTGCCTCCATACTTTTCAATTTTCTGGTCAGTAAATGAAGCAGTACATATAACTTTTTTAATAAGAATGTTAATTATTTGGCTTGTGGCCATTAATGGGTTAATCTATAATTTATGTTATCTTTCTTTCCGTTTTCTATTATTATGCTCCCCTACATATAAGTACAAGTTAAACTCTTTCTACTGTTTTGCCCAATGTGGATCGGTTCATCTTATTCTGTTGCATAAACTACAACATAATAGTGGTTTCTGGCGCCTCCATCATTAAAAAGTGAAACCAAAATGAATATGGGAAAGCGTCAAACAGGCTCGTAAAGTCGAAAAGAAATCGTTTCTTGATCTTTAGAAAGCTTGGTTAAACTCGAGACTTGAGTTTATGTATTATATGAGTTATATGGTATTACTATTTTTTATTATCAGCGCTAATGACTTTTGTCAACTCAAAAAATATCCAAGAACCTCTTTTTGTCATCTATATATTACTTAAAACGATTGGCGAGAAAGCAGCTTACGTAGAATTAATTTTCCTTAAGTAACCAAAGGTCCAAAAACAAAAAAAGATCGCAAAACGGTGAATTTACTTGAGGTTTAGCAATTACCATATGCTTTACTAAAACATATTTTTCTTAAGTCATTGCTTGCTTTTGGTTCGACGGCCTTCAAACCATGCTCAATCGATATTGCACGTAAACATTGTCAGCGAGGAGCATAGCATTGTGCTTTGATGAATTTTTCTGCGAGCTACAAGATTTATGAACCGATTCGATTAAAAAGTAATAACAAGAGTTAAAACTTTCTCATTAATCTTTGCACAACTATAGCAGTCTTCTTGTTTATAAAACCTACCAATAGGAAGGATAAGAAAAGAAGGAAGCCAAGATAGTGAGAAAAAAGTTTGTTTGTTCAGAAAAGATTCTTAATAGATTTGGTGGCTGACGGTGAAAACCTTTGTTTGGGAAATTAGTTGAAAGCAAGTAGGAGAATATTTTGCACATTTGCTTTCAAAAAACCACGCCTGTGTCGATTACAAACGAAATCAGCCCCAACTTCGCGGCAGCAATATATTGTGGTATACTACCGGAAGTGATTATTTTAATATTGACTTTTGGATATATTAGTCATAAAGTGACAGGCTGCCTTTCACATACGTATTTCTTATCTGTGCGGAGTATTTCGCTAATAATTTCAGATGTATGCAGATCTATGACTAATTGTTGACCCCAAATTCTTTAATTTCTTCCCCACATCAATGACGCTGAAGTCGTATTTATTAGAGATCTTTAACTTAACAGTTTTTATTTTTATGATCGTAATTTCTTAATCACTTATGATCACCTTCAATAAATTAACTCGCTTCATCATTATGTCACTCTATATTCCCTAAATTCACTAACCACCAGATAGTTAATTTGCAACATTATTTCACAAGTGGAATCCTGTTGCAAAGTGATCTGTGCCGCATTAGGCCGACGATTTTGATGGAAAGGCTTGTTGACCACTTTGATATGTACAGATCTGAGCTACGGCCTGACAAAATGTTTTGTAATAAAAAGTTGTAGTATTTGCAAACTCTTAGATTACGCAATTAAAAGATTTGCTGACCCATACACTCCACTGCATAAGCTACTGCCCTTCAGTTATGCTTGAGAGAAATAATGAATTATTATGTGGATCTCATTATCTACAGATTTTACTCCGGAAGATTCGCATGAGTGTATGGCGGAACGGTTCACAACATGCCAAATTAGGTTTGCTTTTCCATACAAAAAGTTAACGCAATCAGGAGTTTACCTCGCGAACTGCTAAATCGCAGATAGATTTTGATAAACCTTCTGTCAGTTTTAGACTCCATGGGCGACGTGTACTCAAGGACGCTTCCGTTGCTGCGGAACTCTTCAACTTTAGAATTCCACTTAAAGATTTTCCCACATACTCTTCCGACAAGGTCCATATGAAGAAAGGCCATGCTTTCATGCAAGTCCTTCAATTTAGTAATCATGCTTCTTAATGTATTTCTCTTTATACAAAACTTATACAGGCTATTTTAGGGGAATGCTCCCCTAGCATTGGATGAATGATCGTGATGGTGTCGAGTACATAAATTAATTCTTAGCACTGAAAATATAAAATTAATATTCTTTTGGAATATTTTTTCCGCCAGCTGTGGCTAGCTCGACATTTATTTGACTTTGCCAATTAATATAAAAATAAAATTTGAAAGCACCCATTTTACATTTGGACCAACACCAATTGTTAGCAAGTTTTATTTTAGAAGTAATTTATTATTTACATTTACACGTTTAAAAGACCACTGTGGCTGTGGTTAAGCCATTCCGGCGACCAACTTTAGAGAATGTTTTGCATTCAGGCAAATATATTCGTGGATTCCATTTTAATTGAATATTAACAAGTTTCCCCTAAAAGAACAAAAGCTAAGACCATTTAATTGAACACCTCATATTTATCTCATTAGCCACCATAAGTCAAATTCCAATAAAATTAACTTATTCATCTTTGCACCTTATTGAAAACAACAGGCAAAAGCTGTGATTTAATATATTTCACTATTTGATAGAATTTCCTCTCGCAACGAACGAGAACGGGCAGAGAACATTACATTGGAACAGAATTCGCTCGATTTACATTGTAAGGTGGGGACCGATTTTTGACTCTCCAAAGTTTCTCCAACAAATTTGCGAAGATACCCCGTCTGCCACTTTTCCACTCCTTAACTTCCTTCGACTTCCGACCTCTCGTCTTTAGTCCCCCTCGTAGCGTTATTTCCAACTGTTTAACAAAGTTAAATCAACCGTTCAATAAACTTTAATAAATACGATTAAAGCAATGTCTTTGATGTTTCGGAAAATTGGAACAAGGAACAGGGTATTTCATTTGAGTGGCAAATTGAAAACGTTCTCTGTATAGGTATAAAGTTGCTTTCTCTCTTGTAAGGAGCTTTGAGAGTTATAAGGAAATGTTTTTTTGTCATTAAAATATTTTATGGACAGAAAAGTCGGAAGATATTAATTATCCGTTAAAAATAGAAGTTTCACTCAATCTGTTACGAAATAGAAAGTTGAAGCATTGACGTAGTTAAGTATTTTTCTTCTTTTTCTTTTATAGCTATATAAGCTACCTTGGGTATATCTCCTTAAACATTAATTCAAAAATAAATGGGTTTACAAAGAAAACTGGTTTAAGAAAAATCCTTTGCATGATCTTCCGATTATAATATATAATCCTTCCTAGATATATATAATAGTAATATTTCTTAATAGAAAATCTAATATTCTAATGTTACACTTTGCCTCCAGTGTTCGCAAAAATAACCTAAACCAAAAATACCCATATGTGACACAATTGTTACTTAAGTTTGTATTTATTTGCACGCTAATTAATCTTAATTATATTTTATGGTAATAAATGGCAAAAAAGCTTTTCAATTCAATACAGGGATTGGGATTATTAAGGAATTACATGCAGAAAAAATTATAGTTTTTATATACATGCTGAAATGAAAAGTTGTTGGTTTCAATTCATAGTTGTATTGCCTAGCCACTCTCTAATATTAAGGGCATTGTGAACAGGATCTTCTTCGTGCATACTGGGTCGCACATTCAGTGGAATGCTATCTATAACTTCTTCCAAAGCATTGAAGTATTCAGCAGCATCATCCTAAACGATTCGGAAGGTAAATTGGTCCAATAACCATATGACTTATTATGCCTAACTAAACGTTAACAGAAAACCTTCGCTGATGACCATATTTACAAACATTAAAGCGGTTTTTCTTCTACCCAATAGTGAAAGTTATGATTGTTATGAGTGTTGAAGTCTCCATCTTTATAAATATGCCTTCATCGCTCCAAAGAGTATGTCTCAGAAAACCATCACCAAGAATTCCAATAACAGTAATAATACCTTTGGATCTTTGTAGATATTGGCAATGTCAACACATATATAATTGCATTCGTAATACGTATAATATGAAACCAAAAGCAAACTAATACATGACTTTACCCAATATAGACTTCTACTTACGGGCATTCACCATTACGGTAAGCTCTCAGTCGCTGCTTGAATATTATTCAAATAGAACACCTTTTAATATCATTTGGAAGAAGATTAAAAAAGAGGGCCCAGCATAAAAAACAATTTCTTATCCATCTTTGCCAAATCTACACACAAATGCCCGCGTTTATGAATGTCCGCATCATGAACCATACCAGATGTTCTCTTTAAAAATATCCCTACACATAACTTATGGATGTGCAAAATATAGATCTGATTATTCTTTTTTTGGATTATGAAAGCCCGCTGTAAACCATGTGCGTTGCATACCTGATCTCAAACCACCAACATATGTTACGCATTATCTCTCCATTACTTTACAATTACCTTATTAATTTAAATTGTTTAACTTTTAATAAACTCTGTATATTATATTATGATGTAATTGTAAAGCAACTTTATCTGTTTTCCCACTTCACGTAAGAAAATGCTAAAGCTGATGCATGCGCTAGCACATGCAGTTACCGGGGGAAGATAAGGTGGCTTTATGAAAAGACGCATATAGGAGATTAACAACTGGTACTTCGATTGAGACACATGTAATTTTCTCAACGGTGTAAAAGAAAAGCAATAAAAATTGGAAATTCATTTCTAACATCACGTTTTTCATTCCAACCACCTACGTGCAAAAAAGTCATATATGACAACCGTGGGTGCACAAATCCATAATAAACAGTTAATAGAGATCTGAACTTAATGTTGGCTTTAAACTTTGAATGATATAATAACATCTGCTCAATTTAGACGCTAAATAAACTCAAACAGGAATTATTATAGTTTTAAGTTTTCTAATTTAATCTCATGCCCGGTTTTAGTTTTTCTACACTTCGAAACTTTCGATACAGTTAACCGCGAATCAATGTTGTCTAAACTACCTCGCTACCGCTTTAAGTTGGCTTCCTTCTTTCCAATGAGCGATAGCATACAGCACCTTCATGCCAGAAGTACATCTTGGGATGCCTTTTCTACCGCCTTAGGTTAGGTCTTATGGTGGATGCACTACAAGGTTCTGTCCTTAGAACCCTTCTTCTTGTTCAATATATTCTTTCGCGTTTTCTTACCTCTGGCAATCTTCGTCAATACGCTACAGGCGTACTGTGATTATTTCCGGATGGTGATCTCTCACGGTTGATTGTGCATGTTCAATGGCGATGTCCATATGGTGTAGTGATAACAGCGTGTTACTGAACAAATCTAAGACTTTAATGGTAACCTTTAGCTCTGCCAAATGTCCCATTCACACATCATCATTGATGCGAATAAAGTGTGAAACTGTGTTCGTGGTGTATGAGTCTAGTTTTCGTAGTTGTCGAAATAATCGTTTACCATGGAATAGTCATGTGCCCTTATTTATGTTTTTAATTCGTCTTAAATTTATTATGCTCTTATTTTTTTTTGTGAAGAAACCTGTTTATGAAAAATGACTAGTACAGAAATATTTAGTTATTGTGCGTTCGTCTACGAGTGTTAAGCGTAACAAAATCCCTAGAGTTGCAAAACGTCGAAATTATCACCGTATTAGTGGTAAAATTGTTGCCTATCGCGATGTTAGCTTGTCCAATCGCGAAAGTGGCTGCCGTGTTGATGGTACTGCAATGACATGTTTGTGTGTCGTGTGTGGACAAAAAAGACCAACACCTGGTCAACCAAGGCGTACCACAGAGCGTCAAGACTGGGCGCTTGCAGACAACTAAGCTCTAACGAGGACCGTTTGGATCCGTCCAAATTGCTGACCACTGGTTTGAATGAAGAAGCGTTTGAGATAATGTACTATGCGTACATTACACCGCCGCATTCGTGCCTTTGGACTTTTTTCATACCGTCCACGATTAGTGCTTCCTTTGATTGCGGACCACTACGTTTGAACTTGTACAGAGAACGGCAGCCTTGGAAGGTAGAATTGCATAATGTCTTCAGGGAACAATCAGGATTCTGTCTAGGCATGCGCGATGGTGCAGAAGGTAATGGACGCCCGGCGGTGGAAGGCCAACGCGATTATTTGATTTGCTGTTGAGGGGCATGTACACAGGATTGTTGAAGTAATGGTTCGGAGAGCTATTGCTTATGGTCACTACTTCTCTTCATTCGAGGCGGTATGACAGCTGCCCGTTATGTTGATGATATCCTACAAACCACTTTAATACCTTGTCTAGATAGCCGTTTACACGTCCTTTTTCAGCAAGACAACGCACGTCTCCATATTGCTCGTCGAACTATGGACTTTCTCCAAGAAGCAGGCATTGCTTTACCGTGGCAACCCGTTCACCGCATTTAAACCCCATTGAACATGTGTGGGATGAGAGGAGTCATGGAGAGGAGACTGCGCACTTTGCACCATCGTTCGCAGACTCTGGTATACTTCATCCACGTTTAGTTCAAGTGCTTGGAACGAGGTGTCACAAGTAGATATCGACCATCTCATTTTGTCGATGCCTAGACGTGTACAGAGTGCACTCAGCTACGGGGTCATCAAACACATTGTTAATTTTTTTCTTACTACATGTTAATAAAATTTCTTGCAAATGCTATCGTTTCATTTTTTATGTAAAACTCATCACATCCTCAAAAAATCAAGCTTGAAACAAATTATTACAGTTTAAGTTGTAACACTTTTAATGTCACTGAGTATGTATTTTAAAAACCTAATATATTGCTATAATTGTATTATAGGCTCTCAATATCTCTTTAGACCAGGTGGTTAATAAAAATTGTTATCAGCATCATCTCATTCTCAATGGCAGGAATTTATTTTTTCCACACAGACCGAACGAACAAATCGTTAGCATGGAAACCCGAAATTAATCCTTTACTAGGAGGGCAGAGAAGAGAAGTGTTCATTTATTTTATTTTCCCAAGGTAGTCGGCGGGCGAACCGAACCCCTAATCCCATAATCGAGTATTCAGACAAATTTAATTTCAAAAGACCGTTTTTTCACGATACCCGAATCACATCACCGTCCAGCGGCGCGCTACGCTATACCCAAGTTGCGGTAAATTATGAGACGTACACAATTTATACGCATCGGTTAATTTCGGGAATATTTCAAGCCGGGTAAGAGAAATTCCCGCGTCGTGCCCTCTTCTGCTCGGGACACAATATGTTAATTCGAATTACGCTTTGACGGCTTTACACTTGTTGATAGTAGTAGCGTTACGGTCGGAATGTAAATTGGGTACGTTCTATTCTGTTTAGAGTGGAGTACACTCGGAAGGCAACAAGGAAAGCAATGTATACTGCTCGTTCATTATCTTTGGGATTTGATTTTTAATTTTCCCCTTTATTGTTGTTAATTGATTATATATCTATGCTCACGAATCCTTCAAGTTGTACAAATTTTTTAGCTTTCGCAAGCTTACCTTTCCAGTTACCTATGAATCTTCCGATGCTTTTTTGCTCCTACAGATATCTTTAGATTATTTAATACATGTATTGTTTCGTAAATTAAGGAACTTTTCTTTCAATATTTTTTTGTTATATCGTTAGTGTTGCCTTAAGGGCGTTCTAAGTAACGAGAAATAAATAAATTCTTGAAAAAGCATTTATACAAATAACTAGAAATAGGGCTTCTTCTTCCAGAACGCAATCCTTGAAGAAGTGGATTAGTAGCCGTCCATTCTCTCTGAGAACACCTCTTATGAGATGTGCCTCTACCTTTGTAACTTTCATGTTTTAACAGTATTTAATTTCTTCCCATTTTTAACCCTTGTTTGTTAAATTTGTTTAACGTTTCTTTTTGTTTTTTTTTTTTACTTTTTTTCAAATTTTTCACTTTTTTTACCTATTTTTAACATTTTTTTATTGCCCTCTTTACGTTCTTTAATTTTTTGAGCGATTTTTTTTTTCAATGCTCTTCTTTCAATTATATCAAAATCTTTAAATTACCTATTTCAAATGTTTTTTGGTTTTTTTGGGATTTTTTCCGCAATGTAGAGATTAGACAATAATTTTATTTTGGAATATTATTTTTCAATTTATTCATTTCAAATTACTTTTTTCTCAAATCTTTCGCCATATTGGATGCTTATTTGTCTCAACTTTGTATCGTAATTAAGATCCAAACAGCCCTAAATAATGCATTGAAACCTTTTTCTCAATTTGGAATTTCTCCCCGTCATACCTACTATTCGTCATTTTTTTTATAAATATAATTCTCAATTCATTTCATTTTTCGCTTTTTCTTTATTTTTTTTTCTTAATTGCTAATACTGTTACATGGAATCAGACAGAGAAAAAAGTTATTAGTTTTTATAGTACGTTACGAGAAAAAATGAAAAGTTTGCTCCATTTAATAATTCCGAAGTCGCAAAAATGAGATTTCCCGCTATAATGTACAATATTTCAGATTCATCAATGCATAAAAATATTAATTTAAGACGTATAAGTTCGGAGTTTATTCTTTTTAAAAAAAAAATCATAGAAGGCAAAACCAATTTAGAATTTATCCCAGTTTGGCCTTTAAATAAATTGATTTACTTTTTTAACAATTCTTACTTATATTGCAATTTTACAATGCTTATATTATTTATTTTTATTAATTCTTTCGAAGATCATATTTTAATGCAACGTCAAATTAAATTTGATATATTAACGTGATTTTAATTTAATCTTAGAATAAAAACTATTTCGTACGTCGATCAATGCATAATTAACCAATTCATTATATTCAACATAATTTACGATGCCTGGACCGAAGTTTTATTAGAATTTATTTATTATTCATTTGTAATTCGCCTGTTTTATCAACGTTATTTTGTTTAGGTATAGTAACTTTGATTATTACCACGGGGTGACCACTTGTAATAATTGTCAAAATCGCCCTATATAACCTGGAAATAATGCTTTTCTAAACAAGTTTTACTTTCTTTTCATTATTTTTCCGTTTAGGTGTTGTCCTCAAGGTGCGTTTTTGTTAGGTTACCAGAAATAAATAATTCTGAAAGGAATAAGCTTTTGTTATTATACAATAATAATAAAATGTGGATAAGAAGGAATTCAGTAAGAGAATATTTTAATTATAAAAGTATTAATGCCATGTTTATAATAAAACATTGTCCCCAAATTTTTGATCGACTTGCTGGCTATTGAGAGAGATATATCTCCATTAACTTACGCCACCATTTAAACATTAAATACTTATATATTTTCTGAGCAATGTGCGTCTATATATTTAAGACTGAATCATCTTCGTAATTTGTACTCTATGTATGTATTGTATGGTTTAATTAATACTTAGTGACATTAAGTGAGAAGTAATTAATAATGAAATGTCAAATGTTAAACTTCAAAATAGTATAATTGGTTGACTACCTGTTAGTCACCATGCATTAAATTTTTTTAACATAGGGAAAAAATGATGGGCATGAAAAAAAAAAATTACCCCTTTAATTTCATTTATTCATTAAAATTTATCAGAGGGGGTCAATCTAACGTTTTTGACGGCTAGCAATGTAGCAAGAAATTATTTTGTAACATCATTATCATTTATACTATTTTACGAATACGTTTATTTTTGAATGAAGGTTTTTAAAGCATTTTCAGGATTTTTTTTTCAAACTTGTTTTGTATTTAATACAATGTTTAAAGTAAATAAAAATAACAGTCAAATACGTTACTTGCTAATATGCAGGTTCATAGAATAGTTATTGTGGAGCCAAATACTAATAATATAACTGGTAGGTCAATACTGTTACCTGTTTGTTGGAGCAACGCGGAAACACAAGTCAATTGTGGGAATAAAGATCTAGGCGAAAAGGTCGCAGCAGCTTTGTCGTCTAACATAAAGGGGATTAGCTTCCGGGGCGATTGTCGGCGTGTATATGTATCCTTCTTTTGTTACTTATTTAAGACATCAATTACTCGCGAGTGTTCAGATGGTATAAATTGCAAATATGATAGGTATGCATTTAATTAGGTAGCAGTACTGTGTCGTTTTAAGCAATGAATCAGAAGTGTGTTCTTGTATGATTATTAGAAGAAATAAATTTACTAAAGCCCTTACTTCTATGACAAAAACTGTTTTATAGCAATTTCTTAATATAGATTTATAAAATAATCTATCAGACATAAATGCAAGCTGACATCATGTTATATCAAAAAAATCTTATACACTTTGGAAAACATTGTTTGCTTTATTAAAAAAAAATAGTTATTCTTTCTTTGTGATGTTTTGATTCTATTGCTTCTTATAACGGCGCAAATCGAATTACATTTATTGGAAATTTTGCATGAAATGTGAATCAGATAGTTTTGACTTTAAAATATTTATATATTAATATAATTAAAATAACCTTTATTAGTGCTGTTGATATCCGGATGTGTGGATCTGAAATTATCCGGATATCTGGATCCTAGGATCCTGATCCACTACCTGAATCTATTATCCCATTCTCGTATCCGGATTCACTATCCGTTTCTTAGATCCGAATCCACTATCCGGATCTACTATCCGGTTCTCAGATCCAGATTCAGTATCCGGTTCTCGGATCCGAATTTGAAAAAGATATAAATTATCGACCGACTCAATATTAGTGCACGACATATTTAGACATTCACTTTGCATTACATAGGTGTTCAATAAATCTTAATTATTATAGCACCAAATACGAGGTTTCGGATAATGGATCCACTCTTACCATTTTAGGGCTGCGTTCCGAGTCGCACATAATGCATTGTATGCGTTTGATGTAACGTTGATACATCGTTCGGATTTAGCATATATGCGTGCATAAAAAGTTTTGCCGCGAAATCAGTTTAGACCCTGACAGAGCCTAGAATGGAACATACAACGCATAGGAAAAAAGGTAATGCAGCCTATGCGTGGCATATGCACAACAAGTAAATCGGAACGCTCACAGTTTTCTATGTCTTTTAATGCACGCATCGCATAAAATGCATGATTCGGAACGCAGCCCAGTTATCACTTATCACTGGTTAAGTTTACGAAAAGCGATGCTTCCACTTTCAAAAGTGTTGGGAAGTACTTCTGGTGCAACTGCTCAAAAACAGGACCCTATTACTTGAAGGTCATTCACCGTCAAAATGATTTGTTTTGTAGCGCTTTTGCGTCGCCAAAGAAAAACACTTTTCAATGTGCTAGTGTTAGATTTATTATTCATTGGCAGATTACAGCAGAAATTATGTAAAAAGGCCCTGAGCACCGAATGAACAATTATCACTCTCTCAGAAGATTGAAAGTTCACTTTTATCAGTACTCTTTATTTTTGTTATTATTATTATTTGCATTGAACAAAAATTTCCCATAACATATTAAACTCAGGCCGAGATGCTAACCTAAATAAAATTAAAGATCTATCACACAACCACGTTAATACAAAGTAACCTGCAGTAAATCCTTTCACTTCACTCACTCTGGGAATTACAATCGCCCCATTCCGAAACTCCTGTCCTACTTTAACGCCCACACGAATAACCCTCCTTGGCAAGATCCTCGGAAGCGCTGGGATCACCAATGAAACATGATCAGCTTTTAAATTTGTCACCTTTCGTCGGAAATGCTTCCGCCCGTCCCTTCCAGTTCCCACCGTTAACGTTAGGGGAATTCAAAGTTAATTGAAAATTCGGTACGCGGCAATTCCAGTGAAATCACTTTCGGAATTATTACCCCTATTTTGTTTACGTCACGTTAGTGATTCCTGCACTAGGATTTACTTCTTATTGTGTTGCCGGAATTAAAATATTCTGACTGCGTCAGTAATCCAACTATTTAGGAAGAATGGTCTTTTTTGCTTGTAACATGCTGTTAGACAGACGCCTTACGACAGTTAGGTGCATATTTGATTTTTCTTTTTAACACGTTATTGATTATTCTGAAAAGGGCGGACATAAAACATCGTGATGGCGGTATATTACTCTGGATTCGTTGGAAAAACTTTATATTAAAATCTCCCGCTGTTGTTATTGCGGTCCGGAGACAGCAGGGTTTATTTAGACAAATTTGTCGGACGTAAATGCGGACAATTCACCCAAACACGCTGTTGCAACTCTGTCAACTGGAGTGCAATAAATTGTGATAATCAAAGCGTTTTGCATGTGATACTGATGTTAAGCAAAACTTGTTTATAATGTGGATTTACCAAATTGAATTTATTTGAGTCAGTCACTACCCTATGTTAAACAAAATACATTCAACTCTGTAGTCAATTTGGATACTTAATATGGTTTAATTAGTATGAAAAGGTACAGCACGGAGAAAAATGGGGATATTTTTAGATAATAAATGCTGTATATTTTACATAACCTATTCTGTATCATCCACATTATGTAATATATTATGAAAATATTTTTTACTATTTAAAATCACAGATGTTTGAACATAATCTAATATTACACCGTGAAGATACCGTTTTACACCTGAATTATACATACCTAATTATGTACCTAACCTATGTAGTCACAAGTTGCGCATGCGTCCAATGCATAATACCTATATTGTACGACCCCGTCTTTTGGTTATTGTCGGTTGGTTTCAACGTTTTCATATGTGTGAATTGTGAAATTTGGTAAGTATTGTTTTATATAGGCACCTACTTTACATAGAATGAGGTGCAGTATATGTAGTTATAATTACGGCACTATTTCCATATAATACACACCAATATGTATCTACATCGTAATTGGAAAAATGTTCGATTTCAATGCATTGTAGGTAGGTTCTTGTAAGATGGCGTTCAAAATGGTTTTAACACCCATATTAATTTATGCATAACAGGTCGAAAAAAAGACTGTCGCAGATAAATAACTATTCTTGATTGCAATTTTAAAATCTCTAATGAAAGCAATATACAGGGTGGGCCACCACATTCGCGTCGGTTTATATTCGAAAAGTGGTAATATATTTTCAATTTTTTTTTTGCTAAAGGTTATATGGGTTCAGAAGGACCATATTTAAAAATTGTTTTGAAGTATACAGGCCGACTCAAAATAAAAGTTACACACCAAAGTTATGAAAAATTAAATGGAACACCCTGTATATTACGGCATATTTTGATAGTACAGACCAAATAAAGGCTAGTTAGTGTAAGGTTTTTTACACCTAACGCAACTCGTTTACGAGATAATTAATTATTCTTCAAAATGTAGACTAAAATTTAAGAGGCAGGCTTGTCATGCATATTTAAGCTAGTTGTTTTAAACTGTATTTATTTTTTAACTGAAGCTAAAGACTTGATAATAAAATAAAATAATGCAAAAAATATACAGGGTGAACAAAAACATACCTTTAATTTTCACTATCTTTAAAGGCAAGTAACTTTCTTATTTTAAATGGAACACTGTGTATTTATTACCTCCTTCAGATTCTAATTTTAACGGTCTTTAAGATTGTATTAATGCTTCATATACCTATTTCTTATACTTTCTTCCTATCCATCCAGAACGACAAGAACCGATTGCCTGAAATGAAGGGAATAATATTTATATATTATTCTTTTTGTATGTCCTTTACACCATTCTCTAGAAAGTCCACCTTAAATATTAAGTGCTATTATTATCTTTTACAAAATGCCAAGAGAAAGAAGATATATTCGATTCACTTCTTATGATTCCTTTTACCCCCGAGCCGCTTTACGACACTACGACATTCAGAATTTATGCAGTTTAGAGAGTTTATAATTACATAGACAGAGAACATTAATACAGGCTGCTATTCCTTCTACGAATCGCCTCAATTGCAGGCAAATACAGGAACACGGAAACGACTTCAGGCAATTCGCGCTCTCTAAAGTTCGACTAATTTCCATGTTAAGAATTCTCACCCGGCGGAAGAACTACATTAGCAGGTGAATAAATGTTAGAGCTATCCTCGTAAGCACAGTCTCACAGCCGAATAACTTAGGGCCCGTAGGCCGCGATAAGATATAAGACTTAGAAGTGTCTGATGTAACATGGAAGGGTGGCTCAGACCTGGTTTGTTGGAGTTCTATCTATAAATTAGCTAATGTGATGTTTCTAGTTACGTAAATTCTGTAAATTAACTTATGGATATTGTGTAGAAGACAGAAAGCTTGGAAACCATAGTCGTGTATATATTATTATTGTTAACTACTTTATCAAATACTTTTAATACGGACAATGACAAGTCAAGATATTTATGTAAACAACAAATGTCATATGAATATAACAACACTGACCTATAATTCTGCTAACATTCGGCCTTTCTTGACAAGCTTTGGACCTCAAAAGCTGTCAATCCAGATATCGCGCTGGACGGCGATTCCTTCTGTGGGGTCTCGTACTAGTAGCTGTCTTTGGAGTTGCGACACAGATTCCCTCCTCTTTTTCCTTTGCAGGCCCGCATTCTTCATCCATTGGGATCTTTCTTGGGGCTTCATCGTCTGTTGCCTCTCCGTCCTGTTCTGTCATCTCCCAGTTGTCGATTGATCCGGAATCTTTGTTCTGATCCACGTTGTACTTCTTTAGGGCATCTACTGGCACAATTCCAGGATAGAATTTCTGGCATTGCTATGTTTCCGGTAGATCGAAGATCCGATATCGGTCTTCGGGATATACATCCGTTACAATATAGGGGCCCGCATACTTTGGGAGTAGTTTTCGGTTTTGACCAGAGACCAAAGGCTCTCTTTTGACAAATACCAATTCTCCGGTAGTAAGTAACCCTTTTGGTTTCGCTTCTCTTCTATTATGTCTAGTCTTGTTGTTTTGCCTGATCTGCTCGAATGCGTTCAATAGCAGTTATCGTCGCGCAATTGTTCAAATCGTCAGCTAATGGATGTCCATCATATGCTCTGGGTGTGAAGTTGAGCAGTTTGAAGGGTGTCGTCTTTATTCTCTGATGGTAAGTATTGTTCAAGCTGTTTAGATTCTGCCAAAATATCTGTCCCAATCTCTTCCTTCTGGATCTCTCGTGAGAGCTGCTAACATGGGAGTGATTGAACTATTCAACCGTTCCACCTGGCCATTGGCCCTGAGGGTGGCAGTGCCATTCTTGATATGGATACTTCTTCTTCCACAAATCTATTCGAAGGGTTTTCCTGTATATAAGGTTCCTCTGACAGTATCTGTTGTTGGAGGACTTAAGACGTTACAAATTTCTAAGTTGTATGTTTAATGGCTCTCATCAGCACAAACTTTGTGAAACCATCTGTATCAAATATAATATACTGGTTACCTCTTTTACTAAATGGTCCGAGGTGATCAACATGGATCGTCAATTGAGTGTAAATGTCGTGGCGTTTTCCTCCTGAGCTTTTGTGGTAGAGACATGGTAAACCAATTCACATAGCGTTTTAATCTTGGGAACCAGTAATTTTCTTGAATCTTCTTAACAGTCTTATCTAAGCCTACGTGTCCCAGATAGCCGTGGAACATTTTCACAAGCTGCAATTGCACTTTCTTTGAAAGAACCCATAATTTCCACTTCTGAAAAATTGTTACTACTTTATTACTTTTAATACGGACAATCAGTCAAAATATTTATTTATACCACAAACGTCATATGAATCTCTATTACGACTCTGATCTATAATTCTGCCAACATTATTTTATTTAAGAGTGTTGGGGACAGCAAGTAAAAATTTAAAAATGCTATTAAACAAATGATTTTGGCAGGCAATAAAAATACAATGCAATTAGAACATATTTGTACAAGTAAAATAGAATTTAGAACAACACTACAGGGGAAACGAGGCTTGAAAATTGAAAAATCCGCCATTTTATGTCACTTCTGACGTCGTAAATAGGGTCAGTAAATCGTTACGATTTGGAGTATGTATTAATGTATAGTAGCTCTTGTAAATGTAATTTCTGGAATTGGAAAATAATGAGTACCTACCTCAATAAAACAGTTTTTATTTACAACCCCTTGACAAAGAATGTTATTTTGCTTGTCATCGGTAACGAAAGGTTGACGTTTATTGAACATCGTCATTTTATCGTTCTAGCGCGATAAAATCTGAAAATCGCACGTCGTCAATAGCAACCAGTATGTAACATTTAAATTGACAAATTAAAAAGCACAATAATTAATTTCTCGCAATTTACGCGTTAATTTGAAGAAAATTATGGAAAATAGTGATAGTGATATCACGAGTACGCTTGCTGAGCTCAAAAGTGCTGCAAAAGCTGTAAATTTGAATCAGTTGTCCGAAAAATCAAAGACATTATAATATGAGAAGCGGTATAACCACTTCATAGCATGGTGTAATACGAAGACAATATGTAAATATTCGGGAAACCTAGTTGTTACCGATTTTGTTGAAAAAACCAAAACATTAAAATCATCATCACCCTGGTCGATTTACTCGATGTTAAAAACCATATTGTTTACAAAAATGATATTGACCCAAGTCAGTTCAAAAAGTTGATCGCATTTTTAAAAAAAGAAGTAAACTCGACCTACTAGATTGACCCTTACACAGGACACTTCTTCCGCCAAACATTGACCATTTTATTAATAAATGGTGGAGGTGACATCACACAATTGAAGCGACACGGGGGATGGTAAAGTTTCGCAGTTGCCGAAGGCTATACAGATGATGATGTTATGAAAAAATTCAAACGGCAAAGAAAATCTTATTGGCACTATCGAATGTCTGAATACATAATTATGCTGACCACAATAATCAAGAAATTACCGTATCAGAATATAGCCCTAATATTCCAAGGGGATCAGGAATTATTATTAAAGGCTGTGTCCAAATTGCTTGTCAAAATAGAACAACAAGAGATAGGAAAAACCGAGTGGCCAAGTTTCGACCTCTTCTTCCGAGATATGCTCAATGGCAAAAACTAAAATTAGTAATATTCTCTTGTTTCTGAGTTATAGCCAAAAATTGATTTCTTCGACTTTTCCAGAATGCTTAATAACTAAAGGCCGAATTTATATACACCAAAAATTTCAAAATTTGCATGTAAGATATTTTTTCAAGGATAGAAAATATCCATTACAAAATCACTCTCTTTTTTATTTAAAACTGATAGAAATTACGCAGGAAATAAGCTGTAAACATATTTTTAATGTTGATAAAATAAATACAATTTTTATTTAATTATTAAAATGGCAAACAAGATATTTTTCTAAACTTTCTGGAGTAAAATTTTGTCTCCTCATATAGTATATCATATCCTCAAAACGTCCTCAGGTAGAATGTTTTTGTAAAGTGAAAAGGATCGTTCGACATCACAAGTTGCTACTGGTGCGTATTCCTACTTTGGTAGCTTTTCTACTGCTATGGTGCAGTCATTCGAACCAGATTCATTCAATACTTGGCATATTTCGTGCAAAACGGAAAATCACAGTAAAATCAGTATTTTGAAAGGACTGGCAATGCACGCTAATTTTCTTTGTTGGTGTTATTAAATATTAAATTATATTTTTTTATTAGTCTGATCGACAACTTAGACCAGTCGCCACGTGTTCCAATTTCAAAAGCGGCACTTCTAGGAAGCGACCAGACCGGATGTGCGCTTTCAGGGACCAAACAGGCGTACTAGCATTGGAAAATTATTAAAATTTAAAAATTGAGGAAATGTACTCAATTATGCAAATTATATGCATTTATTTTAAGATATATGCATTTATTGGTAAATAGGCAATAATATGCGCGATAATGGTATGGTATTTTATTTAAAATTATCTAAAACTCTAAGAAAACTTTAAATTAATTCGAAGCCGTTGAGCAAAAAGATTTTGCAAATGCCTATAAATCCGGTCTTTACTAATAATTCGCTTGAGTTTAATGATAACTGTTTGAACATTATTGAGGTATTTTTACGGGAAGAATTGACTAGTTATATCAGATTTTAACTTTATGCGTTCATTTTTCGTCTGCGGTATAAAGTTGAATCTTTTTAAATGTAAATGGTAGTGGCATAGTTCGAGCGAGTGCTTACTTCTCTTTTCAAAAATAAATGGTTTATGGGGTCGATTTCTACCACTTATTTAATATAATTTAAATGTAAAAATTATTTACTTTTTTTAAAATCCATCACGTAGTAGCCCATGACAATAAAAACAGTATAAATTTTCTTCTTGTCAAAGTCAAAGGTATGTGCGGGATGAACGTGTTAAGCATATGTCTAAGAACCGTATGTGCTAAGTATGTTTTGAAACGAAATTTGAAAATTTTGAGAAATATGATGTGTTGGAGTACTATATTTAATTAAATAAAAATGACTGATGCTGCGATTAATATTTTAATCGTACCCGGCCAGAGGACAACCCAATAGGAGAATATTTGCCAGACTTAAGAAAAACTTAATTAATTACGGAACCCTCCACAAACTACGACCAAAAGAAGTATTATAAAGTAGGAGAAGAAGATGATGCTATTAACATTCTAGGAACTGCTGTGGCAAATCCGAAAATACCAACCGATCAAATAGCGTATGAAGTTGGTGTATCTCTGGTCGCTTATTGAGAATTCTGAAAAGAAATAAATAAAAAACATATAGAATCAGAAAGGTGGATCACCTATATCCAGGTAATTATAACCGTCGTTTAGAATTTTGCCGGTGATATTTACAGAAACAACAGCACGATACATTTTTCTTTAGGAAAATTATATGGACTGACGAAGTGCACTTTAGTAGTGCAGGCATTTTCAATAGGAATAATGCGTACTGGTGGTCTAATATTAACACTCACCAGGTTACAAATCATCAGATTGAACAAGGGAGACACGGGTTCAACGCATGGTGTGCTGTTACGGGTATTCGTATCATCGCATATCATATTTTCCGGGAAATTTTAAACGCTGAACGATATCTGCAAATTTTACCAGAAAATATTTAAGAAATCATTGACGATTTCCATTACAACAAAGCAGGACTTTATTTTGTCAACACGAGGGCGCGCCAGCACACAGTGTTCGAATTATAACAAACTTCTTTATACAATAATTTAGGAAACAGTTGGTTTGGAGCAAACGGGCCTAAAAAATGACCGCCAAGATTCCTGGATTTGACGCCGCTTGATTTCTTTCGTGTGGGGGCATGTAAAGGATCGTTGATATAAGATACCGCACAATAAAGTTTAGAATGTCTAAATATGTAATTATGCTGAACACAATAATCAAGAAATTACTGCATCAGAATATAGCCCTAATATTCCAACGGGATCAGGAATTATTATTAAAGACTGTACAAAGTGCACTTTCAGTTTCTAGATTACAAATAACGTCAATAAGTAGTAATTCACTTGGTGGACTGCTTAAAGCTAATGATTTAAAATAGTTTCATTTTATTAAGTGATTGTAGAAAAGAAATTGCATGTATTACGAGCAAAAAGTAACGTTATTGCTCTCGAGTAATTAACTGTTATTCTCCAGCAATAATGTATTACTTTTCGCTCTTAATGCATACATGACCATTAAAAAAAGCCTTTTTCAAAGTGCTTTATTGAAGTCACCACGTGCAGGTCTTTCGCGAATATTTATACATCCTCTATATGAAAACAAAATAAAATCCTATAAAGAAATAAAATATATGAAGAAATTGCCGTGATACTGGCACTATATAAAGTATTCAGCACAATAAAAAATTCAATAAATATCCCGACTTCGCTCTCAAACAAAGTTTCAAAGTTTCCGTCAGGAGAGTGTCTTTAATAAATAATTGTGTTGCACGAACTCTTTGGCGCTTCTAATATTTAGAGAGCCATAACTTATATCTCTAACAATGCGGATAATGAGATAAATGGGTTTAGTAACTTCAGAAAAGACAAAAAAATGTTTTCTTAAAGTTTTATAACAGAAAAGGAAAATTTTCCAGCTATAAAGTAGAACGTTTGAAGCTTGTGCCACAGAATTACGGAATAAATATCGGACCAAATCTTTATAAAATTCTAGGTACTCCCGATATCCCAGCTTGTTATGTTACTAATTGCCAGGATGTAGTAATAATAAAGGAGATCAAATCGAGCGGAGGAGGATATCCGAGGAGGGCATTGGATCGGCAAACCGTGGGTGGAAAAATAACACGACCTTCATTAGGGCATAGTCGACCCTTCCGCCACCCCAATCGTTCAAATATCTGCAGGCATACAGTGATTATGACGACGGCGTTTCCAATATATTAGGTAATTCAATTAAGTCGGAAATTTATCACCCGAAAAGGAAATTTCAGCGACGACTGTCAGTGGAAGTTATCTACTACCGCTAACCAGTCACCGTCACTGAGCGTCGTCGTCTAACAAAAGCAATTACATGCGAACAGCGACGCGGTGATGTGGGTGCCTAAGAGTGTTGGTAAATTTTCCGGAAAATGAGTTAAACTAACCGAAAGTTTCTACCTGACGACAATATGATTGTGTCGCGAATAAAGTTCTTGGAGCGTAGTCTCGAGCGCATTACGGCTACACACTAGTGGCGAAGCCGATGGTGGAATTAAGTCGACGTTCGCGTGGAAAACTTTAGAGACACATTAGCCGACTATCTGCAATGATATTAGCAGTTATTATCGGTAAACTGCGAGAAATTAAGCTGGAGCTTCCTTTATGAATCAAAGGTATAATATATATCATTTTTGGTACCTTAAGGAAGTAACTAATAATTACACTGAGAAAAATGGGTTAAGTAAACTGTATACTTGACAAAAAATTGTTTACCATAGGTAAAGTTTTGCTTAGAACTATTATCTTCAATTAGTAGCTGCAACTAAACCCAGTTTCCTGAATGCAAGTTGTTACTGTAAATAGTGCTTTTATTAACGGCTATTATACAGCGTGCCTGACGAATTTGTGCTAAGTAACGTATTACTTATGACTACAGCACACGGTTAGTAGAAGTAACAAGAATGCTAATCGCTATTAAACTCATGTATTTTCTTAAATAGCTAAGAATTTGCCACAACTATGATTGTTTAAGTTTTGCTGCCACCCCGTGATTATTTTAGTGTTCCTGATTGGCTAACGCGGCGGAGTAATAAAATAGTCGCCGAGATTGCTACGCGCGCAAGCGCGGGCTAGCGTCAAATAACAGTTACGGACGACGGACGTGTGAAAAGTCGTCAAAAAAAATGGCCAAGGGTAAGGCCATTGTAGGCCAGTTAGAACGCAAATATATTAAAAATACCGGGTGCATTAACTCAAGGCCTCATCCGTATAAAGAATTCCAGCGAAAGAAGAAGTACCGAGCCTATAAGCAATCGGATGTTTCAAGATTGCAGTTTTAAACCACGTAGTGGGATATTTGAATTCCCCATCACTGTGATGATATCTGCGCCCGCTGGTGAAGTTAAAGTGTGGATGCCGTCGCTATAAGTGATCCGACAGTCCAAGTGCCATCTGCAGCTAAAGATACCGCGACGAAGAAACCGACGTACGCCGACAGAGGATCAACTCGCCGAGAAACGCCTAGTGCAAAGTACCAACAGAAACCGCAAGTTTACCGTCTAGGTATATTATTTCTTTGTTTGTTATTAGTTGTAACTTCAAACCCATATTTCTCTTTGTCCTTTGTTTAGATTTAACATTTAATAATTTCAATAACTAAATAACGTTTCAAGAGGCCCCATTTACACTTATCTTTCATTATTGCTTTGTTCATTTTTTTTTTCATTATAAGAAATATATTTATGAGTTCATTACGTTGTAAATTGTTTAAAAATAAACTGTTGTTAAAGTGAAACCAATATCTTTCATTCATATCAGTAGTCACTGTGTTTTCCTATACAAATAAAACTATTACCAATAATACTGCTTTTTATTTAAATTTTGTTGATATATAAGTTGAACAACAAATTTAAGGTAAGTATATTGTATATATATAGAAAACCATTACTTTTTATATATCAGGTATCTAGTGATCGTGCATTAATGATACTGTTTCCTTATCACAAGTAATCCTTTTACTTACCGCAACTGCATATATCCTTTGGTTTACTACTTCAGTTTAGTTATCATAAGTAACTTCATAAGTTACCGGTATGAAGCAGGCCGTAAGTAACTTAGATTGCTTGTTGTTAGTATCAGTGCTTATGCAACCAGTTTTCTCAGTGTAGTAAGAGGCGTTCTCGAGGACTAGGAATCGAAGGTATTCCATTCTTAGAGTTTAAAAAAATTAATAATCATAAATAAAAATACAATTATCGTAAGCAAAAAGTTCAGCTGGATAGGGGACAAAAGCGCAGATTACTTAGCACTAGTAAAAAAAGATCCTAAACACTGATACTAACAATAAGCAATCTAACTTACTTACGGTCTGCTTCATACCGGTAACTTATGAAGTTACTTATGATAATTAAACTGTAGTAGTAAACCAAAGAATATATGCAGTTGCGGTAAGTAAACGATTTGCTCCTGTCAAGTAGATGTATTCCTATGAGTGAACTATTCTATAATGACTATCACACCTTCATTATTAATCTCAATTAATACAAGCTATTTGGATTACTTCTGATAAGGAAAGAGTATCGTTAATCCACGTTCACTAAATACCTGATATATAGAACGTAATAGTTTGCTATAAATGTACAATATACTTACCTTAAATTTGTTGTTCAACTATAGGTAGTGCAGGAAACGAGGAAGTTTAGTGAATATTTAATATAAATTTTAATAAAAAGCAGTGTTATTAGTAATAGTTTTATTTTGTATAGGACAAACACAGTGGCTACCTGATATGAATGAAAGATATTGGTTTCACTTTTTTTTAAAAACAATTTACAACGTTATGACTCATAAAATATATTCTTTAATAATGAAAAAATAAACAAAGCAATAATAAAAGATAAGGTAAATGGGACCCCCTTTAAACGTTATTTAGTTATTTAAATTATTGAAATCTAAACAAAGGACAAAGAGAAATATGACTTTGAAGTTACAACTAATAACAAACAAAGAAATAATATACCTAGGCTGCAAACTTCCGGTTTCTGTTGGTTCTCTGCACTGGACGTTGTCTCGGCGAGTTGATCCTGTGTTGGCGTACGTGGCGGTTATGTCCGGCGATCGCCTCGAAACACCGCTATTTCGTCGGGGTATCCCTAACTGCAGATGGCACTTGGACTGTCACTCACCTAGCGACGGCATCCACACTTTAATTTCAGCAGCTGGCGCAGATATCATCACAATGATGGGGAATTTAAATATCCCACCATGTGGTTTAAAACTGCAATCTTGAAACATTCGATTACTTATAGGCTCGGTACTTCTTTCGCTGGGAGTTTTTATTCGGATGGGACCTTGAGTTAACCCACCCGGTATTTTTAATATATTTGCGTGCCAAATGGTCTACAATAGCCGTATTCCTTGGCCACTCTTTTTCGACGACCTTTTCCCACATCCGCAACTCTTACTTGACGCTAGCCCGCGCCTGCGCGCGTAGCAGTCTCGGGGACTATTTTATAACTCCGCCGCATTAGCCAAACAGGAATAGCAAAACTATCACGGGGTGGCAGCAAAACTCAAATAATCATAGTTGTGGCAAGTTGTTACCTATTTAAGAAAATACATGAGTTTAATAGCGATCAACATTGTTGTTACTTCTACTAACCACGTGCTGTAGTTAGATACAGTACCAGTAGTCATAAGTGATACGTTACTTACCACAAATTTGTGAGGTACGCTGTGTAATAGCGGTTAATAAAAGCACTATTTACAGTATAACTTGCATTCAGGAAACTGGGTTTAGTTGCAGGTATTAATTAACGAGAATAGTTCCAAGTAAAACTTTATCTATTGTAAATAATTTTTTATCAAGTAAACACTTTACTTAGCCCATTTTGCTCAGTGTGTTTCGCTAATGCGGCTTCTACCGTACAGAGTATGAATTTGTGTTGGCTATTCACCGGAAAACCCCACTTCAAAGGTCGTGGCGTATTTTGATTTTTAATATTATCCACATGATTCTTAATAATGGTAATAGTTTATTTATCCAACAGTAACAGATTACTTATTACAGGATAAATCTTATACTAAATTAAAATAAAACTTATAAATGAAGAAACAAACTAAGAATCATTTTAAGTAACATCAAAAGTTATTTAATTTCTTCTAACAATTATTTATTTAATGCAACTAATGTAATATTGAAAAAAATTATGTTCTTGCAGTGATTGTTAACACTCCTACACATCGACAATACTGGTGAACAGCATTATTACTACTATTAGATCTGGGAACATAAAAATTTAGTAAACTAAATAAATATGGTGCATAAATTCTTCCAGTAATTAATTTAAATACAAAAATAATTTGGGATATGATTTTTCGATTGTAAAAGATATATATAGCCAAATTCTTTTAAAAGATCATCATAACTGTAATTATGCGGAAGAAATAACGAATGTTTACGATAGTATAAAATTTTTAACATTTGCTTCTGTATTCTTTCTAGTACGACTATGTAATACAAGTATCCTGGATTTCCATAGAATTGAATACTCTAATTTTGGATGGACAATGGCATTGTATGTTTTAATCAATACAAAAATGCTTAGCGGTTAGGTATTTCTGCTTATGTAACCCAATGTTTTAAATGAATGATTACATATTTCTAGCACATGTTCGTTAAATGTCAATTTCCGGCCAAACAGAATTCCCTGAAGATCTGTAAACAATTTACAATATTCAATATTTACTTAATTTAAATTATAAGGAAATGTAATATTGGTTTGCTTCCTACCAACATTTATTTATATTTAATGATAGGCAGCTACGTTTACTCCAACAACAAATAGCTGCTAAGCCTTATTCCAGACTATGGCAATCAGTTAAAGAGTTGATCTGATTTTCCTTTTAAATCATCTGCGTACATAAGACAATTAGAATAATTTCCAACCCTGGGAATGTCATCAATAAAAATAAGGAATAACAATGGCCCCAAAACAGATCCTTGGGAGCTCAAGATGTGGACTTATAAGAATGGGATTTGTAACTAAGGTATTTCGACATAATTATTCCAATCATACAAATAAATAAATACTGCATCAACCTGACATTGTTTATCCAAGGCTTCAGAAACATAATGTGTAAAGGAACATAAATGTTTATAAATCTATGTTGGACTATTTCTTTGTCTTTAATCCTAGAGTGCCTGAACACCTGCCACCCATCTTAATGTAACATTTAAATGTTCCGCTAACTGGTGGATAGTTTAAATATAGTTTTAATTACGCTAATATGCGTTCAGTTGCAAATTGAGGCAGAGAAAATCAAAATTTAAAAAAAACTTGAAATTGAAAAGAAATTGCTAAATTTTTATTTTGTAGGAATAAATGCTGCGGCATAGCTGAATTTTTAATATTAAGGAGCTGTACATGATTGTTATGAATATTTGGGTTTAGTTACAATAGAGGTTTTATTAATGGTTAAATGCTTGTGTTTTTGACGGAAGGAAAACGGGAGACAAATATACATTACTACAGCTTTCTTAGACATTATTTAAACTAAATTTGTTAATTTAACACTGATTTAAAACAGTTTCAAAACGTCATTCGGATTTTCTACACAATCAACATGCATGCCTGGTTGCATAAGCTACTTGTCAATATAAATTGGAGATTTCTTGTATATTTTTGTTTGGGGAATTTTATATCCTTGAAAGGTGTCTCGACGGGTAGGTTGGTGCATTCACAAGATGTCTTTTGTCACCTACCAGACCACTGCTTACCACATTCAGATTATATAAATAAAACAATCAAAATATCAGAATAAAATTGATAAAAATGGAAAATACAGTAATTATATTAATTTATGAAACTATAGATATATATTGTTTTTCATGTTCTATTAAATTTGAAAATAAATATTCCCGGGCATTTGTGCTGAGAAAATCACAGCAATATGTTTTTTTATACATGGTAGTACCAATTTTTTATTTTTAGGCTTAATCTAAAAAAAGGAATTTTAATACCAAAAATTGGTTAAAACTGAGCAACTAGCACGTTAGTACGATCTTTCTTTTGTGGTTTTCCTTACTCCTCGACGAATACTAGAAGGTAACTTAAAGCCGTAAACATAATGACAACTGATAACTGAATGACATCACCTTTTCTATTCTTTTTTTAGACATAACAGTATAAATTATTTGTTGTTACTAAGAATCATAGGGAATTTATTCAACTAGAGTAGGAAATTTGCAATTGGTATGGAATCCATATAGTACTTAGAATAGTTAGTTTCGTGTAGTACCTTTAGGTGGAGTACGGGATTAAGAATGAATTGTATTTATGTAGCTCTTAGGATGTATATAAAAAAAACAAATCTTGATAATATCTCAGATGATATGGTAAAAACTTCGTTTAAATGTAAGAATTTTAAAAATCAGTGTAATTTAGTTCTAGCCATGATCAATTTTAATTTTTTTAATACATTATGATTTTGTGCAGAATAAATCCTCTTAATTATAGCTATAGTATCAGTAATTATATTATATATTAAGAGTTTACTTAATTTAGTTTGTTGGAATTGTTATTTGTAACATTTAATATTAAAACACTTTTTCTGCCTTGTTGAAAACTTTTATTTGCTTATTCACCACCATCCACAGTCATCTTAAAATACTGTGGAATTACAAAGAGAAAATTAAATATTTTAAGAACTGTTTAAATAATATATCAAGTGCGTAGCATCATATTAAAGGGTAATTTTATATACTTTTTAATAGTGTAAAAATATATAGGGTTTTCTATATAAAAAAACACACACAAGTGCTGACAATATCTCAAAAAATACAAGTTTTAAAAAATAAAAAATTATAGCATCTGTATCAAAAAGGACTCTTATAAAGTTCTTATATAAATCAAGCATTTCTACAATTAAAAGTCACAGGGGTTTTGAAGAATTACATATCATACGAAAACGTTCTGTATCTCTTATATTAAGGAAAATATTTTATATTTTCGAACTTCAGCAATCGATTTCTCTCTAAAAATGAGCTCCAGAAGCATAGGTAGATTTTTGTCTGATTTCTTTAGAAATATGAGTTTCCTAGTAAAAGTATCAAATTTAGCCCACTATGTACACTATATAATAAAGAACAAACGAATACGCCATTTATATCCGAGAGATGAATATTTACATCGCCAACTATAGAATTGGCAGACCTTATCGGGGCTACTCTGATGCCGGCAATAGAAACACTGCTGAAACGTCAGATTTAAACAATCCAACAGACGATAGAAACAGCCAAACACCAACTCATATTCTATTAATTCATCGTCAAGAATTTCGCGCCATGGATAAGTAAAAAAAAAAGCTAAAATCTTCAGACTGTAGTTGGAACCTTTATGCGGATCAGGATGTTAGATTGAATATGTTCTAAATAAGTAAAGCATGTTTGAGAGTTCTAAATCAGTCTTTTTTCTACAATTTTCAAAAATTTAATTTAAGGTTTGCAATGTTTTTCTCCTTTTCATTATTACTCAGTTAGAATTTGTGCACGAAGATATTTTTCGTCAATATATTTGTCGAAATTTCATACATTATTCCCCAATATGGCGACATTTTCCGTCGTCGAACTGCTCGACGCAATAAATATTTGTTACACTAAGAACCCGTTTCTTAACTTATTAATATTACATCGCAGAAAACATTGGGCTATTGCAAACGATCGGCCCGACTTTCATAAAATAACGATCCCGGAATCAGTAATACCCGACCCTGATGGCGTTCTCCCATAAGCCAATTCTCGTATTGCAACCCGGCGGGGGAGATGACCTTTTTTAATTAAAAGAGCGGAGATATCTGCTCCTTCACCGTTAGTGGCGCCGTTTGGCTCGTTAACAGCGTTCGCTCTCGATTGTTCGCTTACGTGTCGGAGGTGTTCCGGATTACGGCCGTCAGAAACGAGAAAAAATCGTCTACGCCGGCGGGAGGGTAAACATTTTTCTTAATCACGGTTGCCGTGGAAAATTTAGGGGATCAAAATTAAGTCGTTTAAATTCTTTAAATGTCCGCGACCGTGTCCCCGTTCTCGACGAGTATAAATTTGGAGTTCGCCCGTTTATAGTTTCGCGAACAATTGCTTCATTTTAATATTTCACATGCGACCATGAAGCAGGGATGGGACTTCCTCTGGTTTTCAGAATATAAATGATTTAGCGCTGCATAAATTCGCGTAAAAGAGTGCGAAATTTGTGCTCGGCGCATATTAAAACTTGTACAAAGCGAAGGCCGCCATTGAGATAATCACCGCGCTAGAATACTGCGAGTAACTTCATCGTTGTAAGTTAGTGCGGTATTAATAATAGAAGAAATAGAAAATGTAATAAAACTATGAAAGTTCCAATTAACTGAACCAGCAATATCTTAAATTCTGATAGGGTTACAGAGATTGCAATTATTTAGTTAGCCATTAAGAAAGATGCAACTAGAAAAGAGCATGCGTTTAATTAACAGAGAAAGAGGCATCGAAATCTTAAGCAAATAAATCCAAAGAAATCTTTACGTTAATACATTTTTTTATTCATATTATTCCTTTTAATGAAGTTATGTTTGATAAAATTAATGATAAACAACTTTGGTTTGTTGGTTCTTTTTTACTCTCTTTACTTTTATATTTAATTATCTTTTAAGCAACATATTTCCGCATACTTGTGCCATCTGCAGGTCTAAAAACTTGCAACGCAAAACAAAATGAAACAAGTTGTAATTAATGTCTTCTATCTTGATTACGGTTACTAATTATGCATGCACTCATACATAAATACACAGTCATACATTCCCGGTCTGTTATTTCTAAACCAATAAACACATACTTCATAGTTAATAACCGTTATCAAGATAGAATACATTAATTAAGTTGTTTTATTTTGCTTTTTCTTGCGACGCTTTTGCTTGTTGTCTAAAACAGTGGTTCTTAACCTTTTAGTAGGTTGATCCCTTTAAAATCCAAAAATACATGCAATATATACAAACGAAACAGTTGCTTTTCATTTATTTTTTTTTTTTTTTTTTTAAATTAGTTTAACTGTAGAATCTGTATAAAATATTGCATCAACTGGAATAAGGAGCAAACGGCAACACATTTAAGTTTATATATGGTAGAGTTAAATTACTTGTTATACCACAGTGTAATAGAGGAAGTAGTTTCGCTTACGGGTATTTTTGTTTTTTTAATTTTTTCCACTGCCTGCGCTGTGCTATACGGAAAATGAATCGAAACACAAAGCTCGAGTTTAATCACATCCAAAAAAAAACAAACAGTTTTTCTTTGGTTCTGAATAATGTGACATGTGTTTCCAAATATTTTATAGTATTTGTTAATACCTTAAAATTACTATTGATAGAACCTAGTTTCCCTTATTGCATCATCCATTTTATATTAAGTATAATTACTTTATTACTTACTTATCATTAATTATATTAAGAAGGTTACGAAAATAGGTGGTAGCTGGACGACCTAGAAATAAATAATTCTTGTTTACTTCATCTAATATTTCATTTTTATTGTTGAATGCTCGTTCAGTGATCATACTAAAAAGATATAATTAACCTGAGCACAGTTGCCAATTCAATTTTTCTAAAGAAATAGAAGCATACAATTGTGTTACAAATGACTCGCCTACATTACAACGCCCTCTGTCAAGAAGATGACAGAGGACCCAAAAACCATATCAATGATGATAAAAGAATGAACTACATTAACACATGTTAAAAGATAAAAACAAACATACATTCAACAAAAAAAGAGCTTAACGGCAGTAGATAAAACATAAGCTAATCACTCTAATCATACAAATGTTCACCATAAAAGAGGGTTAATTAGCCACGAAACTGTTTCTTGCAAGTTGCCAAATGACAGTATACTTGACTAACGTCTCAACGGTCCTCATACTCCTCGGTGTTTTTATTGTTAGGTATGGATTAATTATATTTATATTTGGTGCACATTATATGTTACGTATCATGTGCACGTGTTGATAAATGTATATTTTAATGTACTACCAGCTTTGATCATATAAGCTACCTCATCACTTACAAAACTCTCCGCTTTGTAATATTGCCTAAAAAGACACTGGAAATAGGTTTAATTAACTTTGAAATGTGGTAGTCGCACTTACTGATAAAATTTTAATTTAGTCGGATTGATCCGGTTTACATCAGATAGACAAAAAAACCGAAAATGGGACTGGAGCTGGAAACTACAGCGGCGCGAGAAATACAATGATCACCCTTACACTAGGAAAATATGCCATGGTCTTTCGAGCAGAGGTACACGCAATATTGTATTGTGCAACTGAAATGAATCAGGGATCTTGTGAAAATAATCGGATCTATATAGTAATAGAAAGCCAGAGGGTACTGAGGGCTCTAGTGAACCCAAAGATACAATGGAGTCTGATTTATCCGCAATAAAGCCACTTTTCTGTAGACACTCGAACATTCAGCAATCGAAGGAAAGGAAAAATCCAGTGAGTTAGCGAGAAAGGGATCATCGGCTTTATATGGAGGCTGTTTCATCAGCAGGGAATTCTTCTATAACTTGTAAACAGTAACAGATAACAAAAAAAAGCTTTTATAAATGATTGTAAGATTATAATTTTTCTATAGCGCAAAATTATCGGAATTTTTACAGGGTGTTTCGTAACCTCGGTACAGCTTTCAACTTTCTTTTATAAATACAATAGCCCCAATATTATTGAATTTTTAAAAGCATCATTAAATTCTAAACAAAATAAGATACAACAATACTTTAGTGCTAAACTCATCAATTTCGAAAATATCTTTGATTTTCTAAAAATTATGTCGCTTGCACTGTTTGAGAAAAGCGATTTTAATTTAATTACCACTTAGAATAAGAAAATCAAATTTTGAGATGTCTTAGTACGGACCTACTTATTACCTGCAGGTATGTTTGTAGTTGTATTTTAATATACTGGGTGTTCGTTACGAAAGCGCCAACTCAGTCTACTCAACTTCTAATAGGTATACCTTATTTTTTTTTAAACACAACACCTCATATATGTTTATATCATTCAATTCCTACCAACAAGTGCTTTGATTTTTATTAAGCATACTCTATGTCTATCTCTTTTACCGTTCGAGTTATTATAGTTTTAATTAATTTTTCATTATTGCGATCATATTTGTAATCTTAATAGGCGATGATTGTAAAAATTAAAACCAGAAAATATATATTTAACATAAAATCACAAAAACATAGAAAAATAAGCAAATCAATATAAGTGAACATGCAATAAACTGTGCTGAACACATGAAAAAATAATTAACGTCGGATTTTCGATATAACTGCCATTTTGTCTAACGCACATTTGCAGTCAGATGTATTGAAATTCAGCAGAATTACTATATTAAGCGCAGACTGAGGTGGTGCTCTATTATGTTGAAATCTCCTCTTTAAATTCATTGTCAAGAAAGTGTAGATAATAACGTGCTCCTATAAGATTACCATTGTTATTATTGGAGCCCGGCGCCTCCACCAAATATCACGTTGGGGCGTGATAGAGGTAAGGACGGGATTAGCTTACTCGCTTTGGTAACAGTAGAGTAATACCAACGAGCAAATTCACGGTAAAACCTTTACTAACCATAAAAAAGAAGACTGAAGAACTATTGCAGTTTGTGAGCCTCATATTCGCATCGTACCAGTTCTTCTAACAGGACACTCTACACAGAGAGGACACTTACATAAACTTGGGATCAACGCTGGGTATGCCAACTGCAGACTGTGCAACGAGATGGCAGAGACTGCTTACCACATTTTGTGTCAATGCGAGGCTCTGGACGTAAGAACTTCGATCAACCAGTCAGGGACTTGTATGGTGATTTAATGCGTAAGAGACATGGAAGACTGAATACAAAAACCCAATAGGCTGCAATGTTTTCAGAGATTCCATGTCAGACGGCTCCCACAACAACAAAATAAACTCTACTCCTGCCTAGCATGCCCTTCGTCTTATTTCAATGAACCAATAATTGTCTGTTAAGTATTTGAGTGAGTTTTTCTGTACTTTCAGGAAATACAGTTTCTGAATAGTTGACTCATCAAGTGTGTGAAGGTTCGTGTATATTTCATGAGATTTTCTAAAAATTGAGTTATTCAACTTTTTAAAGGGAAGAAGTTAGAAGCCGCGAACGTTCCGCATACACTGTAGTGCTCACCCAGATTGCTCATGATGTGCCTTCTTTTGCAGAATTTAATGAAATTGATATTTCCCCTCAATATTTTGTTATACGCACATTTTGCTTTCCCGAATGAATTTTAAATACTGAAGATTTCACTTTCATGTATATCAATATAACTCCTTCTGAAAATCGAAATAAATTTGATACACTAAAACTATACGAAACTACAAAGGTTTACGTTGAGATACACGACTAATGTTTTATAGATTGCTAAGTAAATCAATATTATTATTAATTATAAAAAAAAGATAATTTCTCTTTCCTGGAAGGTGAAACATTTTACTATAGTCATTTTCAATAAAATTACATTATTGTAACCTCTATATGGCGTAGCGTATTACAAATAAGAATTTTTTCATTATTAAAACGATGCAATGCACAACAAACATACGAGTATAAAATTTATAAATTATCAGTTACTAAACCTGACCAATTTCAAGTGCACTTATTCCTCGCAGTGACACGCAAGCTAGGAGTGTACCAATACACCTCTTTTCAATTTGCGTTGCGGTTTTATGACCAAGCTACCTATATAAGAATGCTCCGCAGCTGCAGTTGTTTCGCGTGTTGAATATCTCTAGTTTTTATTCTCTTGCTCTCTCTCTCTCTCTGTCTTTCTGATGTATATTTAAGATGCGAATATAATTAGGTAAAACCGACAACGTAAAGTAGTAAATGTTACTATCGCGTAAAACGAGTTTTATCGAGAAAGTACCCCAGCAAGAAGTAATGAGAATGCATACATCAACAAAACCGAAACGATTTTCTTATTGCGATATGCTGGCGAAACAGTTATGTCATTTTATAACTCTGAGTAGCGGAAGACACCGCCATTCACCACCAATATTTTTATTTCAATGTTTGCTGTACTTGCAACAATGTCGCACAAAATTTTTATTTCGAGTCCCGCGTAAAATTTTAGCACGCCATAAAGAATATGAAAAGTCTGGTGCCAATTATCAAATTTATCACCACGTATTCTGTGATAGTTTATGAGAATTGCCATCTTTGGAAAACGGATACTTTTTATGCTAAAAAATGCTACGGTGCGCGATCGTTACATTTTATTATTGAACAGTTTTGCAGCAAAAGAATCATCTGGTGCCTGTATAATAATAATCTTTTCTGACGTAAAATATCATTTAGAAAGGTCATCAATTTCGAAGGCGTTAAGCGCTGATATAACTTCCATTCATCTCGCGCAACATGCCAGGGTCATTTCATTCTTTTTTTTTTTTCAATTTGCTATACGAATATCTTAATAAATTATAAAAACAATTTACGTTGATTACAATCTAATTGTTCCAGATTTCACTCTAGAATTATGTCAGTTAGCGATAGCAGGAACATGAAAAAAGTTGCAAGAGATTAGATAATATATAATTAGGGATGTTACGGGTCCTGGTAAACTGGAAACAAGCCGGGGAGATAAATTTTGTGCTTTGAGTTTAATTACCTGTAATCCTAATAATCGTGTTTCAAACAAGTTACCTAGATTGAAGATAACCAGCGCAGGCTTAATAGTGTTACTCAATTTCCGAAGTTAAATTGGTTATTTATAAATTTATCCCATGCGTCATTGATTATATAAAACGGAAGTCTGCTATATTCTCTGACGTTCTGTGGATTAGATGTATATAATAATTTCTGTCTGAATTTTTAGGCACCAAACATGAAAACGATTTAAACGATTTCAAAAAGGCAGGCTATCGGAGAAAAAATACAAATTAACTTCTGGCTTCCTAACATAATGTACACACAGAAAAACGTTTTCTATTGTCAAGTACATCGGTGTTCTTATACGTTTTTACTAAATGTAAGATAGTAGTTTCTTTATTTTAGAGAATTTACTAGATCCGAGTTAATAGGTGTCCTTAAATATAATAAATTATCTTCTTGAAATTTTACTAATATCAAAACAAAATTTATTTGTGGCAAATGTTATCTCTCTTAAAACAAGTACATATAATTTTTATAAGGAATAAATTCACTCTCTTACGATTTTTCCAATATTGAGTGATATTTCCTTGACGCAAGTAACATAAGTTTCTTGTACTTAGAATAGAAAAAAAAGTTGGAATGTGGAGGGGTTGATATACGCTGAAACTTGGTTTTATCCAGTATGATCGAATTTTCATTTCGGTATTAGATATTTCGCAGATATTTCGATAATATTTGCCCTGTGCGTTACCTAAATTCTGTTTGCACCTGTTTATAGTGCGTTGAATAACGGTAAGTATTTTTATAATATAATGCGTATATATACTAGTAAATAAAAAAAAAATATACATATATAGTTACGGATATTTTTATAAATAGATATGTCTGAAGAACAATTTTATATTCGGCTTCAAATAAAGGTCATTTTGAGTGGTGTAGCATTGGTGCGGAGATAGAAACCGCAATAAAATACCGCAATATACTGTAAATATAGTATCCAAATAAATACTTTTTAATTGTAAAGTTATTCGATTGTATTTTTTCCTTACTATGATTTAACCAGTCACAAAATAAAATTTAAATAAACTAATTTTATTAATATGTTAACTATGTATACTTGTATATTTATTTCGAGTTTTTACCTTAAATTGTGGTGTTACATGTAACAATAGAAATCCTTTTAAGAAAACAACGTATATTATAAGTAAGATACAAATATATATATATTTAGCCAACGAAAATTATTATCAAGCAACTAATGCTAACATAGGGTCCCTGCCAGCATAATTAAAATTATAGTATATTGGTATTGGTCTGCTATTTGCAAACAATTGAGTAACATTTCGTCATGCTGCTGGTTTTTCAGAATAACCAACAGTTCAGTTATTTTTGACGAAACTTTAATCAGTTTTTTTCAACCAACAGTACTAGAGTAAAGTTATTGCACATCAGTTCCGTCACAAAACAGCACGTGCGCCCCGTCAAAAAAAAAAACGGATAGAATGAAAGCAATGCAAATGAAGCGCCCATTATACCAGCACACATAGCTCAGCCCAATGCTATTGGTTTTGTGATGGGACGCTCCGTGCCGTGCTGTGACGGGCTAATGTGCGATAACCTTAAAAATAAAAACGCATTTTGTTTCTTGTTTAGAGAAAGGAATCCTTAAGTTCAAGTAAGTACCGTTTTCATGTTTAATAAAATGACGTTTGATTTAAAGGTATTAGATGGTTTACCACTAGAAAACGACAAAACTAATATTAAGCTCGCTTTGCATTGTATTTTAAGAAGCGGCCTGCTTATATCAAATTTTTTTTTTTCCCAATTCAAAGTTCTCATAAGTTCGAATTAAATGCATAATATTCTTGAAACCAGTTTTTTTTTATTTGTTTCAAGTAACCAGCTTTCCTTTGTCTAAGGACATTAAATTTCTTCAAACAAGGAATTATTTCTTATTTTAGACTGGACATGTGATTATTTCTTTTCATAAAAGTTATAAATCACATGTCCAGTCTAAAACAGAAATTTTTGCTGGTTTCAAAGAAACCAAGTATTTCCCAGTGAGAACAAGTTAGTTACATTTACGTGAATTTAACGTTGTATTGGTTGAAACAACGTTAATGGTTATAAGTAACACGTTTATTATATAACCAATTTTTAACTATACATTGAAGAAACGTTATATTAACTAAAAAATGTAACGGATAGTTTAAATTTAACTAAAATAACACGTTGTAGTTGCATCGTTTATTTTAAGTTATAAAACAACATTACAATATGAGAAATTATTAACTGAAATGTAATGCATAGTTTAAATATAAGTAAAATAAAACGTTATAGTTCCACTGCTTATTTTACGTTAAAAAAACGTGGGAATATGAAAAATTATTAACTGAAATGTAACGCATAGTTTAAATATAACTAAAATAAAACGTTTTAGTTACACCGTTTACTCTGCGTGAAAGACAACGTTGAAAAATGAAAAATTAGTGGCTGAAATGTAACGCATAGTTTAGATATAACTAAAATATGACGTTGTAGTTTCACCGTTTACTCGTTGAAAGACGTTTGAAAGACAACGTTGAAAAATGAAAAATTATTAACTGAAACGTAACGCATATTTCAAGTACAACTAAAATAAAACGTAGTTTCACCATTTACTCTACGTTAAAAAGCAACGTTGAAATTTGAAAAACTATTAACTGCATCCAACGCATAAGTATAAGTATAGTTAAAAAATGGTGTTAAATTGTTTGTTTTAAGATAAGATGTGCTTTTGCATGAATGAATGCAAAATGTATTTAACAATAGGTAACACAATTATTGTATTAAAACTGCACTATGATGAATGTATCATCCTCCCCCATTTCAAATAAACTCTTCCACTCTGTTGCGCATCTGCAACGTGCACGGTGAACTTGCAGTTACATGTTTACTACGCTAGTCGAGTGTTAGAACTTTTCTTTATCTTTATAACAAAGTTTTATATTAATATGTGATACGCAACAATCAGTGTATTTAACTAAACGGTGAGTAGCTAGGTACCCATCAATTAAGTCTATCCTGGTTATATTTTGGCATATACGATGCACATTGCACGTATAATTATGTATATGCATATACACAATTGGCAAAACAGCATAGTAGCCATCTTAAAATAAGAACACTAATGTCAGAAAATTTAACTATATTCCAAAATTTGTTCTTGAGGAACCTGGTTTCTTAGTATACACCACCTTCTTACTTTATTTTCAAATATATAGGTTAGCGAATGCTGATGGTTCTAAAATCTGACTTGTGTAAAGAAATTATTCTAAATACTGTTACATGACGTCGTTGCAGTGAAGCATAACTGGAAGGGAAGGAACACTTAGTTTTCACAAAACGGGAACCAGAGATAATACGGAAACTATAGTAACAATATACAGTGAGTATTAAATACTTTCATTCGTTTGTAATACAAAAATCTAGTCTTGCATTTAAAGTTACAATTAAACAATACATACATACAGCAGAACGTGCAGTGAAGGACTGGTTGAAATATACGCCCCAATGGACTGTTTGGGTAGAAGACCTCGATGTGCAGAAAAAGGGAAAATGTATATATCTATAAATGAAATGACCTCGTTATTTTCTTAGTTTTGGTAAAGAATTCTATTATCTTTTTATTATTATTATTATTGTTATTATTACATTGTATTTATAGGTAATTACATTTTAGTTTTTTTGAAGAAGCATTATGTTTCATTGAAGAGCTTATCCTGAGTTCAATACTATGATGTGATCATTGAATGATTTAATTAAAAATAAAATTTAATTTAGTATTGGACATTATGACTTTTAATCTATAACCAATTTTTCGTTATCACCACATAAAACGGCAAAATATAAAGTAACATATATGTCACATCTGGAACTTGGTAAGTGTTGTACAGTTTCTATAACGCAGCGTCTTAGAGCGCATGAATGCAAAGAACCTGATAATTCACCTATAATTTATAAAGCTGTTGATTTTCATACATTCGGCACCTCACTAAATTACGCAGATGGGACGTTACTACTACGTTGTTATAAAGATTTGATATAGAAATTTTATTAACCCTTCGTTAGTGTGGTGTAGTTGCCATACCCCAGTATGTAGGCAAACATACTGGGGTATGGCATACTCCACCACACTAACGAAGGGTTAACGTTGAGGTTACGTTACCTGTAAACCGATTTTTTACGTTTTACAGAGGTGGTTTATTAAACGTTAAAATCCAGCTTGTGTTAAACGTTTCTATTTAACGATATTTTCTATTAAAAATTAAACGTTAAAATAACATTAGCATATGACATGAAATAACGCTTAATAAGTAACTTTTTGTCAACGTATTTTGTCGGGACATAGATATGTCGCTTCGACGTTGTTTATAAACGTTACGAAACGGTCGGTTACCGTTAAGAACAACGTTTTCTTAACGTTTATGTTCTTATTGGGTTGGTATTCAAAGCTAATGGTTGTTTCTCTAGATATGATTTTAACCAGAAGTCACTGCGCCGAACAAGAAACTGTTGTAAAGGACGCGAAAAGAGATTAATATAAAACTTTGCAGCTTCTTATTTTACTTATCATGCTACTAAAGTAAAAAGGTTTCATTAATTTACTAGAGGCACAATTATATTAAAAGAATACTACAAGAAAAATATTTCATTTCAACATTTATTAACATTATTTCATGTTTCTAAACCAACATTTTAGCCCTGGCTGTGCAACAAATATTTCTTTTGAAAATTTAAAATCGCACAGAGAACATAGTGTAGTATTTTATACGAATTTACAAATACATTTATTTATTTCATCAGAACTATTTAGGACTGAACTAATTGCATCACAAATGTTTGCTGCAATGTTTGCAAATTGCTCATTGAACAATTCTCGAGCTTAATTTAGTTAATTTTGGTTCAAGTCACAATCGTACCCTGCATGACCCAACTGCCAAGAACCGTTTAAATAAATTTTCATCCAGTATGCAACAATGCAGATCAAAGAAAAATGATCATTAATTGATGATGTTTATATTTTGTTGTCATTGCATACACGCGAAGAAGCTGAACGTAGCAGCACTAAGGTACACCTCTTCGGGTCATTATTTAGGTTCGATTCTTGTTTGGCACAAGTTGAAGAACACACTACAACATGCATGCACTTTTTTTTCTTAAATATAAATACAATAAACGAGCACGCCAAATTACTGCAACATCCATAAGGAATTTTCTTGATAGGTTTCCTGATATGGAAACATCAACTTTGGATGATTCCTATTCAGGGCATACATACTATAAAATTCCAGAAGTTAGAACGTTACAGCACACTTCTGCAACCACACATTTGCATATGTCCACAGGTTATACGTTTCGAAAATAGCACAAACCTCTTCTTTTTCTCAGTTAAATTCTTTATCACATATCGCAATAGAGTCCCAATAAAACCAACTCAGTTCATTTTAATAGTAATCAGTAAAGACACTCAAACGCCACACCAAACATATCAAGTTATTAGATTATTAGCGCTAGTTGTTCTCTTATTAACTGTGTCAGAAGATTATACTTTGTTTTATATTGTGCGCTCTTTATCTCTACCATGTAATTATTTTTACAGCGTTCCGAATTCAGTAGCCTCTCGGAATTCTGTATTAATGGGTCGCTACGTTACAACCAACTGTATGTTTATTTTGTTCGTTGAATGGTATGAGTTAATTTATGCCGCATTTTGAGTGTTGTTAAGTGAAATACTTAAAAACCACGATCCCTAAGTTTTGTGGAAAGTTCTTTTCAGTTTTAATGTCAATTTTTTTTTTTGTTTAAAAAAAAAGAATAATAATAATAAAAGTTCTTTCAAAGCAAGAATCAGGATATACTGAGAAAAAAATAATGATCAAGACACCAATATTCACAACAGTTTAGATTGCATGAAGATATATTTGCATGAACTAAAAATTCAGTCGACGAAGAATATCCCAGTAGATAAAAAAGATTTCTCGCAGAGACGGGCACTGTATCCGTTCAGCGGAAACGCTGTTGCCGCTGCTAAGTTAACAGGCGCGATTCACGGTCAGTTCATTGAAATGTCTGGCGACAATTGTCTGCAACTTACATCTGAAGATTTAAATACGTTTTGGTTTGTTCGTCGACATGAATATGAAAATTTAGTCATAGAACCATTAAAAATATTAATTTCTTTCACTACGTCTTATCTCTATGAAAGAGGCTTATCGTCGATGGTTCTAATAAAAACTAAATACAGGAATCGTCTTTTCTCACCCGAAAACAGTTTGCCTTTGTGTGTTTCTAACGTAAATCCACGTTAAATAAAAAGAAAATGCAACCGTCACATTATTATTTTCTCTTCTTTACATGTGTTGTTTTTATAAGTAAAAGGTTTACATAATTTATTTTTTCTCATAAAATGATTTCATTATTGGTTAGGTTATATCGCCATCTCTCTTTAATATCACCGCTAGCCCTTTTGGTTGAGAAACGACGTTCTAAGCGATGAAGAACCTGTGCAACTCAGTGCACGCGATTTCTGCAAACGTTTTAACCAGGGGCGGTGCCGTGGCCCTACCATTGCAATTCACAAATTAATCATTAAAAAGCTTTTATTTTCTGTAAAAATACCGATAAATACACATACACACACATTTAAGTATAGAACGAACGTTGAGATTCCCATGATTTGATGCGACGAAAGGCGCTTTGTAATAAAAATAATAATAATTAACTCTATTACACTATTTACAGGACAACAAATAAACTAAACTGTGTATACATTAAAGTAAGAAGTAAGAATGGTTGCCGAAACAAAATTAAATCATGTATCAATAAGAAAAGTAAACATGGATAGATCATATAAACATAAAGTATAAACATAAAGAGTTAAAGATAAACATAAAGAATTAAGTGATCAACGGCAATGTACATATCTTTTGAAAATAGCTATAATTGCAAAGAACTAAGGTAGATACAAACAAAAATAAAGTACTAATCATACAATTTGTTAAAATTTTTCATCATATGAAATAATAGCTTTCTATGGTCAATCGAATCAAATGCTTTCCTCTATCTACAGAACGATACAATAAAGAACTTATAAAGAAATTATTAAAATCGCTGGATTTAATGGATTCTCAGAAGACGTTGTATATAATACCATTAGAAAACATAAAACAAAATAAGAATTAGAAATGTGAGTACTTTAGAAATCAGTAACAGGAAGAATAAGAAATATGTTAAATTACCATTTTATCCAAGTTACACGAAAGATCTACAAAAAAAAATTTCTCTATATTAAATCTTGACATAGCAACTACTGCAAATAATAGTCTTAAAAATATTTTAGGTAACCCTAAAGATCAAGTAGATAATTTGGACAAATCAGGTATTTATAAAATAGCTTGTAAAAATTATGATCATGTATATATTGGGCAAACGAAAAGATCAATTAAAACGCGATACAAGGAGCATTTGGCTCATCTTAAATTTAGAAGGTTTTACAGGAAACCATAAAGTTGACAATGTAAAGTTAGTTAAAAACGTAAGCAACTAAGTGGAAGTAAATTGTTATGAGGGTATAGAAATATATAAAACAAACATATTTTAATGAATTCAGATTTAGAACCCTTAGATTCTTGTCTTTATAGTTTATTAAGTAGAAGTTGTAGATTAGACGGAGTTAGGATTAGTGACTAGTCGGCCATAACCATGATCATTGTACCATGACCTTTTTTAGGTATAAATTAGGGTAGTTTTAGTGTAGTTATTCAGTTCAGTATTTCTGCTGATGATGAATGTCAGTGGGAATTGGTAGGATGAATATCCATTAAAAAAAAAACGTAAGCACTTCTCATTTCTATTTAACAGGTATGAGTCCATTAGCTTAAGTAGCATCGGTCCAAAACCCATACCATTCAATTTAATTAATAGCATTCTCTAGTCGATCGAATCAAATGCATTAGTGAAGTCGGTATAAATAACATCGACCTGCTTACGATTATTTAAAGCTGTTGAAATACATTGAGTAATATTAGCCAAATTTGTTATTGTAGATCTTCCAGGCATAAAACCATGTTGATGCTCCGATAGAAATGGCTTAACATGTGTATAAATTCTGGAATACAGTATCTGTAGTTATTTATGCAGACAAGCGGCGAACTGAAATATTGTCACGAGCCGCCACTGGTTTTAACTGTTGTCAGAAATCGATATTTATTATAATGATAATAAAGTACAAAAGTGTAGAGTTTTCGAAGCGAATGTTACTACCCCTTGAAGTTTTTATGTGTGATAACCTGTATTACTGTTACTGTTCAATTTCCAAGTGGAAACGTTCGGCGATTCTTCTTCTAACCAGACCGCGAATTTCAATTCTCCTTTGTGTAAAGTTCCGGTAATACTCTGTGAGCCATGCGAAAAATGAGAATTCCTCAGTTACTGTTTTATTTCCGGCAGAATTTCAGTGCACGGGAACGTTACAAAATAAATATTTAACGTACCTTAGACTACGTCGTCTTTATTAATACGGATAATAGCGTTTAAACGACGCGACGTATCCTCAGTAGCAATGAAGTATATACATAGTTTCTGTTACAAATCAGTTAGTAATACATTATCATCTTCGGGTTACTAGGTAACGCGCTCTTAACTCTGTGTAGCTTTATCTTCCCTTTTTTTTTAGTATCCAGAGTAAAATCTCGTTGCCGTTGGCAGAAAACTAGTTGGGCATTAAATTTAAATGAAGGGAATATCTGGAATGTTACCATCCGCTATACAACGTATAAATGTTTTAAAACGAGTCGCTTTTGTACGGAGTTTCGAGTTGCCGCAGCGCAATTCCGGTTTTTTTTTGTTCTAAAATAAAACGGTTCATGTCAAGTAAATTTTCCAGAAAGAGAAAGAGGCGCTAGCCAGTTTACCAGTGCGTTACAGTCGTAACATTGTAAGGAGGACGCCTGCAACATCCGCTCCAATTTTCTCCGCCGCCTCTGCACGGATGGTGGACTAACGTACGACGTGATAGAATTAAATGTTCTTTCTGGTTTTTCACATAAAGGATTTTTCGCCAACGAGGAAGGAAGGAGGTAGGAGATGTGCCGTAAGAAAATTAGAGGCGATGCACACGCTAAACTAAGCGGAAACGTTATCTTCAGAAATTACTGGATGTTATTCGGAAATACTGCACACAGCAGTATGGATGAATGTTACAAATAGACCGATGGTTTGCCGCTCGAAACGCTATGTCTCTATCTGTTTCTGTCTCGATTCTTCCTTACACACTTTTCTTTTTCGGAACTGTAATCGCTATTAACACGCAAAAAGACAATAACGTCCTTTTTCTTGTACTCTAGATATTTAAGGTAAAATCTTATATTCTATCATTATAAATCTTGCAATTAGATAGCAGCTGTAATACGTGACAAAAGAGGGCGTCTCTTCACGTGTCCTTTCATGCATAATGAATAAATAAATCGAGGAAAAAAATACTCAAAAACTAGAAATTTCTTTTTTGTGAAAGTTGCTATAAAGTTATTAACTAACGATGACAAGGGTCGTTTGCTAAATTGGAAGATCTATGGTAGCGGCACTAGTTATAGCGAGTATATCAGATATAACTTTTCATCTTAAATGCACACAATAAGCTCGTGATGTTACACCTACATGGAGAAAAATGTGTTCCAAAGTTTGTGTTTTTCAGAAAATATCTTTATTTGGAGTAGAATATTATATACAGATAGCAAGCTAGCTTACTGGTCCCAAACATACCGTTTTCCTGCCTTGGCAGGCAAAAATATCACTAAAGGTTGGCCACACTAGATTGCACATGACAGACGTGCAATAAATTGTCAATAAGCTACTGTTCTACCTTGCTAAGATGAACTGTTGTATTAATTGTACTTATTATTGATAAATAGATATTAAACTAGAAAGGAAATTACAGAAAAACATTTATTCCCGGAAACGTCAAAATACTAAGGTATGTAACATGTGTGCCAACTGGTACTGGTAAGGAGTTCACAGAACTCCTTAGTGTCAAAATTTCTTTTCTATTTTCGATTCAAAATTAAGATTTGTCGGCCCAAAAAACATTGTGTATCACACGGCCAGAAACTCTTTTGCGAGTATTCGTACTCTGTGAGCTCGTACATCTTCGGCACACGTACTCATACTCTCAAAACTGTAGTTTCTGGCCTAGTGGTACAAATAACTATTTATTGTAAAAAGTGTGAGTAGGCAATGTTGTAATATAGCAAATCATTCATTAAACACTATTATGTTGTAACAACAAAAAACATTCATGTTCATAATGCAAAAATGTACTTATACTTTCTTCTGAGCTTCCGGGCTGGAACCGCATCCTGGATCTTCTTTTGGCCGACGTGTCGTCCACACTCGCAAGGGATATTTTTAGGCCTGCTGCTATTGACCTGAAACTGCAATATTATTCAAAGATAAACACTGATTTGTGAGACCACTCAATCACAGACAATGATTTACGAAATACGGTGTAGGTATAAGTACTGCCACGGACTTCTTTTTGTTTGTTTGAAAATAAGACCTTCTTCCTATATGTTCGAAAATGTAACTACATGCAAATTACCTTTTCACTACCAGTTTTGGAATATAGGTTACCTTTTTTAGGCAGAAAAAAGCAGAAATAATTATATGTAGGTGTAACCCTTTTTGTTATTAAGTGCAGTTAGAAGGTTCGCCTGCGGCATCCCACTGAACTTCATAATTTTCATTTACGTCTCGATCCAATTATACAATTAATTTTTTAATTGACCATTATCTTTAATTATTTCTGGTTTTCACCTGAAGAAAGCAAATTATTTGCCAAAACCGGTAGTGAAAATTACAATTACAAATTACAATTTCGAACTAATCGGAAAGTACTTATTTTCAACATTTGATTCATCTTTAATTTTACTTAATTATGGACGAAAGATTAGCACATGAACTTACGTTTTTGTTATGTGTTTATTACAAACTAATTAAAATTGCGCTTCCCTATTATCTTAGGGCTGTAACTCATATTCAATGTGGAGCCCGGATTAAAAGGCAATATTCGTGGCACATAAATTGTACCTTTAAATAAGAGGTCAGGTGCAACAAGAAATGCAGTAATATCATTACATCGTTATCAGTAATATTCTTATGTATTCAAATGTACCATAACCCATTCTGAATTCATGGCAATCGCACATCTAGAAACTGTCTCGGTATAAATATTTTAGAAATTAGAACTAAGAGTTCACGTATGAATTCTCCTTGACCGTCAAGCACTGTCGTGATTCACACTCCATAATTTGATTTTTTATCTCTAATTTCAGTTATTTCATATTTTAAAGCAATCATTTATCTTAAATCTTGATTGAGTAAAAGTTGGACTTTATTAAAAGTTAAACAAGAGAAAAATGCTTAAAGTTATCCCGTCAGAAAACGTATAGAATTAAAACAACGCAACTGGATGAACAAGCATCCACTATTCCAGCACAGTACGGTCCAGGGCGATGCATTGTTTTAATGTTATTCGTTTTTAGACGGGACGCACCGTGCTGTGCTGTGACGAGCTAATGTACAATAACTTTTATATGAAAGTTTACAAAAAGTGCATATAAACAGAGAAAAACTAAAAACATTAAAATCGTGTTTCTTTATGAACAGCACTTGTTTCAAAGTTTCCAAAGCTCTACTCTTAAGATCTGTAAAAGAAAATTTGAATTAGAATTACATATAAAATTTCTGAAAGCATGTTTTCTCTTGGTACTTTAAAATGCAATTTTTGAAATTAAATGCTTTAGACTCTACAAACCATACTTTACCTTTCTAAACATGCAAACCATTTAAAGATTGCTTCTGAGTGCTCTCTGCAGATGACATAATTTGATTTTCAATAACTACCACATGTTTCGAGATATGACGTCATCGCTAACTTTTTAAATGGATCAATAATAACAAAATAACCTTAAGACAAGCTTTGTAGTATTTTTATTCTAATCTGTGACATAATTTGATTTTCAATAACTACCACATGTTTCGAGATATGACGACATCGGCAACATTTTTAAATGTATCACCCTGTATTTGTTCATATTTCAAGAATTACAATTAATTGACTATTGACATCTTAATGTCACACACATCTGTTAAAGAATATTCGTATTTTCTATGCTGTCATGAAATGAACAACTATTTTAGTCTAGGAAACTGTCTGTCAGTGTTGACTATGACTGGCATTAGTACGAAAATACAAATAATTTTATTTCGTAAAAAAGGTTTCTATAGCAACATACAAATACGAATATTCATTATCATATATATCTGACAAAAAGATCCTAATAGCCAACACTTTATTTTAATATGTCAAGCGCACACGCACCGAGTCATATATTAGTGTAATTCTTGAAAAAGTGTCTATCCAAAAAATGAGAAGATACAGGGTGATCCGTTTAAAAAACTACCGATAATGTCATATCTCAAAACATGTACTGATACATCCCAACAGTTATTTTTTTTTCTAAAACGGTTAACAATAAATAATAACAAACTCTGCCATATTGGATAAATTTATCATGGAGGAGAATAGCTAGAACCAAATTATTGTAAAAAATTGTTAAAAAGATACAACGCAAAAACTGGTGTATGAGATACCAAAATACTCCACAGGAGTAGGTACTTGAGGGTTGAGGTGGACATAACTCTTGCGGCTACCCAATACAAATTTCCCTTACTTATAGGCTTCCTCCAAGCTGCTACAAATTGATTGTGTACATATCGTGGGTAATGGTGGGTTACCAAGTGCTGTCAATCACGCATAAAATCGAGATCGATTAAAAAAGTTCCATATACGAAATTCCTAGGATTGTACCTTGATAATAGTTTAAATTGGAACTACATATTACAAATTTATCAATTAATTGTCTTCTACATTATATATATTATATAGACTAAGCAATATAGCTAGCACTAAAACAGTTCTTGCTTATTGCTACAGTAATTTTCAAGAATAATATATGCTATTATTTTCTGGGGTGCTTAATTTTTTACGGGGAGGATTTTACTTATGCATAAGTTAGCTCTTAGAAACATAGTTGGTTTATCAAAATACACATCATGTCGTCCAATTTTCCAATCTATGCACATACTCACTGTTGTAAGTCTATATACCGCAGGAGCTATCCTAACTCCGAACAGCTAGATACGTTATATGTATGAAGCGCAAGCTTCTGTGCGTAGCTAGCTGATGTGGCTCGTGCAGTATATTAGAGATGACACCTTTGTTAAAATTAACGAGAACACTTTTTTCTTAAAAATTGTGGCACCATTCATATTACACACGGTATAAAAATCTTTTATGTATTCCTTCTCATTCATTAACGACTTATGAGCGATTTCCATTTTATATGGGAATTAAAGTTTATAATGCTTTACATTTGTATTTGAGAAATATTTCAAGTATAAAATTGTTTAAAAAAGAGACTAACAAATTTTTGGAAAGTAATGTTTTTTACAACTTAGATGATTTTTTTTAATTTTAGGAATCATGATCTAACCATGCATCATATATAACATTTCTTTCACTTCTTTGTTTGTACTTACATTTAATCACAAATTTTTAGTTAAATTTGTTTGTTTTCCTCTTTTGTACTTTTCTTGTAAGTTGTTTGTACCTATCCTATACTTACTTTCGGGTCTACTGGATGAATAAACTATTATTATTATTATTACTATTATTATTATATAATCCTTAGCTTATTACCAAAAGTGTGAATCTGTTGTGAAATCGTTAAGTAATATAGATACATTATATTTTATTACGGAAACACACCAAATTCTAAGAAAGAGTGAATTTTATTTTAAAATAAAAAAAAAAAAGTTTTCTGCATCGCTAAGGTACTAAATCAATGGAACTACCCACTTTTATAGAGTGTAATTATATTCCACATACTAATGCCCTCTTCTATTATCATACAAATATGAACATTTCAATAATTCCTGCGTCTAACCACATTATGTAAATTCATGCCCGCGTAATTGACGTCGGTTGGCCATGATTAACCGCGTTAGGTGCCGGAATAATATAATGAGGCGCCATCCGAGGACCTCTCTCATGTCGTAAATAATTTCATGTGGAAACTTTGGCCTTTATGGCTGGTAACGCTCCCTACAAACTATGTATACATGAACTTCGTACGTATGCAGATACGGAGTCGCGGGACAACCGTGGATTCGCCAGATGAAAGCGATTACACATGTGTTCAGAGCACTCAGAGACTGGACACCCCTCAGACATAGTAGTATTTTCCTTTATGAAAATTTAATGGAGTACGTTCAGGTCGTTTCGACGAATTAACTTCAAAGAGATAGTAATGAAATTCGTTTTATAATAATATCCCTTTTTGTTGCAGTGACTATCGTACACATCGAGGTGGTTGCGGGAGAGGCTGTTTATTTACCATGCGATATATCCACGCAGACTCCCGGCGATCAAGTCGCGTTGGTGTTATGGTACAGGGAAGACTTGGGGACGCCAATATACAGGTAAGTCAATGCCAGCTAAGGTTGTGTAACCGGTAAATTGACCAAAAAGCGTTGGGTAAATTTACTTCTTAAAATTGCGATACATCCTTTGGCGTTATTGCTACTGGTTTTGGACTTCTATATCTCCACCATTTTCTCGTTAATTGTAATTTTTGAACGACATAATGAGGGATGAGATCTCCTGAAAATGCACCAAAATGTTTCCCAATCACCTCTTAATTACTTTTCACCTATTCATCACGGTTTTATAGATGGTAGTTCAACCATTACAAACTTGGCGACAATTACACAATACATCAATGAAACCTTGGATAACCGTGGACAGGTGGATGTTGTATATATGGATTTATCCTGCGCGTTTAATACAATTCGTCATTTAATATAATTGAAACAGCTTAGCGCATTTGATTTCTCACCAGTTTTTGTTAACTCGATGAAAACTTATCGGCAGAATAGAGTTGCATACGTTTGTTACAACGGTTTCCATTCCTATACCTATGAAGTAATATCAGGCGTCCCATGGGGTTCAAACTTCGGCCCATTGTTGCACTTAAATGGATGATCTCTTAAAATCGATAACTTGTCATGCATATGATATAAAAGTTTATTCTGTGATTTCAATACCTGAAGAATGTCCACTGATGCAGACAAATATAGATACAATTTCCAGATGGTGTAAGAACAACAAATTGAAGCTTAATATCAGCAAGTGTTCTGAAGTTACTTACACTAGAAAGAATACATACCATGTACCCATTTAGCGAGTGGATGGTATTCATTTAGTGTCTGGTGATAAAGTTTGTAATCTTGGAATAACATTTGATTCGTCTTTGAACTTTTTAGCACATATTAACGAACTCTGCGGATCGGCATCAAGAACGCAGGGATTTATCATCAGGAACACAAGAGAATTTAGTGTCATAAGTTCTATTTGAACATTATATAGTATCCCATTTATAATATCCATTGCCAAAACCTAGAACGCATACATCGGCAATTCCTACAACTAATTTCTTATAAAGCAACTGGAAGCTATCCATCAAGAGGCGCTAGCTTGGATAATTATGTCTCATATGCGTGTTGGAACTTTGGCAAGCAAGTGGAAATACAAATCGGCTAATTTCTTAAAGAAAGATTATTGAAAACATAATTGACTGCCCGTACTTACTGGAAAAAAAAAATCAGCTAAATGTACCACGGATGACATCAAGAACCAGGGAAACTTTCTACCTTTCAACTCACCGCACAAATGCTTTAAGTCGCGCTCCAGCTTCATAATGTGTCGAAAAGCAAATAAGCACCTGTCCTTAAACCGTAAAAACTCCTAAATCAGCCCTCTCTATCCTTACCTTGGGACAGAGTGAAACGAACATCAGAACTGTCAGATGACGTCACATTGAGGCAAAACATTTACCTGCGTTATGTTTTGTACCTTTTAGTGTGTTTGTTTAACCTTTTTTTTGCTTCTGATTACAAAAACATGTATGAATTTTACAATGGTTCATTCATGTGTAGGCATGTAACTCTACGGCAAGACAAAACAAAAAGGAAGTGGAATGTCCTTTCATAAGTAAGTGGAAAATTACGTATAAAGTTTATTTGGTTAGAAAGACATAGTTTCTTCCTGCTGTAGCTTATTTTACGAAGATGTGTTTAATTTACCTGTTTATGTTTCTCAAATTTAACAAGTATTTGTAGTCATAGCTTGTAGTCTTGCCTTAATATGACGTCACGCGCTCAATTCATGTTAGCTTCACCCGTCAGAGCTGAGGGCGCGTCTATGTTCGAGAGTTATATTCATGATCTAAGCATCTGCTAGATATTTTAAAACAATAACAGTTGCAAGGCGATTTTCGTACACATTAAAATAAGTAATGTTTGTTGTAAATAAAAAAACATTACGGTGTCTTTCTTCGCAGTTGTAGTATATAGGTAAGCCATTTTGATAAAATATTTTGACAAATTATACCTATCAAATCGTTGAGCGTCATTTGCAGTCATTCATATTTTCTACATTTTCAAACCTGGGTAGATTCCTTCATTTTTAATATTAAAAAAATATATATGTACCACGCTATGTCCTACAACTTTCGTATATAAAATATATCAGTTTATGAGTAAGCAAACATTGAATTCAGTTTGAGTAGCAAATAAGAACAAATAAGAAACAAACAGAAACTATAAAACAGATGTTGACGACATATCCGAAATTGAAGCTATTCATATCTGTTTCATCTGCATACACAATGATCACATTTATCTTACCCCAAATTTGTGAACAGAAACAAATGTAGCTCCATATACATCTGTAAATATGGCGATTTATTTTTGCGGTATGCAGAATACGTCGCCGGTGGCTAGTGCCAGCAAAAGACAAACAAGAAAAAGGAAACCCCGATAAGACAAAACGGAAAAAGACAAATAAACTACAATTTGTCTTGCAAAAGCAGACTAGAGCTGTAGCTTATGTTGTGAACATATAGGTTAGTGGGGGATCTGTATATACGAATGTATATTAAGTTGATGGCTATTTCCGACAGGTAATTTGTTGAGTCTATAAAAGTTAATCCAGTAAATGAGGCCAAAAGCTGCCTCATTAGGTAATATCATCGAATGCATTATTGTCTTCTATAATGTAAATGAACGTAATTGATTTGCTACAGTACTCAAGCGCCGTTGTTTAGACATTCTGTTAAGTTTTGATCTTTTGTGATGTAAATTATGTGCAATAAACGCATATAGGATAGCACGCAATGAAAATAAAACGTATCTGAATTACTTTCAAAAACTATATATTATGTGAATCGTTGCTTACGTGTGTGGGAACCAAATTAACATATTGATGTAACGATTATTTTCATTCAAAGCAATATACATACTTCAAAGAAGCGATAGAAACGTTTTCTATAGAACGAGCTAAATTATATTTTTTCAATCAAAGAAGTATTTCCCTTATTACTATACACAATAATTAAAGATTTTTCCCTGTAAAGAAATGCTTTCCATTCAGAATTTATTAATAACGAAGGTATTCCTTCAGTGGAAGGAAAGTGAAGCTTTACTTGAAACTTGTTAATACTGAAAGAAATCAAAAGAATTTCCTCGACGAAAGAAACGCAAATTCTCTAGTGAAAAAACTGTATTTGTGTTAAACAGGCATTTATTCCGTTGATGGTAGGTTAGGTGTAAACTCACACGGCTACTGTGGTAAGTAATGTGTTGTACAAGTTGTTTTAAGTTAAGTGTGCATAAATTCTAACTTCATCATTATTGGAGCTACGAAGTTGGTTATTTCTGGGATTTTATGTGGCGATTGTAGTACTGAAAATAGAAAAACAATTCAGCATCGCGTTTTCAGGATATTCACTAAAACTATTTATTTATATTTTTTAATAAACTCCCTGTATATTTCACTGGCAAATCTCACAGTTTGATTAAAAATTGTTAATAGAAGTGTTTTATTACAACACTACGAAAAAACAAAAATAATTAATAAATTAATGATTATGTAAAAATAAAGCAATCTAGGTATGAAGTAACAATTTGGTTTGTCTATTTAATACCAGTCAGTACCAGCAAAAAAGAAGTTCCGGCAATGCGACAGTGTTTAAGCGTTGTTGATTGTCACTTCAATTATAAAAATGGTATTTACTCATTTAGAAAAATGCGATATATTGGAAGCCTACATAATATGTACAAAAAATGAAAAGCGAGCCTTTGAATATTATAGCAAGATGTATTCTAAACGCAACATTCTGAACCATCGATATTTTCAAGACTTATAGAAAATTTAAAATAAATGGAGAGGTTTTCAAGGAGAAAAAGACGTCGCAATAAATTTATGTTACACGAAGAAACTTAAATTACTATTTTAACTTGTCTTTCAAGCGCATCCAAATAATTCTATTCGAGATTCGACCAAGAGTGCGGATTTTTTCCTAAGTACGATCCACACTGTCAAAGAAAAATTTAAATTTGTTCTTTATAATAATGTGTCCAATATCAAACAGTGCAAAACTTACAAGCTGATGATTTCGAAAGAAGATTGAAATTCTCACATTTCTCACAATTTAATGCGTGACACGAAAATCTCAACTTCTTTAATAGTTGCATATTTACATCAGAGTGCGGTAGGTGTCATTTACAGCACGAGAATTCAGTTTGTGTCAACTCTTGTACTTACCTTCTTTTCTGTTAATATTCCTAATATTATCATATTAACAAATTTAATTAAGATTGAAGCGAAAAGGCATCTTAAGTTTTCGTATATTTCTGCTCTTTATATTTGAAAATGTGGTTCCAGTTACCGGTTATTTGCATTGCGCGTTATGAAAGAATGCATCCTTTAGTAGCCGCTAGAGCACAGTGCAGACCATATCAATATATTTTGTAACTATCAATGTTAAGAAAGATATCTTTATTGAAATAAAAAAATAATCAAATATTGTTACAATCACGATTAGAAAAAGAAGAAAAAAAGAAAAGGAAAACTAGACAAAATCGGTCCAAAGCTGCGTAGCAAATTACTAAGGACCATAGTGAACTAAAGTCGGGGGACGAAATTGTTTTAAAAGATAATGCCAGTAAAATTAAAGACCAAAAGTAATATGTAATATGTTTTCTAATTTTTTAGTACTTACAATAATGTATTAAAGAAATCCAGTTTATTTCCATCTATTTTGTAGCAATTTTCTCCCGATGTAGCACAGCAAATACGTTAAATACTTACATGTATTACATAAATTGTCCCATAGATGGCGTTTGCCTATTTCACTCCAGTAATAGAACACATTTAGCACAACTAGGGTGATAACATATTAATCTGGTATATTTACCAGATAACCGTCTAATAGGAGCTGTAATCGTTGAGAGGGCGACTTCCTTCACTGCATACTACAGCGGTGGAGTGACCCTCACCATCAACCCCCCAATATGCGGAACAAACACTTAGCGTGTTTACAGACGTGTTTATCGACCGCACGTCTCCCTTAAATAAGTACGTTGTTAATACAAGGATTATAGTCTTTCAATTAAATATTCATTTAAATGGAATATTCGAAATTTGATAAATTGAAACACAATATATATTTGAACTAACTAAGCGGAGGTGGTTAATTGTCTTAAATTTTGGTTATCATAACTAAACCATTTCAACAATCATTTCTTACGTGATATGTTTCAAAGAGTTGGATTGAACTCTTGCTAAGATTACTACAACAATAAAAATTTGTTGTACTAACAACAAACCTAACATTTTTTTTTCGTTCCTGCAACAAAAAAAAAATGGTTTGCCATATACAGCCAAAGAGCATTGTTATATTAACTAAATTTTAGTTAGCTCAATGCAGATACTTCTCTGAGTGTAGCCTTTTATCAGATACATAATATCGTAGTTAATAATCATTACGGTTTTTCTCCGAATAAATCTTGTGAAGATGCGGTCTATGGTTTATTATCTATCATATTGGACAATCTCTATAAGAGGTACTATGTTTGCAGCGTATATTTTGACCTTACTGAGATTTTTGATGTGACAAATCATAATTTATTGCTGGAGAAGTTGGAATTGTACGATGTACGGGGAATTTCATTAAATATTTTTAGATCCTATTTGACTAAACGTAAACATCTTGTTCAAGTTCCTGTTATAGTTAATAATAGATATTCATTCTAAACTTAGGAAACTACCGAATAGGTAATATACAAATGTTAACCAAAGTGCCCGGCAAGGGTCCATACGTGGTCCATTATTATTTCTCACTTTTGTTAATGATCTGCCTCTCTAGGTGAATACGGGCAATCTGTATCAGTATGTCGATGAACCGCTGCGTCGTGCGTCATAGAGGGGCGATCCTTTGAAGAGTTTTTCGATAATAATAGTAAATAAAGTGGTACATATCATTACTTGGTATAACGAAAATTTTCTTAACATGAATTTAAATAAAACTAAATTTCTGGTTTATCACACATACGATTATAAGAAGTCACTACTTATTAAGGGTCTAAATAAATCTCTTCCACAATCTTACAACGTGGATTTCTCGGAAATAACAAATGATAATAATTTGAATTGTGGGTAACACATTGAAAAATCGTCAAATAAATTAAGTAGTGGCTTTTACTGCAGTATATCAACTCCGAAACACTGTCATGAGTTATCGGTCCCGCGAACCTTATATTTTGCGTATGTCCAATCACGTTTCAAGCATAGTTTATTGGCTTGGGATTGTAGTATGAAAAATTGTTTTCGTATTACAAAAAAGAATAATTCGCTATGTGCTATTCGTTTCATCCAGAACGTCCTCCAGAATTAAATATCTTGACATTATGGTCATTACTTATTTATTAACTAATTAAATGCTATCATAAAGACTTCGTCCAATCTAGAATCAGTGCAGCAATATACAAATCAACTATGGAAATTGAGGGTGAAGACGATCTATAATATGCAGTCATAATCGTGTATATTGCTTTATCCGCACATCTAAAACACAAAAGTTCATACAAAATATTACCTGGCCATAAAACAATATTTGAGAAATAAATCTTATTGTTAGTCAGTATATGTAGCTTAAATGAATTTTTTATTGCCTGGTAGTTTCTTCATGCTCGGTGACATCTTGTCTTTATGGTCTGTTCTTTATTATTTATTATTATGGATGTCACAGTATTACTAATGTATATTTAATTTTAATTGACAACTAATACTGTACTTATTATTAGTCATATAGATATTCTTTTCTTTTTCTTTAGTGCTTTCTACAAAAACATATTTCGAGACTTTCTAAAAATATATTCAGTAACAATACTAATATGTTGTGCGTTGCTTACTTTATTAATGCGTTATATACTAACGCAAAGTCTTGTAATTGATTGATTGAATTTTACTAACGACCTGAGCAATTGTTCTATCGACTTTTTTTGGAATAGTTGAGCTGACTGATTATCTCGAGCACCATAATAATATTTCTTAAAGTGCTGCAGTTAAGATTTATCATTAAGATTGTTTTGTTACGATGTCGGTACCTAGATTTACAAAGAACAAATGGTACAATTTTAATTGCGAGGAATGTATAACAAGGGGGAATATAATCCTAGTACATATTTCAGTGTGAAAACACGGGCGGTTTTCTTACAGATAATATTTATCTTGCGGGTGCACATCTGCCGTCTTCCCGGCCATTGTTTTGATGATCTCCGGGGGACGCACTTTATAGATTGGTGCAATTTGTTTCAGGTGCCGCAGAAGAATGCGCTCCTTTTGTGTACCGGCTCGAGTTATAAATACCGGCTGACAAATAACCGCTGCGCCAGATATATTAAGGCATAATGGACGAATGTGGACGCAATTTTCACAAGACCGCACCTATATATCATTGTCGGTATCTCGTTAAATATCCATTAATCACCTATACAAAAATTAAAAGTTTTCTCTCTCTCTGTTCGTCGTCACCTTCGCGGCGGACACGTGATCGATCTGTTCGATAGGATTCCGTGATCGTTTGCGTAAAATATGGACCGCTTCCCAGAGCGTGAGGTAAATGTAAAAGTTCTCCCTATTATTTACCGTTTATCAATAATTCATTTTTAGTCTAGTTGTCATCTAACATTGATCATTTTTTATGAGTCCATGACCTATGTTCTTACATATAGAAATGAAAAAAAGTAAATTTGTGAAAAATAACTGATGAACAGCGTGTATCCGTAGTATTTTTATTAATATGTTTCTCTAATTCCCAAGAAGAAAGTCCGTTGTCCCAAGGACTTCCGATTATTGAGAAATATCTAGAACTTATGTATGTTGTCTAATGTTATGGATATCCATTCTGCATTATGAAAACAATTAACCAGAAAAATAAACTAGAAATCATTACCTAATCCTTACAGCACATCTCACTGCTATACATTATCTCTGTGCATACATAGCTACATAGATCTGTTTTCAAATTAGCCGTAAATCAGTATGTCTCTGACGGCGCTGGTGCTTTTTCCTTACATCCCTATTTGTTCTTTTATTCGGAAAGGAGGGGTAGGAAAGTCTGAACACCATTTGACTATTCATGTAAGTTTTAACTGACTTCGTGAAATTCCTTAGTCTTATTCTTTTATTTTTCAATGCAATTGCAATACTTATAATGGGAAAAAACGCAAGCCATTGTCTAAAGAAATGTTCCTAACTCATTCAGATAACTTAAAAGTTCATCCTGAGGAAATAATACTAGCCTGCTTTAGGAAAAGAAGAAAGCTAGATGGCCCAAAATCACCAACTCTTCACAACGGAATGGTACAACTCAGTAAAGATGCCAAAAACGTCTTGAACAGATGACATACAAATGTAAACGGGTATTAATGCCAACCGACAAAACTGTTGGAAAAACATAGGCATTGAAACCGCGCATGATGTGGTAGTTATGCACCGCGGATGTAAGGCCCTATATTAACCTATGGCCGCCTGGTTTGATAGACCAAAACTACGTAGAAGCAAACTATTACTCCACTCCCAAAATAAAAAGCTTACCAACAGCTGCTACAAAAAGTATGCTAAATCTACTCCGGGAGGCAAGAATGTAAGTATAGATATTGAGGAATCGAGAATTCTTCTGGACATGCCGGAATAACAACCAAAATCACAAATCTTATCTTTGAACTGGCAAGTGACACGAAGATTTGCTAATTCTCTTTTGACAAACCCTTCAAGATCACCTTAGAGTGCAAAGAACGGTAAGCCAAACAGAAACTATGGATTCAAAACCAAAACTGATAGGCAGATGGTTCAAAAAAAATCACAGATTCTGCCAGAATCATCAAGAATATATAGTATGTAATAGAAACATGCAAAGCAACCTTAGGGTTAGCGAATCAATATTTTATCGAATGACGAAGCATCCCTAAGGACAATAGCACCTTATCAGAGAACCTCGAAACTAGCTTGAGGTTGCCTGAAAACGCTAAGAATCCTGGCAAAACACAACGAAGTTACTTTTTTGTGGTTGCCAGTTCATGAGGACATACCAGGTAAAAAACTTGCAAACACGCTTGCAAGAAAGGGCTCTGATATAATATTCACTGGACTTGAACTAAATGTGGGAATAACTAAAATTGTTGTCGATTGGGAGTGGCTGAGTAGATTACAGAAAAATATCAAGTTCACTGGAATAGCGCGGAAGAACAGATATACAGCAGGCGAATGATGAGACAATCACCTCTATAACTAATTGAGAATATACTGGTTCTCAATGCAGAACGGTGACGAGTCTGCCGACAGGACACGGCTACCTAGGAAAGTATCTACATAGAATATGCGTCTTTAAAGATGAACCTATGTATATGTAGACTATGCAACGATAGCCCAGCACGTTGTTTTTGCATGTGTTGCATTGGAACGGTAGAGTCTATCATTATTGAAAAAAGTCAACATGATACCTGATCCGCCGGTTTTCCATCGCGCGTCTTAGTTTCAAGTTTACCGTATCCCTACGCGCGGCATATTCATTCTACGCACGCTTCAGTCCCCACGCGCGCGGCATATTCATTCTACGCACGCTTCAGTCCCCACGCGCGCGGCAAGCCTACATATGCCGTGCATTTACCGCAATCGTGGTAACTTCTGCCCATACTTAATCCCATTCCTGACTTGACCATAGCTGGTAGTCGCCCAACGGATGTGACACGACAATAGCTTTTCTTGTTCTTGTATGGTTGTAGACCGTAGTCGTCTCACGGAGCGCGACACGACGCAACCTTTCCAACCTTTACTCGATTGCAGACAGTAGTCCTCCCAGGACATGACACAGCGTAATCTTTCGTTTCGCCTTCGGTTGTAGTTTGCGATCATCGCTCAGGCGTGACACGACGCAACCCTTTCCCTTTCGTTTGATTGCCAACCGTGGTCGCCCCGCCGGCGTGACACGGCCAGCTATCTTTCTTTTTTCTCTATCATCGAACTATAGTTCGTAGTTGCCCCTACAGCGTTACATGACATTAGTTTCACGGCCGCTGAAGTAAAATTTTGGCCTAGAATCAGATATTTCAACATAAGACTTACTACTTTACTACTACTTTTTTACTACTACTACTTTTTTTTAATGGCTCCTTCTCATTTGATGCGTCAATTAGCGGCTATTAATTTTCATATTACAAAAATCGATAACTTATCGTTTATATAAGTTTTTATAACGGATGTCAAGACTTACACATTAACCCCTGTATTATTCTGATATTCTGATATTGATGTTTAACGTTTAAATGGTGCACTTTATCGTGTCCTGGGCTGTACGCCAAAATGTAATGGATCGTTAATTTACTTATGAATATTTTATTTTTGTTGGGCGCTATAAGATAAATAGTAATTTCTATTATTGTATACTATATATATATAAAAACTACATGAGAATCATCTATTGATCAAAGTAACCGCTCTCAGGTCGTGCGGTTCTATGAGTATGTAAAATATAGTACGATTCTGTATACTAAATAACAAAATAAAATAATAAAAGAAATTTATTTCACTTTAAAATATTTTACTTTAAAACAACGAAGGCAGAAATATATTACAACATTTAGTGTAAAAAAGAATGAAGGAGGCCCCTTTGATGTGTTAATTATTAAATTTAAATAAAATGTCAATAAAATTGTGATTTCGAATTTATAAACTAATAAACAAATAAAATAAGCAGTAACACTTGCGATTTTGGCTGGTTCCTCGACTCTGGTTGTGGCCTTGGCGCGGTCGGTATAATTTTTGGCACACACATAACGGTCTCGTCTGAAAATTGGCTCGATGTAATTACGTCGTACTCTCCGGGGGCTGTATTCGATCCTTCAGATCGGGAAATTTCCAGCATACGGTGATACAACACGACAGCAGACAGCTAATAATCCGCAATTGAATACAATTACAACGCTCCTCCCTCAGGAGGTTTATTCCTTGGCACAATATTTGATATTCTGGTATTCTACGGTGGGAAAAGCGCTCAGCAATCACGGGGCTAACATTAGCTCGCCATACGATACACTTAGAATAATATATGTAATTGTGTTGTGTCCAGCGCCTAATGGCGGGTCTTTCTACAACCACTCCCAACCGAACGGCACGTCCACTCGCTTCGGACGCTGGCTGACGACTTCCTTCGTTTGCTTGCATACCTACGCTCTCCCACGTGCTTTCTTTGGTTGTCCGCTAATCAGTTGCGCTGTCCTCACGACCGCAGCAAGCTTCTCTATTTGTTCCTTCCTTAACGCCGCTTACGTCACCGCCAGGTAGAGATGCTATTTTTGCAAAATATTGCAGAAAAAGCGTAAGAACTACTGATGCCCCAGACATATAAACTTAATCTTCGATACCTACTATTCTTTTTTACAAATCTACTGAAAATTTACCTACTAAACTTTTTACATTTTATTTTCTTGATTGATTTAATTAGAAGATAATATTTATTTTAAATGTGTAAGTTTGAGTATGTAACAAAGAAAAATATAATTACTCTGCGAACTCAACTAGTCTACGAAACCAAGAGATTTTGAGCAAAAAACTAACCGCTTCTTATATACATTTAATCAAATTCACCTTTAGTTGAGCGGATAGGGATATTAAATATAAACAAGCGGCCCCATCCTGATGAGATTCAATACGAGCCAACATTGTCGATCGCGTTAAAATACTTTCTCGTTCGAATCCCTGCTAATTCGCGTTTCGTTTAAACTACCACGAAAGTTTAGATTGAATTTTGTCAGGGAAATAGCTTTTGTTCGGTCGATAGTTCTGCCGTGGCAAGCCGACTAAGCAAACAGATTCGGTAATGTTAAGTTTAACAAAGTTCCGTCTCTTAAAAAATCTTTTAGTATAATTTTCGGGAAGTTTACTTTCTTCAAACAAAAAAAAAGGTATAACCATTCCCATAAAAAATAGAACGCATTGGAAATAAAACACATAACGAAATTAATAAATGCCACGGACATTTTGTATTACCCACCTTTGTCTATCATATTTTTTGCGATACTTCAGAACGAGAAGAGATATCAAGATGGGGTAAAGATCAAATCAAGTTGCTTGCTTGCAGCCGTACATTTTAGATTGAAAAAAGAAAAGTGGCGTATCCACGCTGTGGTTAGAGGTTTAGAAAATAGCATCATTTTAGGAAGTTATCGTCATTTCTATGTACATCTAGAGAAGACTATTTCCCTTCATATTTTTGAAATTAAATTTAATGTCGCATTGTATTTCATTTAAAAATCGTTTGTTATTTAAGATATATAAAAAAAGTAAAGTGATACATATACATAGTTACGCCAAAAAGAGTTCGCACGTGGATCTTAGGCACACTAACCCACGGTGAAAGTTTGAATAACTGCATAAAAGAAAAACACAGGGCTATGAGGTAATTTTACAAATTTATATTTGTTTTCGAACTTTTATATTGGTACATTTAATTTATAGGAAATTTGAATAATTAGGATAGGAAGAAATGTTTGCTATGAAAGAATGTTTGAAAATGGACTAAAAAAATGTCCCAAACGTAACAATTAAAAAATAATATGTATATACCGTATTCCCAATTAAAGAAATGTTTTTTGAGATAATCGCATGAAATGTCATTTGTGAATTTCTGCAGTTAAACTTTGACAAAGATACAGCATTTAAGTTTCGTAGATAGAAAACTCAATTTTTGGCCGATTTTTTTAGCTTCTAAAACATATAAAGTTACTCGGTAAACATAGTATTCGTATTCTTGAATTAAGAAAACCATTCTTTAAAACAAAGAAATATGATTTTACCCTTATTAAAGGAACTCATACTTAAAGAAAAATTACTTCAATTATATCATTGAAGTAATATTTCTTATACTTATATTTCTATATGAAATCATGGAATAGAATAGTTAGCTTAAGCAGCGGCAAAAATTATTTCTTTGTTTTAAGAATATTTTTCCCTAGTATAGTACATTAGTACGCAGTAGAAATATGTATCAGCTTGTATCTATTTCACATTGATTTATTAAAACTGCTTAAAAACACAATAAAAAACATTTGATTGAATTTTTTATAAAAATATATATGAAGTATTATTGATATTTCACGTGAATTTAAAGGGACGATAAAGAATAATGATATAAATAAAAAAATATAGACTACTATTTAGAAAAATCAAGTTTGCTCTAACGCACAAAAAAACAGCACATGATCGTATACGATTATGTCGATGAAACTACTACTATTGCCTAATTTAAAAAACCTAATAGCTAGTAGTGTAGGTGAATGATTTTTTTTGAGCTTAATAAATAATTATTTATTCAAAAAGTATACATTATTTAAAATTCAAATCTTGTAAATTTTAGACTTTTTAGCCTACTTCAGAAGAAAGAAGAAAAAGTTGCTCAGCCAAATTGCAAATGCCGATTTCAATAGCTTACCTGTTTGCAGCCTTTTATCGTTAAGACAGATAAATAAGTTAATGGCGTTTTCAATTCTATCCTACATACATATACTTAATGACTACAATATAACCCAGATTACTTATATATTTTAGTCTTAGCATTGGAAATGAGTATCCTATCAAAATAGGCAGTTTAATACTGGAATTCTGCAAGATTATTTTAAATGCTATGTTAGTCCAAGGATTTCTTAGTAGATAAACAGAAAATGTGCTAATTAGTTTGTTGTTTGCATTTATGGGGTAAATATAAAAAATGGTATATGCACTAAATGAGTCAATATTCCAAAAATTACTGTGGTAACGTGTATTGGTTAATTTAAACACTTAATTGACCTTACTGATCTGATGTATTGTACATATTATTTTAAAATTATAGCATACAATGAGTAAGTGTGCCTCCTTTCACTTAAGATGTTCTGTAGAGGTAATCGAAAATATTCCTTAATCTGTGTACTGCTGCCGCAAAATTTTATTAAACGTTTTTGTTTCGAAAATATAAACATTTGTGGGATAGTTACTACATACATAAATCGCATTACAACGGTTATTGGTTGATAAATGCGTTCTTTTTTCAAGATTTCTTGTGTTTTCTGTGGTGACATAACCTGATGATCGTATCTTTTTTTTAAGAAAAAAGTACAGAAGTCGAAAAACAAACACTCTATCGTGATTCTGGAGTCATTCTACACCCATACAGCCCAACATTACGATCTTCAGAGCAGCCGGGCTATTCTGGACGTGTATATGTAAATTGCCTTCCGAGATAAAGAGCAACTACTAACAATCGTTAAATTGCCTCCCACAATCTTCAGCTACCTGATATACATGTGTAAATTTTGTCACGGTTGACAACATAATAATACAATGATGGCTGCGGCTTACGATTTTGTTTGGGAAGCAGTTTACCTATTTAGGACACGAATTAAATCCGATCCTTTTTTTCTGATACCTGTGGGGAGGCAATTTACATATACCCTTCTGGACATTACCCAACGCTTCTAAAAAATCTCGTTTAAATGCTAGCCAATCTTTAACATCTAGCATCCAGGAATTAAACCAAATGCTCTAAACCCCAATTAAGACACGTCCTAATCTTAACAATAACTGTTGATCATTACAGGATAACCCTTCCTTGGTCTTATCACTTTTCACCAACTCGGTAAAGAAATCTTCCATTTTACAGCACGTATCAATCCCAGTTCTGATGTTAGAAGAATAAAATAAAACACTTTGCAAGATCGCGTTTATTAATTCGGTAATGTTACACCTCTCCGGTCTAATACACAACTGACCACTCGTTTTACCCATTCGATAGAAATCCGGACGACAAAAAGGAGAAAACAAGCATTAACAATAATTATCAACCAGATGCATAAAAGGTGTGACTCATCAATAAGCAAAGCATTTCTAAAGAAACGTTATATTATATTAAATAATGCAAAAACCACTAACTTACAATAAATTTCAACAATAAGGAGCTTAACCGCATCATTTATAGAAGAACCTTGGTAGCAAAATAATAATAGCAACGTCATTAACAAAATATAAAGTATTCTTGATGTATTATATTGGAACTAAAGAATGTCTATCTTAAATTTAATCACTTACAGTACGTATACATTTCAATATTATACTTTATAAATTAAATATTGCATTGAATACAAAAAGACCGGAAAAAGCTAGCATAAAAGCTAATTAAATTTAAAATTTTCTTTCTAATTTTGTGTGTTGCATAAAATCTACCAGACTCATTGCCGACTAACTACTTTTTTTTGCATAAACATAAAAACTACGTATGAATATTTCTTTAATGTTTTTATGAATATCTAGTATGATTTAATTGTACCGTTATCAGTTTTACTTTTATCTGTTTTAAAATAATAAAAGGATATCACAAAAAGAATATAAAATGTCGAAGTAAACAGTCAGACGATCCAGATGATCTAGGAGACCCTGCATTTGGCTGGCAACTCTCTTCAAGGCATTTTCATTTAGAATTTCCCTTCAAGAGGTAAAGAATTAACGGACTTTTCTGAGGCAAGTTTACAGCCATTGCGAAGACAATCGCTATCGATGTCTGTTAGCAAATTTCAATTCGAGAGCATTCACTAGCCAACCTCCGTGAGAGACGGACGTGTCTCGAGTAATTTTTATAAATTTTAACGGGTACTTTGAAAAAATTTTAAATTTAAGAAAATTATTTCAAATTACAATCTAAATATGATGGTTAATTGTTAAACAAAATCTCTCATATTAGTTTTACCTACATTTTACCTACATAATTGTTGGGTAAATTTTCTCCAACGACATTTTTCTCGAGAGATGTTCCTATCCAAAGCCATTCTTCGTAATTAGAAGTACGAGAGTCGATGCCCTGACCACACTTGCCAGCTCTGATGCCTGCCGATTTGCCCTTTCCAAAGATATTCTGCGTTCATGGCAACCTAAAAACAAACGCATTATTTTAATTGTAATCTAAATTTTAATATACTTATAAAAAAAATTATATTAATATATTCTATGTATTTTTCGGTTATGATATTTTGCAAACAACCGCTAAACCAGTTCGCGAGCACTGGTGCAATACGTTTATAAAGTGGCAGTTCTAATATTACTAGTTAATATATATTCACGGCACAAATCGATTACCCAGAAGTTTTTACCTTCATATGTTGCACATACTGATTTACCCGTCAATTAAGCATAGAATTACACAGATAAATGTCTTGAAAACGCGGAAATTTTGAAATTTAAAATTGAACGCATTTGTATTTCTATGATGAATTTATATTGCAAAAAGTAAAATTGTTAATTAAAAACACATTTGTTACTTACTAAGCGAACTCATTTGACTTACCTGAGATATTTACTTTCTTATATGCGTTGTTTTGCACGGCTATTTATTTAGAACCGTTTATTAAACAAAACCACAATTGTTTGAAGATAAATGTTTTCTTTATCGTATAAAGTCGCTCATAATTTATTTGCCAGAGTAACATTCTCCCACGGCATCTCCGGTCGTACTGAAAAAATGGGGGTATCTATCTATTTGTATATATATTTTTGTCAATGCTAGAGCAGCCTCTAGGCTGTTGCAGTCAACAATTGTCACTCCGCAAGCCATCTTACATTTGAGAGGACATACTCACGATTAAAAATTAATAAAATAGATCACACTAGTATGTTGGATTTTTCTATTTTGATTAAAGAATAATCTTTAAACAAATATTTTTTTATCCGGGTTATGTGCTACCTTGTAGCATTATAATATATTTCGTATAAAATCAATTGCGTAAATCTAGCTTGAGTTATATAGGAATCCATCCCATGCATCAGGTAATTAGTTTCAGGCAAGTAGAAGATAACGTGCAGCATTAAGTATATCTTGATCATTACTAAAAGAACATTATCTTTCATCTACCAGAAAACACGTTTTATATCACAAATATTGAATTTCCTATCCTTTAAGATATAGTATACTTGACAGTAGCTGGCGAATTCATGATATAAAATACATTTTCTTAGATAGAATAGAGTGCAGTAAAAATGCATTCGTGAGTTCGAACAAAGGAGCACGAAGGGCTTGGTCGCGTAATTTACTCGATGCAAGCAGCCTTTGCGTGTAGATCACGGAAAACAACGATCAAGCTTGTAACACAAAGCAAATATCCTGCGCTGAATGACGCTTTCAGGTATATATTTCGTGGATGACGACGACGGAGTGTAAACCACCTGATACCAAATTACGGCGGTAGGAAGTAACGTGAGAGGGAGACTTTTTCACAGCCTTTAGTCTTTTATTGAATATCTGCCACCACATCGTGAACGGCGTTGGGGAAAATTGAAAACTTCATGGGACGATGCTTACATGTTATTAAAGTGAGTTTAGGGAGAGTTGGGAGAACATGCGAGGAACACATATTTCTTCGTTATTACGCGAACAAACCCCTGCTTATATTTATTTGAATAAGTAGCATATATTTAGATTGTTATTTTTGTGTAGATCAACTAAGTAGCAAATCTAACAAATGTGAAACTCTGTTAATATCGCTACTGTTGCTATTTTGACCATACATGTATAATAGTTTCAAAGCTGCAACGGCAGCAACACTAATGAGACACGAAATGTATACTGTTAGTTAGAAAGTCACCAGGGCGTCCAAAGTTATTATACCTCATACCTCAGTAAACTCTTACCAACTACAACATGAAGTAGTTATACAAAGGAAATGCAGCTAATTTTCCGCACTTGCGTTAATGTGGCTTTTTGGTGTATAAATATACACATAAGGGTGTTGAATAGTGTATCGTCGTATTTTTCGTAAATCCAATTTTAGAAATTAAGCAAAAAATTTTTAAAAAAAAATGTGTTTTAGCGGAACCCTTCGAAATGAATTATAGTATATCGCTAAAGAAACCTTTTCGATTTTTTGTTGGAAAACAGCATTTTTACGCTAAAGCGAAAACAGTGCTCTTTAGTAAAGTTGGCAGTAGTTTTTTGATTTTTCTGTAGAAATAAAATTGAAAATTCGACGTAAATAAACCCCTACTATCAAAAATACAAAATAAGAAAAATTTATCGTGAATTGCGACCTCTGGTGGTAACATTCCGCATTACCAAAGAATTCCGACAAGTGTATCTTGTGCAGTGCAGAAATGGTGCACAACATTAAACAAAACATAAACTTCTTACCCAACCTAATAAGGGAACAGCTAGCGCTAATAATCTGATGAATCCGACAAATGAAATATACTTGGTGCAGCATTTGTGTGTGCTTGCCTTGCCAAGAACCGAGTTAATTTTATAAGCATATCTATTGCGGTGTGTGTCAAAGATATGCGGTTAATCTCGCTTCCCTTTACATAACAATGTGCAAGGGTGGTAAGTCCAGAAGGGCTTCTAGTGCCAATGATGGAGAAGAAGACAAGAGCCGTGATTGCCACTCTTGCGATCCTTTGTAATGGACATAAGTTTTGATGTAGCTTTAGCTTATTGTTAGGTTATGATTGGACATACTAGCATCACATAGAGCCAATAGACTAGTTTCGGAAATAACCCCCAAGATTTCTCATATACGCTTCGGCATGTCCATAAGAATAATCTTGCAAGTGATCTTTTTCAAATAAGATGTCTAGATATTTTACATTATATGCAAATGCAAGCTTTACAATCAAATCAAATGATGATGCCAAATGTTCCATTCTCGTCTACCTGGTAAACGGTACTACCGTGGTTTTGTTAGGGTTAATACTCAAAGTTTCCTTGCTGCACCAACTACAAAGGGACATTAATCACCCGTTGAGGAGCTGAGGAAAGTCCCCTCTCCCAATCCTCTCAATAGTATTACGATATCGTCCACATAGGCGTGTACCTCGGCTGCAAGCGCTTCAATGATAGCCAGCAGGTCGTTTACCAGTAGTGACCAAAGCGGTGCAGACTAAATATCCCCCCTTCTCTTTCCGGCCCAAACTTGACTACTTTGTCGCTTAGAGTCGGTTTCATAAGCCTGTCCGTACGCATAGCGGCGATTCAGTCTGCTATGATCGGTTCTAGGCCTTGCACTTTAACCGTTTTGCAGGGAGTTGCATTATTAAATACTCCTTATATATCCACAAATGCAGCCATTGCTATTTCCTTGGATTCGAGAGAATTCGATATCCTGGAGACTAGATTGACAGTGCAATATTCCAGGATTTGTCTGTTTGATACGCATATTGATGTACAGTCGCGGGTGTGAACGAATTAATTGAATGTTTTTATACTTATACGGTGAAACGCAATAGAATAAACTATGACTAGCGCGGTATTCACTGCTGCATAGACGGTCATTCCGAAATCCACAACTGTGGCCTCTCCATGTACAGTCGTGGACTTTCGGAATGACCGGCTATGCAGCAGTAAATACCGCGCTATAATTTTAAAGTGGGAGACTTCTGACACTTAAACCAAGTGAGAATCAATCAACTACATATAACGATGTAAATGTCAAAATTTTAACAAAAATCGTAATATCTCAAAAACAGTTGAAGATAGGTATAGGAAACCCTAGTAGTAATCGTCATAGAATTTTATGGTAAATTCAAAAATATAATAATATATAGGATGTTTTATTTAAAATAACAAAGTTCATGGCGACTTCCGGTTAACTGGAAGTGTACAAAAGTTGGAAATAGTTTAGATGAAAAGTAAGTACCAAGTTGCCGCAAACCCCAAATTTTTAAAACTGAGGGATTTCGTTAAGTCGGAAAACTTCTAACTAGCCACTTCCGAGGAAAACCCTTTACATAATGCATATGCAATTAACCATTAAGTAATAATGAAAATGTAACATAAGTATAAGCATTAAATTTAGGCTTGACCTTGAAAGAAAAGATCATTAAATAGTTTATTTGCAGTGTTACCCATGACGCTAATAGGTGACCGACGAAGCAGATTTGTTCTCGCAGTGGGTAGGTGAAAAGTGTTTTCATAACGTGAACTTACTCTAGGTACATGGAAACATATTTTCGATAAAAGATATTCGCAGTCCATTTTGCTATTCATAAATTTCCATAGAAAAACAACGCACTGACGATCACGTCGTTCCGTAAGGGACGACATGTTGTGACGCAGTAGTAGCTCTTCCTGACTAGTGCCCACTATAGGATATACTCCATCCGCTTTGAAGGACAAGAATTTTAAAAACCAGCGATTTATACGGTCGAGAATTAGGCGACGCGATGCGTAAAAAGTATACCAAGCTATAGCAGCATAATCCAATTTGCTTACCACAAAGGTGTAATATAATAATTTTATGAGATCTAAGTTGCTAAAATTACTAGTCACTCTCATTACAAAGCCCAACATCTTGTAACTCGTCGCACACACCTTCTCAATCTGCGGTTTGAACGTTAATCGCGTATCGAAGGTCACTCCAAGATCGTCAACTAACTCCTTCCGATCAATATATTTGCTGTTAATTGTATCTTGAGAGGGAATGAGAGACTTGGAACGAGTATAGCTCACAAAACAGCATTTATTAATGCTTAAGTGTAACTTGTTTGTACGAGACCATTCAGTAATTAAATATAATTAAATAATAAATCTAGATTATGTTGTAGAAAATGAATGTCATCTGCATTGGATATCTCGTAGTCAATCTTTAAGTCGTCCGCATAAGTCAGAATTGAACAGGTGATATTAGTTAATAAGTCAGTAATGAAAAGTATGAACAGTAAAGGACCAAGATTTGGCCCTTGTGGCACACCTGATTCGGCAGTAAATTCCTGAGAGTGGAAACCATTGTAGGAGACATGGACCGACGACTGGATAAGTACGATCGCATCATGAGTTGCAGTGCCGATGGAGCAAAACCAAAAGAATCAAGCTTAGATAACAGCGCAGCATGGACTAAAGTGTCAAAGGCATGTGAGAAATCCGTATAGATGACATCGGCTTGACTACCCCTGTCCAGAACCTCACTTAAGAATTGTGAAATGGTGCACAAATTAGTTGTCGTCGACTGTCCACGTATAAAGCCATGTTGATTTGGCGATAGATAAGAACGAACATTACTGTAAATTCTGGAGTAAAGAAATTCTTCGTAGACCTTACTACAGTTAGACAGGATAGAGATCGGACGATAGTTACGTAACAAAAATTTCTCACCTTTCTTAAAAATGGGGCAGACAATTGCACGTTTCCACAGATCAGGACAAACCAGTGTTCTTAATGAGAGGTTTATGAGAGTTGTTAAAGGTCCAGCAAAAACATATCTACAGTCGTGTATTAAAAAACTTGGAACTAAATCGTCGCCAGCCGTAAATTTACATGCAAGAGTAGACATAGATTGAATCACTTCGTCCTGAGGAACCAAAGGCAAGGTGAAAAAGGGATAGTAAGACAAAGCAATGGGGTAAGAGGTGTTACCACCGGGTAGGTAGAAATCAGAGAAAATTTTTGGAAAGGCATTCACAATCTCAAACGGATCCACAATTTCATTGTTGCTATCAAAGAGTTTGCCAGAAATACTAGTAGTCTTACGCTTATCATTTAAAAATTTCCACAGATCATTAGGATTCGATTTTATATTTTGTTCCACATCGAACATATAAGTGATATGGTCCTCTGACAGCTTTTCTAATGTTTCCAAAGGAAATAACATCAGGCTAATGATGAAACTGTGTTACAGTGTTACAATGACGTACGTTGTAATAAGAGTACAAGTTTGCAGTCATTGCAATACGCGCTTCTTTAGGTATATTTGTACCATAGGCTTACGTTTAGATTGATATGTTAAACCTCAGTGGTACCAACCGACTGTTACATTGAGGTATTTTATTTTGGAATTTTGTGAGAGATAAGAAAAAGCAAAGTAGGATACCGGGCAGGATGTTTTATGATGACGTCGCACTGGGTTCCCCCTCAGGATATTGTGAATGAATATGCTAACTTTTTCAAAAGCGCCTATGTTTCGTCTAATGTCTATCATAATGTGAATGATTTTCTAGCTCTTAACCATATCCATATTGATCATGTAACCGAGGATGATGTCATAGCTGCTGTGAAAAAATTGAAAGATGATACACTGCTGGTAGTGATCAAATCTCTGCCTTTTTAATCAAAGACTGCGCATATGTACTAGCTGTTCCACTTGCTAAAATTTTTAATCTAGCGCTAAAAACTTCGACGTTTCCCGATATATGGAAGATAACGAAAATTATTCCTATACTGACAAGCGGAGGAGAGTTATCTAACATAGCAAGTTATCGTTCTACCGCCATATTATCCAATTTCTCAAAAATTTTCGAAATGTTGCTATATTCTAAGATCTATCCTTGTGTTAGAGCTACTATCTCACAGTTCCAACATGGTTTTAAGGAAGGTAGATCGACGATTACTAACTTAGCGATATTCCATCAGTATCTTTCCGGGGAACTAGATTCAGGTAAACAGCTCGACTAGATTAAGGTAAACAGGTCGACGTGTTGTACACTGACTTCTCGAAAGCATTTGATCGCATTAATCACGCACTTATCTTACAAAAGTTGTCTATCATCGGGCTTAGTGATTCTTTAATTACTCTATTTGGTACCTAACATCCAGAATCCAAACTGTTCGCTACAATGGTTATACTTCGGAATTATACGTTGCAAAATCAGGTGTTCCACAGGGCTCAAATTTGGGTCCTTTGCTGTTGTTGATTTTTATCAATGATCTTCCCGGCGTCATTTTGTCTCACAAATTTTTATTTGCAGACGATTTAAAATTATATCGAAGCATCAGCGATTCTAGTGATTGTATTGCTTTGCAGACAGATTTAAATCGGCTCTCTTCATGGTGTGAATCCAATAGCTTGTCCGTGAACATAGAGAAATGTAAGATTGTTACTTTTACTAGCAAACTTAATTTCATAACGTATAATTATAATATGGACAACGTCAACTTGACCCGGACCGATCTTTTTGGGGACTTGGGTACTTTGTTCGACCACAAGTTAACTTGCTTACAAATCATATTCAAACAATTTGTAAGCAAGCGAGACAGAGCCTTGGGTTTGTTGTTCGCCATAGTCGATGCTTTTCTAATGTATTTCTCCTTAAATCTTTATACTTTTCTCTGGTAAGATCGCGGTTAGAGTACGGAAGTCTTATATGGTAACCATATTATATTGAATCCAATTGTCAATTGGAGAAAATACAGCGTAGATTCGCTAAATTTTTGTGGTTTCAAATAGATAACACCTATCCACAGAGGAACTTCGACCACTCCATACTACTATCTCGCTTTGAAATGCCATCGTTGTCATATAGGCGTATATGTAGTAGTGTATGTTTTTTGTTCAACCTAGTCCACGGCTTTGTCGATTGTCCTGAGCTTTCGGCCCAGTGTAATTTCTTAGTGCCTCGGATGTCCACTAGACCCTCCGCTGCCTTCTATTTGCCGTTTGCTAGAACCAATTTGATGCTTAAGTCGACCTTATATATCATATGTAACAACTACAACAAAATCTTTCACATAAATGATATACATTTCAATAGCTTAAAACAGTTAAAGTTATCCCTCTCCGAACATTTTGACCAGTTTGTTCCTTAAACAGTAGTTAATTTTTGTTCTTATTGCTATTATTGTAAGTATACACTAATTGTTAACATTAGTTACATTAGTTGATCCACTTTTATTTTATTTATTTTTTTTATAATATATTGTACATTGTACCTATATTGTCCTGTAATTGGATTTTATAATCTGTTGGACAAATATATTATTATTATTATTTTTATTTTTATTATTAGTTTTGTTTCGCTAATCAATAGAGTTTAAGGAACTAGAAAGGGTATACTCTCACCTATGCACAAAATCAGATAGACAATACTTTATGTAAGATTATCGGCGCAACCTAATGTAGTGCATATGTTTCCCCCAAATCACATCCTGATCGCATATCTGCGTCAGATTTTGGGGTCTGGTTTTGATCACCTCCCCTTTTCACCCTCCGCTACCAGCGCGTTATTGATTGCATTTGTGTGTGCAATGCACACAAGCACATGAGCAACCTAAACCGCCGCTAAATCTTCTATTTGTTCGCAGCGTGGACGGCAGAGATCGAGATTTCAATTTGGCCGAACGTTGGTCCGACGAGAACGTATTCTCGAACCGGGCGTATTTTATGCCGGAGAAGCAGCCGGCAGAGCTCGGCGTCGACCACATCCGAGAGACCGATCAGGGCGTCTACAGATGTAGAGTGGACTTTAGGATAGGTCAGACCAGGAATTCCAAAGTCAACTTGACCGTAATTGGTGAGTATTGAAGAGATATCCTTGTATCGGCACTTCGGTGCGGGACTTAAAAAGTCCAGCGATTAACGAAAGCGCTAGGTAGTTGAACTGTGCTCCCATATGCATATCGAAACATGTAGGAATAAGTAAGAAAAACAGAAATACTCTTTACACAAAACTGCAACAGATTCTATATCCTCTTAATAAAGTTAATAATTTATTTCTTGACAGAAAATGGACATTTTCAGCACATGTCTCTATTTAACTGTATCATAATTACAGGCAAAGTTTTGCTCGTTGCTTAACGAACAACCTTCCTGAGCTTAAAAAAAAGCAACCGAAAAAAAAACACTAATAAAATTAAAATTATTTCTTAAGATAAATTAAGTCCAGTTTTTGTCTTTAAAAAAACAATAAATCACCTTTTGTATCACATTGCAAAAAACAACGACACAAAAAATTGATCTCAGAAAACATACATATTAAAAGTATTAATAACAGTATTAACACTTGTAATTTCAATACAGATACGGCCTTATTTAGCAGTACATATAATTTAATATTATACAATAATTACTAGAGGCCGGATGCAAAGAAAAACTGGAATATATGCGCACATATATGCATCGATTTTTGAGAAAATATGCATAAACCTGGGGCATATATGCAAAAAAAAATGCGACAATATGCAAAATTTTTACATAAAATAAATAAGAGTAGAAATTTAAACATTAACATTATTGCACAAAATTGTTTCACAACATATTTTTAAAACAATTTATAATTAAATGTTTTTCAAAATTGAAAAAAAAGTTTTGTCTTCTATCAGAATACATATGTTTCGAAATAGAAAAGCTTCTTTCAACATCCACGGATGTAATTGGTGCATTTTTTAACTTCGCAATACATTCTAAACTAAAATTAAAGTCGAAATGGTTTACTGTTTCACCTTCCAAAATTTTCTTAACTTTCTTCAATTTCAAATACCCCGCATTTTTATTTATCACTTTTTTAAATTTATCGTATATAGAATTGCCTATTGTAGTACCCTTAACCTTCTTACATAGTATATCAAATTCGTCTACTATTTCGACTGATTCCGAGAGCGACATCCCTTGCGTTTCTAGTTTACGAATGGAACTTGAAACAAAGCTATAATTTGACTTAATATACAAAAGATTTTGTAGCAATTCTGTTGATATTACTATCTTTTTACAGTTTTCTAGAGCAATGCAGTGAGCAGTGATTTCAAGAATTACATTTTTTATACCTTCAAAATTATCGGCGAAAAAAATTGCAGCCTCTAACCATGTACCCCATCTCGTAATAATCGGTTCAGGAGGCAACTTAACACCGGGAAGTCGCTCCTTATAAAATTGGATTCGTAAAGGTGCTTTTAAAAATACTTTTTTGGCATTGCTAATTAAATCATTAATCAAAGGGAATTGATTCCTAATGTCTTCGGCTACACGATTGAACCCATGAGCTAAACAAGTGGTATGAATAATGTTATTATAATTTTTTTTTTAAATTTTGCGCGGTTTTTATCATATATGATGCAGCGTCGGACAACATTAGTAAAATTTTTTCACAGGGGATACTTCTAGGTAAAAAGAAATTTGACAAACCTTCTTGAACGAATTGGGCAATTGTCACATTACTTGTTTTTTGAAGTTGTTTACAATAACTTAAATATGATTTACCTAGAATATCTTCATGAAGAATTCCTATTAACAAATGGGCAATATAACGGCCACACTTATCCGTACTTTCATCTACCATGATATAAATAAAATTATTCCCTACCAATTGTTAAATTTCTGCTATTGTTTGCAGGTAACAAGATGTGACATAATTTTTTCGTAAGGTACTTTCGTCAGGTATATTACGTTTGCAATATTTTTGCAGAAATGATTTCAAATTAACATTGTTTAATCTTGCTAATGGTATGTTACACGAAATTAATGCGTTACACAGATCCGTATTATATTCTTCTTGTTCTGAGTTTCGTGAAGTTGATGCTACACATTGATGTATAGATTGCTGCACACATGCGGATCGCTTTAGTTTTTCACATTTTCCAATATATGATGGAGTTTTAGCATGTTGATCAATCAGGTATTTTCTCTCAGAAGACAGCTGCAACAACAATTGTCATTTTATATCAAAAGTTAAAGAATTTAAAAACAATTGTAAAGCTTTTAGTAAAATTAAACTTATCAGTTTAGTGGAGGCTCGACAAAATATTTTGTCGCCATCCTTTACCAGTTCAGGGTATGGCTTAATCCATAAAGAAATTTTGTTCGCTATACCCATTGTATATACGCACAGTATTTAAAAACGTAACACAATTACATGCTGTTTCGCTCAAAAATATTCAATGAATGAATAGTTTATTTGGGAATTAATAATAAAAAAACGCATTTACCACATCCCTTCTGCTAGGCGAAATTAAACATGTGCAGTTCTTGGATAAAGTATTAGAGAAACCAATGTAAAAGATTTATCGTTCTGTGAATTGTCCGTTGTCGATCTACATTAGGAATTACTAGGAATTTTTACTAATAGAAAAGATAAGAAAAAGCTTAAATATGCAATATATGCAATCACTATTTGGCGCTAATTAACTTCAATTAATGTAATACGTCTACATATAGACTATAATTAAAGATATGCATCTCACGGCGTCATCTTCCGACATTTTTTTTTGTACAATTCTATATTAATTACTTATTGGGCTGATTATTTCATTTTTACATGAAGCAGAATTAGTTCACAGATAAAAAAAAGGTAAAAGCCTGTTACGATCCTCTTAAAAAGAACAGATTTAAAACGATTTAACAACGGTTCATTAATTATCTAACAACACATCTTCGGCAATTAACGCTTTTTTTTTAATTTTTTTGTTCGAATCCTCGACCTCCCCAAACAATACTTCAAAATGCGCGACGCTAATTGCTAATTAAGCATCTCAATGGGGAATATTTCAATCTAACTTTACCAAAAATTCCAGTAGGATACTTCCATTTTAATGTTTTAATTCCATCTTGGAAGTAAGTATAACCAAATTCCTTTCTTTTTGTGTATAATTGTATTCAAAACCTTATTTAAAATGTTGTTAGGATGTTTTTTTTTGATGATTCTTATAGTATTTTGATGTAACATTTAAATTGTAATTGTTTTGTTATCGCATTTTAATATCTTTCTTTTACTCTTTTAGCCAGAAATACACTACCATTAAAACAAAGACAGTGAAAGTACCTACATTTATATAAAACAATTACCACGGATTGTATGTTTTGTAAAGGAGCAGTAACCAAAATTTTATTTCCACCATTGTTTCGTTCCAGTCCATTAGGCAATAACATTGTCGGTTTTTATTCGGTATAATTCCTAACTACACTAAAGTACATACTGCCGTTATGGAAGTAGCGCATAACCACTTCCGCTGGGTGCAATTACTGCGAGTTTTCGACACATGACCCCGTCAAATGTACACGAACAGTACTACATATTCTATATATCTGTGCAGCGTCGTGCATTTTATTACAACGTGTGTGTGTGTGTGTATGCGAATGTCGCTGGCGAATCGAATAAATTGCATTGCTGGAACTTCCCCTAGTCATATCCGTATTCTGGCGAATTTTAATGTGGTATGTTTGATATTCGCCACGGGTGAAAATATGTGAGTAGTATTTGTTCATTTACGCGGGTGCGTGGACCATGTTTGAATTAGGTTATTGTAAACATGCAAAATTTACACAAAAAGAGGATTGAACTCATGAAAAGAATGTTTGTTACTGTTTGCGCAAATGAAAAACAAAAAGAGTATACACAAAATTGTATAAAATACTTTTATTATAATGTATTGTTACAGCTTATGTATTGGATCAATTGGATCAAGGAAGTATTTGCAGTTTCATTAATTTGCATCCACCTCAAGGTTTCATCTATTGACGTGACGCGCTTTTCTCTTTAATAAAAGTAGGATTCTCCGCCATGTTATGAATCACTATATATAACTAGATCTGCGATCCACTCGCTCACATATTCTCTCCTAATATTGCCTTTATCTGATCCCTACTGAAATGTATTAAGTAAACGTAAATTTACGCTGATGCTTTTACAAAAATAATCAAAAATTTAGCTTTATTAATTTAACCACTGCTTGAGTGTTTTGAAGAAGAGATATAAATAAATAAGGTTCATATCTATTTTGTAGTCTATTATCTGAATGACTATAATTTACATAGACCAAATATGATGATTTATCGAGTAATAAAAAATGTAAATATTGTAGCAAAAGCTGACAATCAACAACAACAAAATAGAGAAAGTTAAAAGAATATAATGCGCAAATTTCTTCCATAACTGAAAACTTTTCGAAGATTTGATTCTTATCTATGAAGTAATTTCCAAGCAGTGCTACTATTGTTCATTTTTGGTTTAATTAGGTAGTTTAGGTTATAAGAACAACAAGTATAACAGAAATACATGACATAATAGATACATGCCAATAGATATAATTATAAATACATAAAAGGACATAGAACTAAAACGGAATACAGTATATTGGAAAAAACTAAACAAGGATAAAAGAGAACCCATTTACGGAGTAAAATGCAGTGTATTCTCAAATAATCCATCAAGGCAATTTTAACTTGTGAAAGGAGCGTATGCAAGAGGCATCAAAACATAATACAATCGTTTACCTAACGATAAGTCAATCTCAGTGCCGAAATTAGCTCCTCGGCAACCTTACACAAAACAAGCAGAAGCTCTAAAACCCGCTAGATAATTGAGCCTATCATATCTTAACGAATTTCCCCTCGTTGCTTGAGACCTGCCTAAACAAATATGTGGCCTATTGGGAATAGGGCAGATCCCGGATATGTTAAGGTGTCTATCTCTAGCGAATGTTTTCCAGGGGATGATTAACGAGCGAACCGTGATTAGCGAGTTAGATAAATACGTCGGGAATAGAAAGCGGCTTCCTAAATTGGCCATAACAAAGATGTATGTTTACAACAACGGTATAGGCCTGTAGCCAATATATAATTAGCATTTGATAGCTTAAATAAGCGACTGTTTCGTATTTGTATATGTATATCAAGATCTGTTCATTCTAAAAGACAAAGCAGGTGTTTTCTAAAACACGCTATGCCAGATATATGAGTGCCTTTAATGAATCTTAATCTTTACATACACAAGTTTTTTTTTTATGTATTTTTGGGCAATTTCAATGACATATATTGCAAAAACTACTTGGAACTAATAATATGCATAATAATATTATTATATTTATAATTATATGCTCCTTAAAACTAATTCTGATGAAATATTTATCCACTTGAAATTCTTAAAGTTTACAGATCAATATATAGATATGACAAGGAATACTTCTGTATTGATCTGTAAACTTTAAGAAAGGGAAAATATTACTACTGCCATCAACTACTGTCTCCTTTAATCTTTAAATTAGTACGAAGTAATAAACGTATACGTTATTAGAAATTTAGTTGTTATCTAAGTGTAAGAATTCGAAATTCCATCCTGTATAATGCGAGAATTTAAATTCATTTTATTAATGCGTAGTTGATAGGTACCGTGGCATTTGCTGAGTAGCGTCTGCTCCATAGGAAATAATAATCTATTTTTGTTTAAAGTGTCGCGTAGTTGAGATAATATGGTATTACTTTGTATTTTATCTACTACTTTGTCTATTGTATGTTACAAAATGCTGATCAGCGAATCCCGCGTTATTCACAAGAAGGGCGTCCGAAAGTCAGAAAAATAACGCCTTCGGTCATACTTGCGCCCTCCTGTAAAGAGGAGCCGAACTAGTTATCGGTGCGAATTGACGACACAATCAAAGTTTATAAAAACCCTTAACATAGCTGTTTTCAATTAATTAATTCGTGGTCTCGTTACAGCTAAAGTAAAAGCACGCGTCTCTAACTTCGTATCGGGCGTTTCCAAATCTTAAAATTAAAACTTCTCATCTTAGTTTTTGCAATCAAAATACGCTTAAAATTCGAGAACAGGAAGCACAAGCTTTTCTCGAGAGGTGTTTCATTTTGTGATAAAATTCATGAAAATTACCCCCTTTTCTTGGCTGAAAAAGATTGTGAGTGTTGTGTAAAGTTTTTTTTTGTGCCTTAAAATATGGATTACGAGAAGAATTATTTTTTTTCCCACATCGGCTGGTAAGATGTTCAAAATTTCTGCTTAAAACTAACCAAAGCAATTACGTGAAAACCGTAACTCGTTCGCTGTCTCTCTCTCTCCCTTAATAAATAATTTGAAAGTAAGAATTACTAGAATTTAAGTTAATCAACATTGTTAAGAAAAGCCTAAAAAAATCCATCTAAATAGTTGTGTTTTGTTTTGTCATTTGCTTGATACTTTATTAAATTCATAGATTGTTAGCTTAACTTAATTGTCACAAAGATTCGTTAAAACAAAATTGTGTTTTGTTCATTTTTGTTCACTTGTTAATTTATTTAATGTGTAGTTTGTGAGTTTTTTATTCAATGTCTTAAATTACTCAAAATATAATTGTTAAAAATATAAGTCGTCCTATTATTTCGCTATTTAAAAGAAGTTCAGTTTGAACCCTTAGAAAGGAGTTGGAGAGGAAGTTATCATCGGTAAGAGAAAGCCGACGAGAAGGGTAAGTCGACAATCATTAGGTTAACTAACGGCCCTGCTTCGACTGACGGTGGAAAACACAGTTGGGAAACATCTTTGGCTAAAAGTACTAAAACCATTCGCTACCGAACAAAAAGTTTGTCACCCAGCAGTGGCTCGCCGGTCAAAAGAGCAGGAGGGGTTGTCTGCGAGACGGAATTTTGGCTTGGCTTATTTGCATTTGGGCTGGCCAACCCCAAAAGTTTCCAGACAAGAAAACCCGTTCCGTTACATAAGAACAATAGTTTTAACAAACCCATAATCATTGGGTTCGCAAGTAGTTTCCTCCATGTTCTAATATTTTTTTCAGTTCATTTAATCAATTCATTCATTTATATGTGTCTCATAAACTAGTGCTGATATTTCCGTTCGGATACCACTTTATTCCAATGTTTTTGTGTTTCTAGGTAATTTGGCGCGACGCCTTCTGTCATATATAATTATCATAACTGAGATCAAAATCTTTTCGATCAATCGATTTTTTTTTTTTTACTATAAGAAGATTAATAGGTTACCTAGAAATGATTATTCACTAACTGCTGTAATAAATGAAGAAGTTTTCTAATTCCATAAGAACATCACATTTGCTCAGCCATTATGGAAGACGGAGGTTTTCTTTGACTTATCTTATTTGTGAGTAGCCTGGATAGTGCACTGTAAGCCGCTACCTTTATCTTTTTGTATCTGAAACTACCTGATCATAATTTTAGAAATACAAAGTGTCTCTTCTATCTGACGTAAAAGCCTAAATTTATGATAGTTTCCTACCTCACTTGCATTATGAGAAGCTCTTTCCCACAAAGGAATAGATAAATTTAAAGGATTACGCCGGAAACACTTCTCAGTTATGTACAATTATTCTAATTGCGAATAAATAAATGTATCGAAGTGGATGGGCACATTTTCTAACACTTCGAGTTCGGCACCATTCAGTGAACCCCCCATATTGTAACAAATTTTATTAAGATCTTTTTTTTGATTTGATGCAGTGTTTTAAAGATATTCCATTATCTCAAGATAAAAAAACTTACCCTGTGTAATATTAAATATAATTTGTTTAAATACTATTTATTTCATAAAAGGTCAGTATTATTACAGACAAAATAGCACTAATTTTATGTTAAAACTGTATTGTTTAAAATCATTGACTTTGTTCGCTTTAATTTACCACCAAATGTACTTACATATACTTGAATAACTAATCAAAATTAGATCTTGGGAATTGTTTGGAATAACGTGTAGTGATGCATTTTTTACCATATCCACAAGTATATACATATAGAAGCATATTGTTGCAATGACTAATATTGCAAAGGATATGTTAATAGCATGATGACTCCCAGAAGGCACTAAGTCCTTCGTACATATTATATGTAGAGAAAACCTAACTTCCGTCTTTTTTTTAACAAATATGTTTTGCTTATTATCTATAATTTTAAATTACTTAAGGAAAAGTCAAGTAAGTGTGTAGTAAAAATTGCATAGTGTGAAGAAAATATAACACTGTTCACATAATAAGACATTTTGATAAATTTTACACATAGAAGTACGTAACATACACCCAGTTGTAAGTCTTCAATAGATACGCCTTTTATAATTATCAACGGTTTACTAGAAAAAAAGAAATTTTAATACTACACACTTACCCAGCAAAATGGGGCAAGTGTGTAATCGTTCCGCATTTTATATATTAATAGCATTATCCTTTAGTTCGGCCAAGAGTGTAATACTATACTGATGCCTTTTTAATAAGGTATGATAAATTTACAAGATATCTAAGTTATTACACGTTAGCAGATGTGATTTTTTTGTAAAACTAGTATAAGTTTAGTACATTAGTAATATAACAGAGGACATCCTTATTTTAATTTTAAAAATAAATATAGCCAATCTACACACTTGCCCCGGTTACACACTTACCTGACTTTACCTTAATGATTTTCTCAACCCACCAACAATATTATCTCTAAAGCTCGAGCAAGAAATTCATATTTCTTTGCAGGTTTCGTCAGCAAATTTCGTTGAACAAACCAAAATTATACATAATCTAATTAGAAAAGAATGGTGAAAGCAATAAGTATTATATGTCAAATAACAAAGTGTCCATCATTATAAGAAATAAGGAATAGACTAACAAAAATTGTAGCTAATTTATCGTAATTATAATCTTAAACTTGCTTTTGTCCAAAGCTAATTCTCTCTACTTTTCAAACATGTATCTTGATCTAGATATTATTTGATATTTTTAAATTGCCGCGAAGATGGTAGTGTTCCCATTGCACTAAAATAATAATGTATGCATTATAATAATAAAGTAGCGATTTTACGTTTCTTTTTGTCTTCTTCGGAAAAGTTGTATACAAGTATTTTGCGACATTTTTTTTTACATTTATCTTTATATTTTCATTTTGATCTAATTCATATTGACTCTATGCGGGATGAGTAGTTAATGTAATTATGAATGGGTGTCGAAAGAAGTGGAAGTCCTCATTTCTCACAAATTTATTTAATATAACTACGTCACGATCGGTTTCGTGAACAATTCACACCTGCAGGCAAGAAGTTCAGTAAATAAATATAAAAATTGTCTGAAATCAATTAGCTGAAGCTGTGCAAGTAAAATCAGTAATAACATTGTGTACCTGGACCCATGCGTCTAGAAACAAACATTAAATTAATCCTACTTTCTTATTCTTTGAATTGATCATGTCATGTTTTTCTTCTTATTTCAGCATAAATTATATGCCTTCTAGATGTAGCCAACATCTTTATCTATTTACCAGATAAATATCTAACAGAACTGTGATCTTCAGCACAGTATTGTAAATTTGGTTTAGTTTAACACCTGCTGCCGGATACTAGCGGTATATACTTGAAATGATTTATTTCGACAGTAAGTAAGTAAGCAAATTATTGCATGAAATATATGCTTTATTAATTTTAATCATTTGTTATCAACTAAACATTTCTTTTAGTAACCAGAAAGAAAATTCATTCCTGAAGTTATATATTTCTTTGAGTATTCATTATAAAGTTTTTCGGCCAAATATGTTTCGGAAAAAGAACATTCCTCTGTAACTTTTGCAATTCAATAATCAAGTGAAGAGAAGGCAGCAGGTTGGCCATGAAACAAGCAAAGAGAAAAAATAACAGGAGGAGCACCATATTACATCATAAATACCTACACTGAAAGGAGTACATATCAAAATATTTATTTGTTAGAGTTTTGTAAATTATTTTTTTCTAAATGCAGCTATTTAAAATATATTGTGTTAAATATTTATAACAGAGTGTGACAGATCAAAGTTTGGATCGATTTCAGTTCGAAAGAACATATTATTTTTTGCAATATATTTAGTTTGCTTAAAGTTAGTTAAATAAGACTTCGTATGTATTTGTAATCCAATTTCATCAACATTAGAAGATAGGAAAAATTGCTACTAACTAAACTATTTAAAATATATTGTGTTTTTTTTTTCGTAACATGACAATATCTCTAGCAATAGGATCATACACTGTTGAAAATTTTAACACTTTTTTGACTAATTTAATAGTCAGGAGAGGTCCACACTCTTTTCGTGTTATTTTGTCGAGAACTATAGAAGTTTAAATTTGACGAGCAAAGATAGTCAAGTATTGTCGATTGCTAAGGGGTTACTTTGTCCAACTGACAGGTGGAATTATAAAATACTTCTAGTCACATTTTACTTGATCTAGACTAGACAAATTTACTAGCTGTTTAACTAAATGAAATGCGATCTATTGGATGTTTTAACACCATTTTCTAAACACAACGACTTCTTAATATGCAACTCCTATTTCTTAGTGCTATAATATTCTCTCTTTAAGACGTTCTCTCAATTACAAATATGCAAAACCACTCATTCACAAGTTTTGGTTTCAACTAAACGTACCAATTTTAAAATGATTTTTTGAGAACCATTATAAAATTAAGTGAATGTTTATGCTATTTGATTCAAGTCTAAACTAATTGCGTAAATAGAAGTTCCCAATACATCTTTAAAATGTTGAAATTTTTTATGCCCACTGGAATTAACGTTTAATAACACGAGGTTACACTTTGCAAGTCAGTCACATTTGGTGGTTTGTTTGGATATGTTAATACGGAGAATCAAACACGAAAACAGATACACGTGCAATGCAGGTGGTGCGTATAATGCAATACTGTATTAGAATAGGTGGGGTTTCTATATTTCTATCCGAGGAAAAAATTCTGATTGGTTGACGCTTCTGAATGTCTAGAAAAATAGTCAATCCTCATATCTGAACAAAGAATTCACACGAAATTCTAGTAATATCTGTTCTATTAAATACGCGTAGTCAACTCGTCTGGCAAAGTTTGGAAAAATCAACACTAAAATATTTGACTAGCGAAAAATTAACGCCAACACCGTAATATTTTCAACAGTGTATTTTTGATTATTTATGTCCTAAATATTGATTCTCACTATTTGGACTCGACAAGCATGCAAGTTTGGCATTAGATACGAAGCAGAATGAATCTTGATGCCATTTATATGGAACGATAGTTTTCAATTGCTCACAATCAGTCGTTTCTTTCTGGATTTTCCTTATTTTCGTAGTGTCCGTCGCCATGTATTGAATTAATAAAGTATCTTGGGCGCGATTACTTTTCTAACGGCCCAAATCCCTTTAAACCTAACTTATTCTCGCTTTATCGGTGAGAATTAATCAAATTTGTTGCCGATGCAGTTTTGATCAAACGTAAATGATTTTGAAATTTATCATGGTTCATTTTTAAAATTTCATATATGTTCAAAATTGTAGCCTCTATAGCAATGCCAATTGAAGCATTTATTTTTCGAGGTGCTAATGTCAGTTGCTCAGATTGTTTTATCATTGTTAGTCCTTTGCTTCAGTAGGTTTGGGTCACCTTGAATTGTTCCCCGCATGTCGAAATGTTTTACACACAATTCTAGTTTTCAGACGAATTTCACATATTTTATATTTTTTAAAACTAAATATCTTTTTAAATATAAAGTGAGTAAAGCTTGATTAGCTTTTATCAAATGTTGTTAGTGTCACATTTTTTTGCGTGGCTGGATAGATAATACAAGGATCTTCTTGTATAACAAAAATACTCAAAACTATGGTACTGGTAATGCTGTAAACTTCTCCTAGACCCCTCACTACAAACTGCACCAGCAGATACACTGAATTCAGTGTTCAGTTCAGATGATGAGGAGTCTAGGAGAAGCTTACATCTTCTTGTATGCCAATGAACTTTTCTGGCATTAATATAAATATTCACAAAAAAGCTGTCTTTAGTATTAATTTAAAAGTATTTACAAATATCAACCAACTCATCTTTTATAGCAAACACCCTGGATTAAAAACTATAATTACTTAGTTTTAATTTAATTAGCCGTGGAGAGGTTGTAATTAAATTAGTCCCCGGTATAAGAAATCAATAACCTCCTGCAGACGTCTGGTAATTAACAATTTTAGTCCCGCAAAGCTCGATAAGTATTGCAACTCATCGTCAGCTTTGAACTTTCAAAATTCCATTTAACAGTCGAAAACTTCTCCCCAGTTATAGCTAGTGGCAGCAACTACATAGATGGTAAGCTACTACTTACTACTTCCATTATCTGATATGATTTTCGGGATGTTCGTAGCGCACTTCTCACTCCATCTTAAACGTTTCAACCTAGCGCTAATAGTGCAATCTACAATATTCTCGCGTAGAACTCTTGTTGTTGCACGCCGCGCCGTTCTGTTCCCATTACCGAGTGTATGCGAGTGAGGATATCGAAAGTACTCAAGGGGGAAAGTCGAATGCTTATAGAGGAAAAGTGCTGTCGCGTAGTATTCCATGGGTAGTTCGCCCAACTGCCGAGAATTGCGTATTAGAAGAAGCTCGGAACTCCTAATGAAACCAATACAATGCATAGTTACCAGGTTAAATGAAAAGCATTAACGACATGGGAAGGGGAATTTCTAAACACCATTAAATAAATGAAGGTCGCCGTTGTTCGATGTGTTCGTTCGCCGATGTGTTTGTGATATCTCTCGTAGCGTAGAGATCGGAAATGGTACAAAGGGTTGGACCGGTGAATGTAAAAAGGGTGAGAGCGTTTTAATGAGCACCACTCACTTCAGAGTGAACGGATTTATATTTTTCTCTTCGACTGCAATGCATATATGTAGGCACTCACCGAATATTATTATTATTTCAAAAAAAAAATTTAAAAATAAATAAAATTTGGATTGCGTTGTACTACATCAATGCGATTCAAGAGTATTTCCTGCCACATGAAGTAGCAATAGAATTTCGAATACGAAGTATTCAAAAAGATTAAATAGACAAGCATTTTAATACCTTTGCTTAGGGAGTTTTTTTCGCTACAATGAGTTTAAACTAATATAAATGTGTACCTACATACTAAAACCGGCTAAATATATCAGTTGAAAATTAAATCTTTTAATCCATAAATAATTCCAACGATATTTGACTTGTACCACAGCTATATACTGACACAAGTATATAGATGTGGTTATAAGTCCATGATTGGCAGTATATGTATGTATTCTGAGTTATTAGAGGTCTTTCCAATCTGCATATTTATATTATTTATTACTATATGTTTCAGTCTTTAGACCATCTTCAGATATTCTGATAAAATGAGAAAGATACCTACATATCGAAATCAAATATTAGAATATAAATATTAAATATTTATAACAGAGTGTGACAGATCAAAGTTTGTATGGATTTCAGTTCGAAAGAACATATTATTTTTTTTTTACAATGTATTTATTTTGCTTAAAGTTGGTTAAATAAGGCTTTCATATGTATTTGTAATTAAATTTCATCAACATTAGAACATAGGAAAAATTGTTGGGATTCGGTTTTGTCCAAAATTAACGTGTATGCAGAGTCGCATACCTATTGTATAGTTAAAATTTTTGAATTGTTAATTAAATATAGTAATATGTATTGTAATTTTTTTAAAGTTTTTTTTATGATGCATATACACCTACCTTTGTTTTATAATGTATGTAAAGTGATTCCATGATTCTTCAATTACTATTTATTTGAACTTATTTGAACTTATTTCATAGTTCCATTCTCATATAATTAAATATTCAATACTCCCCTTATATTGGTGTAATTAACAGCTTTTCGAAGCAGTTGCATTCTTGTGAAGACAATCGCAGTCTATGTCTGTTAGAAAGTTTGTAGTTCGAATCATTTCACTAACCAACCTCCTTGAGAGACGGACGTGTCTCGATTAATTTTTGTAAAATTTAATGGCTATTTTGATAAAATTTATTCTAAATTCCAACCTAAAATCATCGTTATTTTAAATCAATATTAATTTTGCACACATTTTTACCTTCATTATTGTTGAGTAAATTTTCTGGAGGAACTTTTTATAAATTTTAACGGTTTTTATGATAAACTCCTATTTATTCCAAATTTCAACCTAAAATAATGCTTATATTAAAAAAAAGTTAATTATATTAGTTTTATTCACAATAACATTTGAATATATGTAACTAGATAACTGTTGTGATTTGTGTGATTTTCTTCAACGAAGATTTTCCGAGAATTGTTCCCGTTCCTGAGCCAATCTCCTCAATTTGAAGGGCCCCTATTCGATGTCCTATTCCTGGGATGACAGATGATGCATGCCATTATCTCCCTCCAAAGGTATTCTGGGCTCATATGAATCTAAACATTATTTTGATTCTTATCAAATTTTTAATATACTTAGGGATACTATAAGAAATTTTATTTCGATAGCGTTAGCCGAATTTTGGGTTGGAAAATTTCGTAAGCGCCCGCCATTTTCATAAGATAACTGGCGTAAAGATATGTATAAGGTAGCAGTTTGAAGTATTTAGTATGTATTCTAAAGCAGCACGAATCCAAATATCCAGTAATTTTTACTATCAAATGTTGCATGTGCTGATATCTAGGTCAACAGTAGAATCACATAGATGTAAATATCAGAAAGACGCTGAAATTTTGGAATTTTACATTCAATGTACGTATTTATAACTCTATGATTAAAATAAATCGCAAAATTTGGAATTACTAATTGAAAAGAAATTCTAATTTAATAAGCGAATTTATGTTACGTACCTGAGATAAATACGTTCTTATTTACGTTGTTTTACACTGCTATTTATTACGAACCATTTTTTAAAATAAAATCTCATTTGTTTTTACTGAAAAGTTTTCTTTATCTTACAAAATCGATCAACAACATTGATACTTCAGTTATAAGAGTCTGATTCACATAATTTCACTGCTCACACTACCACTTTGACATTGAATATTCGACTAAAAGACGCTGAACAACAGCACCCCATAGCATCCTCAGTTATACTAAAGATAAAAGGGGGTAACTGCCTATTCGTAATTTTTTTTAATGTCGGAGCGTCCTCTAGGCTTTTGTAATCAGAAATTCTCTTCCGCATGCCATCTGGCACTAAAGAGGGTACACTTATGATTAAAGATTAAAAAAAATATATGACACTGAGATGATTAAAATTGGGTTTTAATAATTTAACGTTATATTTAGAAAGATATTTTTTTTAATTCGGACTGTGTGCTACCTCATAGCATCACAGAGGTTATACATAAGTGGTAAATTATAACCTAATACTTACAATAACGTTAATCATACTAGAAGATAAAATTAACCATATTCACATTGTATGTATGTATGTGTCAAAAAAGGTAATTTAATGGAAAAGATTAATCTATATTTAAGTTTGTTCACAATGCCAGAAATCAGTCATGCACGTGATTGATTGCAGTATATTTAGTACATATATTAATTACTTACGATGATTTTCTGAAGAGATTTTCTTTCTAAGATATTAAAAACCTCTACAGTAGTTTCGTTACATAATAGTAATCATAATTTGTTCCTTTAGATCTCCCAACAACCTCGGTCAACGTGTATCGGATAGAGTAATGAACTTACTAATTTTCTTGAGAGATCCTCAATTCTAACGAGCAGCTAGCGTAAGTTTCAGAAAAAAAAACTGCATTGAACTTCATCAGCTCCAAATTAAATTTCCATGATAGTAAAGTATCTAAATAAAATATATTGAGAGAGGGGTGTTAACAATAATTAATTCATAGAAGTTCTATATCACACGGTATTTTTACTTTAAAAAGCTACAAGCTATTATGATATTATTAGAGGAAAAATCTTTGAACGATTTCAGTTGTATTGGAATAATAAGCTGTAGCTTTTCAAAATATAATGCCAAGACACCAACAGTTTTGCAAGAAACGGTAAAGTATGAATTTATCATATAAAAATATCCTTATACAGAACAAACGATTGGATAAATACATAAATGACTACATTGAGAGAAGCAGATGTGCTAAATTAACAAAAAAATAGCGATCCAACAAAAAGATTTTGGTCAAATATAGTCAAACAAAAATCATTGTTAAAGTAACAAAATGCGAATGTTAAAATAATTATGTAAATTTGACAATATTTTTAGCATTGTTTTAACAATCAAAATAATTTTATTTTAAACATTCAATATTGTTAGGGCAATAAGTGTTCGGATAACATTAACAACTATTTCATGTTAAATTAACCGAATTCATTAAAATAAAAAGCAGAAGTTGCTAGGTTAAATAAACATTTTAAGTTAAATTGAATAAATGTCATCTGTTGTGTCAAAATAACAATGTTTGCTCTGTTAAACAAGAAAATTATATTGAACCAAAATAGAATTGCTTTTTAGGTAATAATATTTTATTGCTACAGCAAGCTATCGGCCATTTTTTAATTCGCTTTACAAGGGGAAATGTTCAAGTGTCATGGTATTGTACATTTATCATCTAATTCACAACATAAAGTGTAAAATATCTGTGGGATATATTTAAAACCCTCAAGAAAATAGCAGTTTTATTGACATCGCTGCCATTGCACACCACCAATCACTGCTTTAATGGTCGCAATTCCTATTGAATGTTTGAATGGTAAATGGACTAGATTAATACTTTATAACTCTGACTGTTGCGTTTTATGGACCCTTATGTGTCCTGGCGTGAAATGGAAGGACCCATCTTCATTGTGATTTTTCATTGTGATTTCTGAAATACATACCTACCTATATTTAACGTGTTTGCTTACTATATGGACGAAAACTGTTACACACGTGAACCTATTAGCTTTGTTAAATTAATAAAACGATATGGTTGCCTTTATTATACGGTATTCTTGCAAGATTAACTAAAATTTTGGTTAATGCAACAAACATTACAGAACATCTAATATAATTATATCAATAAAACGAATTTTGTTAAAGTACTTAAAAATATGTTTCAAAATGCACTATTGTAAAGTGTTCTTCTAACAATTTCGATGTAGCTAAAATAACAAAATATTTTTAATTCATGCAAACAAAGTATATTTTGGTGATCCCGCTAACAAGCAAACAACTATTGAACTAACAAAATATTGTCAACATTTTTTTTCAGTTATTTTCACCTTATATTTTGTTCAATTTGATTAAAAATGTTGTTAATTCAATAATATTTTTCCAACAAACTGATGTAGCATTTGCTTCTCTCGGTGTAACAAACATCTAAACCCAACATAAAATCAGTTTCTATGGCAGCCTACCAAATATTTTTGCCATGTGTCGAAGATATTACATACTTATCAAATGAGCTTCCAATGCTTCCATTTAATACTATAGTATTACTTAGACAAAGAGTAGTGAATAATAATGGGGATGTTACAAGATTTTTTAAGGTGGGTTTCGACACTTCACTAGTTTGGAATATCAATTATACTAATGCATTCAATAGGATATCCAGGATATTGTTCTTAGTTCCTTCAACTGCAGTGTCCCGAAAAACCTTTTTTTTTCTAAATTCTATGTTATCTTATATATTCCAGTTTAATGTCAGCGCAAATATGGAATGATATTTGCACTAACATAGAATTGCGGTTTCAGTATGTTATTTTTCTTTTGTGGAGTATCATTTGACAGATATTATGTATTTGTTGCAGTGTAGTCAAAAATATATTATTTTTTTTAAAGTTTTAAAAAATTGCAACACACAAATTTATCAAATATTATACTGTATAGTACAGAATATAACAGCTATTGTAGCAAAAAGTCAACTCGAAAACGAATAAAATTAGTTAACCAACACTTTTGTCAATTTATCTACAACAATAACTTCATCTTCCATTATAGAGCAAACCTAGCAATATGACGCCGAATTTTATAAACCCAAAGTCGCAGATTAACGTTTTTAAAATCCAGAACATCATTTTATCGCAATCGATATGTGAAAACTAACATGAAGATCAGAAAAGATAATATCATCAACGCATGAAAACACCTCAGACCGCAGATTTATACTCTTCATAATCTTCTTATATTTTCATCTCTCTTTTGTAAGCACGGGATATTCGCAGTTATCAATTTATCTTAAGGCACTAGTCACCATATTTTACACAGGCAGTATATAAATTCGCGCGGGGAGTGGATATTTCATTCCTCTCATTGTTATATTTGTTCACGTTCCGTAATGCTCCGTTCCGGGAAAACAAAAGCGTCTTAGGCGATTTTGTTTTCCGCGAGCAGATATAACGTGTCTTCCTAAATTTATCAGCTCAGTTCACTTTGTTTCGCGTAAATTAATTAGCACCCTTGATATATAATCTCCTAAGTTAGTCGTCACTAATTCTTCCGTAGCGTCTCGGTGTCGTGATTATACGCTCAACTGTCGCTTATTTTATAAGATGAGTGAGTTAACAGAGCGTATGAAAGCTTATTTAGAATATTTTTTTTCTAGAGGACTGTCAAATATTCCGTTTCTGTTTGAGTATAATTAACGACTATGGCGGTTCACGCAGCAAAATCTAGGTAAGCCAAATTTCTATCAAAAATAGAAGAGCCAATTGATGAGGCTAATTTGCATCATTATATTGTAATTCTCTCTTATGAGTTGAAGGTAGAATCTTAACTGGGACAGCGTTTTTAATTTGTTTCTGGAAGGTCCAATAAGGTGTTTGAGGAAAATAAGATTTTGTTTTCGTATTTTATTTTAAAAAAATCTCATTATAAATACAAAATTCGTCAATTCCGTTTCATTTAAGCCTACATAGTTTTCTTTCTAGTAATAGGGGAAATTCCTACGGTGAGGATCTAAAACGAACGAGCCTGTATATTCGAACACTCAGTATTGTAATTTTCGTTACAGTACATAAATATACTTCTACTTAAAAAAAAATACAGGCCACAATTGCACTTCCTGAAATGCAACAGCTTTTCTCCACACTTAAACGAAAAGTTGCCAGCACGGTATAAGTTAAGCAATTGATTAATAAATTATTATATTAATCGTAGTACATTCGTCGTAATACATTGAAGTAATGTCACAAATAAATTATATGGGTAACGTATTTTAAAAGACCCTTCTTTTAACTTATCAAACTATTTTACGTTACAATAAATGAAACTCACGCAAGCAAAGAGTGACTAACGTATTCGTCACGAGACTACTGAACTCGTATCTATGACGCCCCCTACGGATTATAGAAAAAGAAAAAGTTTTGAGAGTTTAAAGCTCCGTACGCCTTCTGAAATGTTATTGAATTTTCCATTAGGTCTTTGAGTTTAGAGAAACAGGTAGTGACAGAGCGGAGTCCCTTTGGATTGTTTCTCAAATCCGATTATTAAACGTTACCCAGACGAAAACAAGGGTTTATCTTCATTAAATGGGACTGATACGACTTATTTTTGTTTACACAAAACAGAAGTTTGCTTATTTTGTGAGAATAAATTAAGCCGGCGTACAAAAATAAACTACTAAAATATAAGATTCAATAAGCAAGGTAGATTCTGTGGTCGCGATATAATGAAGGTTTATCTTACAAATATACCTACTCTGAGATTATTTAAAATGAAAATATGGCAAGCTTTCGGACATTAGATGGAATAAAATGGTCCACCGTTGGCACAAACAACTTGAATGACATTTACCGTAGATAATGGTGATTAGCCGCTATTGAAAAATCGATTTAGCAATCAGCTATGCGAAAGTCAAAATAGTAGCGAAAACGAAACAACATTTTATAATTACATATACACTGAAAAATCGATATATATAAACCAACCAAATATATTTTGTTAAGCATGTTTTCTTTGAAACAAGCTTGCCTTTAGTTGTTTCAAATATATGCAAGAAATGTACGCTATTGACTAATGCTTCGTTATTCCCAATAGCAGATTAATTGGCTGCAACTAGCACCTATCTATGCTGAACGCTTGTAAAACAAGAACAGTCCAAACAGCGATCACGATAGCTTTTTAAAATATCTACTACTAAAAAATTGCAATAGCAGGTAATAGTGGTACTGATATATCGCAATATAGAGCAAGATCACATAAATTTCGGCAGCTATTTGGGAAACATATGGGCTGATCGCTCCACATAGCCAAATATTGCTTGCATTATCGTTGAAAGTTTCCATATGTAGTTTAAATATAAGAACTTTGAGCTTGAATTTCAGGTAGATACAAAGCAGCTGTATAGACTACAAAAACGTTAAAAACATATTATAGTTCTGATACTTCCCACATTTAAAAGAATTATATTATAAATGCGAATTAGAAACGATTTCTGACAGCTTCAAAGAAATAAATTTTAAATTCGTAGGAAGCAGTCACTCCTCCATCTCCACTTCAAATGTGACGAATGCAATTTCGCCGACAATGGGAAAAGAACTTCGATCCATTAATCAAGCTCTTTCATAAGCCTTGTGCGCTTCGTATTGTGACATATTCAGCTCGTCGATGTTTATTTGGTTATATATCGTTTCACTTTGGTGAATATGAAATGCGCATCTGGCAGTAACAGCGTCCGATCAATGGTGAACGCTTACAAAGAACCGTATAGCAAGTGGGAATTCGAGTTGATGATAGAACGATGGAAGTAAAAGCAGTAATCTCATTCCTTCGTAATGTTATTGCGTAAATAGATAACGAAGACGATGTACGCAAAGTTGAAATTATATGACAGCACTTTAGGTTAAGCTGTAGTTTAATAGTTTAAAAAGTAAAATAACGTATTACAACGACAGCTATTGTTCTAATGCTTTCCAATGAACTTCACTCAGATAACAAAACTGAACTTGTTTTATCATTAACTTCTTTAATTTACACACCGCAAAATTTCACAATCCGACAGGCATTAACGTTCATAATTTATATGCGCAAACGAGACTGTCGAAGACACAAAAATCGATACTAAACAAGCGCGGCCTGTGTTAAGTGCAATTTGCAAAAAACCCAATCGAATTTCATTAGGTCGTGCTAGTAATCGATAAATATCGAATGTTACGTCAGTGTGAAGATGAAATAGTTAGATCCATAAATAATGTAATTCTATGTAATCTAAAATTTTCCTTCGCAAATAGAAATCACCAAATAACGCGATTGACTTGACTGTTCCTGCTAACTAATAAATGGCGGAGGCGCTGGCAAGAGCAAAGTTCAAATGTTTAATGTACGGTCGGCATTTCTGCCTCCTATATATTCAACAATGGAAAGCTGAAGGGTCATTTATCAGGGGGGTCTTTTCCTATCGACCAGGACAGGCAGTTCTACGGCCATTATTTTCCGATTCATAAAGGCTAGATTCTATATGAGCACTTATGTAGGAAGTTGTATGTCATACCTAAGCCCAGTCACCCTTTACCGGAAATTATGGGAGATAACCCCTAGGTTATAATACCGGAATGCATAAAATATTCATCCCCCTAGAAATTAATGTCTAATATCTGGGGTTGATTGAAATGTTCACAATTGGATGAAGATATAATAATTTTACTAGCATGAGAAGTATGGCAGACAACTAGAGAAATCTGGTCTGGCACATATAATTAAAAGAAAAATGTTGAAATCAGAGATTCCATTTAAAATTAGATGAAAATCCAATATAAAACGAATGTCTTTGTGGAAGAAGTAATTAAGAAATTTTAATCTGGAGTTTCGACAAACAAAGAAGTTTTCTAACCTTGTTATGCCTTCTTTTGCTTATCGATTACAGTGGCAAAAATAGCAGGTAGCATGTTATCGTAGAACACACGATAGAACATCATAGTCACAAACGTTGAATGAGCAAAGGAACTAGATAGACGCTTAATCCCGATTTATACCCAATATAATATACGATAAAATATCCACGGAATAACACGTTGGAATACAGTTATAAAATGAAATAAAAAATACAACCGAATAGAACTGTTTCAGTTCAGCAGATAAATGCCAGGTACAGCAATTTACTGCTTATAACAAGATTTTCGACGACTAATAGTTAGTAATTTAACTTAATTTACCAGAACAATTCATGCCGTCTTGAGCAAGAAGAGAGTAAGAGAGAAGTAGGATAAAATCAGCAATAAATAAGATGAAATGAAGTGAAAAAATCAGGAAAGTTGTTACGAAAATGGGAAAGGAGGCGCCATTAGGTTAATTAAGTATATAAACTCATTGAGCTTGAAAATTCGACTCGATTAAAATCAAGAATATCAAGGGTAGCCAATTGTACAAATAATGTTTGGAAATCTCTCTAAGCTGGGTTAATAATTTTTGTCGTCCTACTTAGAGTTGCGTCATTATACTGTTAGAATTACTGAAATAACGGTATTTGTAAGCGATAAAATCGCAGATATTGTTTAATTTCATAATAACATCATAATTTTAAAATATTTTCAAATTATTTTCAATCTAACTATTCGAATTTAGGTCATTAATATGCGGTAATTAATAGCAATGTGTGTAATCCCCGACTAATTATTCGACAGGATAAATTCCACTACGTTTTCATAAAATTCCAATTAATTATTTACGATATTTGCCTCCCTAATACATTAATGAAACAAGGGTAAATGTAACAAGTATAATAAATTTAATTTCACATAATATTATGAAATTATAAAATACTCAGCAAGCACGTTCAACTATATTCGCAGGTGAACAATCATCAGGTAGTTTTATCATATTTTGATTACATTTTTATTTAGTATAATAATGCTAATATATTGTTGGGATATTGTACCTAGTAATATCTTCAAACTGTGATGTTTTATGTTGATAAGTTCCTCACACCTAATAGAAAATTACACTTTAAGATAAAGTATTACATTTGATTAAAAAATAAATTAGTTACTGTAAAATGCTCCCACAAATACATTCTGAGACTTTCTGAATTTATGTTGTCAGAAAAGAATTAGGGAAGAACAAGCAATGCTACAACGTGTGACTGTTACAAAAATTAGTAGTAATGCGAATTTTAGGCAAACAATGCCATAAGTGAATTAAATTGAATTGAATTAAGACTCTTAACACATCAATAAACATCGCAGACGAGACACAGATTGTTCATTTTTTTTTGCCCAAAACAGAAACCCTATTTTTTTATTGCCCGATACAGTTATAACGTTCAACTGAGATTTTTAAAAAGTAAAGGAACTCTATTTGAATTAGATACAGTAACTTAAATAGTTAAGATTAATTTGACGGCAAAAAAATATTTGTTTGGATATATGATATCAAGTACGATTTTCTTAAAGAAACTATTTATTTCATACAAAGTCGGTATAGTTACAGACAAAGTAGTAATAGATTTTATTACTTAAATCATCACATTACCATGATCTAAACAATAAAATGAAATTTCATAAAATGAAATAAGAAGTTAAAAAAGAAAATAATTACCTTTGAGAAAGACGGAAAGCTGTCGAAACGTAAGAAAGTAAAATAGAAAAATAAATCAAGGAAATTAAAGAAAATTTGTGCCACTAGTCTCACGAGTTTTATTATTAAATTTATAATCCCAGATTTGGCCAAGAAAGCAACATTTGTCAACATCATATCTGTAAACTGACTACCTCCCATCTTTCTAGTAATGTTTTGAATGGGATTAGAATCGAAAATAGTCTGTGCATTCAGAAAAAATTCTTTACCCTCAATTTGATGCCTTATAATTTCTAAAGCTTGCAGGTTGTTTAGAAAATTCCAGATTTACCAATATGTAAAATTAGAAAACCATTTTGTATGTCAAAAGTATGTTTATTATCTTTAAGGTGCTTTCCAAACGAGGACTTATCTGTCATTCCTGGCTTGGAATACCTCAGATGTTCTTTTATATGGGTTCCAAAGATCCTAAACGTTCTACCCACATAATTCATTGGGCATTACACTAAAGTCTGTACACATCTCTCTTATGTAAAGGAGCTATATGATCGTTACTATTGATCAGTTGTCTATAAGGGGGTGTAATGTCCTGAAGAAGACATAGAAATAAGATCTTAAAATATTAGCAATTTTGTAAGATAAATGTCCTATGTAGGGTATTGAAATATAATATTTCTCGTTATTAACTGACCAACTACGTGTAGTATCTAGATAAGCTGATTTTTATAATTTATGTTCTTCATAAGTTAATTTGAGGTTAGATTTATATTAACTGCTGTTAGTTTTAGTTATTTTAGGAATTTTTAATATTTAAGAGTTGACTTCAAAATCACTGAGGTGGTCTGTCATAAAATAGCTATTCTTAACAAATATCGACAACCCAGATTATAGTTGTCTAATGAATTTAGTTTCTGCTATTTACGGGTAGATGGCTCTGGATTTCAAATTTATTCTTTTTATTTTGGCGTTGCTTTAACTTCATTCATTTAAAGTGCCAGGAAAACGTATTTTTTTGTATTAAATAATTGCCTATTCGTTAGCAAGCGCCCGGATTATTATTTTGACAGGCGATTTGGTTCTCCTAGAAGTGTCCCGCGCCGTCTAGCAGGTAGAGGTCACTTTTCACAGTATTCTTTCACTTATCAGAGAGGTCGCTGGGCGGGTAAAAAACTACTATATTATTTAATTTATTTTTATTAAAAAAAAAGAAAAAGAAAAAAAATGCATACGATCAAACACTGTATAAATAAATTGAAAACCTAAATTTAATAATAATATTTAATTGTATTGAACTAAGCAAAACTAAAATTTTAAAATCCCAGGCATTTTGTTCTGAAAGCAGAGCAATATAAATCCCTAAACTTTTTATATTATCCTTTATACAGGCAACTTCCATTCCATCTATTACCATACTCTGTTGTTTTTTTTTTCATTCTGTTTTATAATACAATTCGTATATCCCCATTTTGGAACGCGTATTTTATTAGTTTTCTTTTTCTTTTACGAAAGATTAAATATTGCGAAGAGTGATCTCACCTGCCTCAAATATTTATTTCATAACAATTTCCCGCAGAGATTTTTGCCGACGGAATATATAACATATTTCAGAACGCTTTCTGGTACGTCATATATTAAAATTTCATCGACGTAGCGGAAGCGCGATATGAAATAAAATAAAACCGTGATGTGAAATAATTCTTTTGGCGTCATTGAAGTGGCTGGCATATACTCACACATGGATATTGTGCGATTTGGGTAGGCAGAGAAATATCTAACAATGCGAGTAAATGGCTGTGAAGGTAAAAAGAGAGATTTGCATCTGTATGGTTGCAATAAGTAGTAAGTAACTGCACATATACCTATAACTAGCTTAACACTGAATAACTGCATTCCAGTACTTATATCTACACTAGTAGAATCATTAAGTATTTAATACATCATGAACTATTTAATTTTGTTCGAAAGAGTGTAGACATCAAAAATTCAACAAAATTGCTATCTCAAAAACGGTCTAGTTTAGGAATGGGAAACGAACTAGTTACAAATGATACAGTAGATTCACTAGATCGATAATAATAGCACCATTCCATTTAAAATCAGAATGTTGATATGAACACCATGCGTACCGAAATGAAAAATCAATATGAAAACATATTACCTAAATAGATTACAGTGGACCACGACAATAGTCTCTATAAGTTTCAAAATCAAATTCGTAGAACTTGCAAAAAAAGATCTAAGATCTAATTCGGTGTATATCACCTGTATATCAACTAAATCTGTCAACGCATTTCTCCACTCCATTTTTGCTGCTTTCTCTACAGCCGAAACCACAAATAAAGTCGCGTGAGGCTTGCAGACATAACCTCAATTTTTCAGGAAGCGTGACTTTTTTGAAGTGGATCAATAGATGAGCTATTCGAGTTGACAAGCAGATTGGTATTTCACTGCATAAAATGCCGCTCGTCATAATATGGACACAGATTTAAACTGCATGCAGCATAACATACCAAAAACGTTGGGTAAACACAAAGCCAAACAGGGTTGTATCATTTATCAAAATATGTGTATTATATACATATTGATGCATATCTCTCGCAATTGCCTATGTGTTTGTTCTGTATTATACAGTGTACACACTATTGTACAATACGGTCATATGCTGGCTCTCGGGAGATAGATATGCATCGTTTGGCACCTGTATTTATATGTAATAATAATAATAAATATAATAACTTTATTTAACTGTAAACAATAAGTACAAAAAAACGTCAACAGCAGCAAAGAAACAAAACTAACAGAGTTAAATAGTTAGGGCCGAGCAGCAACCAATTAATTGTATAACTTATAACTTTAACAGAAATTTAGGTATAGTAATCATCAACACAATAACAATTTATGTTTAAATGTAGGTTTTTAACACGATTTTCAAATTTACCAAATTGTGTTATTGCTTTTATATCATTTGGTAGAACATTGCAAAGCCTACAACCGATAAATTGGATACTTTTCTAAAAAAAATATTTTTTATGTGCAGGAGGCAGTAAATAACAAAAAGATCTTGTGTCGTACTCGTGGTTAGTATGAGTTTTAAAATCCTCTATATTTTTATACACATAGCTCAATACTTCAAAGATGTAAATATCATAAAAGGTGCCATATCTTTCATTCCTAAAAATAGGCCTACCTGATTCTCTAGGTTTCAAACTGTACAAAATACGTAGAACAAATAAAAATTCTTTGGGCACTGCTGGAAGAGCTCCAGTAAAACACCCCATATCTAAATCAAGAAAAAAACTCAGCATAGTGTATAGAACGCAGAATACTTAAGCTGCAACTTTCTTTTAAATGGTATAAGGCATAACAAGTTCGTGATAGTTGACTGCAGATATAATCAACATGGTCTTCCCACTCCATATTGGAATCGAAAATAATCTCGAGTATCTTCTATCGAAGTATTAGTAGCTATCAAGCAATTGCCGAAAGAAATCATTAGGTATCAGTGAAGTTGGATTTTTAAGGGGTAAAATGGACGTTTTACTTTGATTTATTACGATTTTATTTAGTTTTGTCCAGTTAGCGACAGAATTTAAAATAAGTTTTATATCATATCAATATGTGGAAACTTATGAGCATGGGGATTCATCCCATTCAGAGTTAGCTATAAACAATTAAAGATAGGGTTAGTTAGTCTGTTTAACAAATCATATCTCAAAATCTATTAAAGATAGGTATAGGGAATGCTAATATAAAATGATACGGGAGGAATGATATTTACTTTATAATTTCGAATTAAAATACAGAGTGTTCTATTTAAAAAAAATGAGTTTCCTGCATTTGAAAATATGTCACTTTGTTCCTCAGTTTTGAACAGCCTGTATGTTAGAATGTAAAGTGTGCGTACCGTTTCTTAGAGTTATATCTACATTCATAATACAGCAAATATAGAGTCTCTACTTGCAGTATTAACCGAGATATTAATTTCTCAATGATGCAATGATTATGACTAAAAAAAAAATTAAGTAACTCAAAAACGGCAACATGTAGCTATAAGAATAACTAATGAATACTGACGTATTTATGGTCGCGGAACCCAAAAATGATTAAAAAATTATATCATTCTATTTAAAATAACAAAATTGACATCCATTTCCGGTCAACCGGAAGTGATATTTTGATTAAAGTATGTTACATTTATAGTTCTACTCGAACAGATAATGGTGCCAAAATCTCAAATATAAGTACATAATAGAACATGATGAACTTTTAATGAACCACTTACGTGGAATACCTGTATACTTTAACCAATTATTCAACAGTTATTTATTCAGTTCGACAAAATTTGTTCATTTCATGAAATATTTTTCACCTTTTTTAACTTACTAACGGATTTTTTTCAATTCACGGAACCCGTCAATTAAAAGTTCTTAAATTTACAATGATATCCCGATTTTGAAACTTCGAGGTTAAGCATAGTTAACACATTGGAAGTCATGGCCAACTTTGATATTATAAATAGAAACCTTTATTGTGTCATTTTTAGATTCTACTAAGCATGTTAAAGCCAATTTCAGAGTTATCTTGGTTTTTGTGAAAAAAAAAGAACAAAATAATATGATGCATTAAATGCGTATAACAGGTATACGGTAAAAGGTAGTTTTTATTTTTATGTTGGCTATGGAGGGTGTGCGTCCTCTACTATTCAACCAAGGAATAAAATGTAAGGAAAATTATACAGGGTCTCCCACAATCTAGGGTTGATTTGGGATAACTCCTTAGTACTAAGGGTATTGTCTTTTAAATGGAAAGCCCTGTGTATTTTTAAACTATGTGATGTCTTTATCGAAAAATAATAGGTGTTCTTATATTATCTCCGTCGCTTCTTTTAAGATTAGTGTTTTTAAGAAAATGCAGTTTTGAATTAAAATTTAATCAATGATAGGTGGTGAAAAACAATTTTAATTTTAAAGTAGGTATATAAAAAACAAAATATAGTCTGAAAAAATTTACTGAATACGAGATAATTAAATTAAGTGTAATAAGATTATAAGTCTATTTGTTTGCAAATACTTTAGAATTCTAATTTAAACTCTATTCTATTTAAAAAGCACTATAATTTCATTTACTTTTTAATCCTTAGTTAAATAGTAGAACGCGCTTGCCCTACACAGTCCACATAAAATCTCTACCTTTTACTGTATAGCTGTTATACGCCTTCAATGCATCATATTTTTTTTGTTTTTTTTTTTCACAAAACTCAAAATAACTCTAAATCGGTAACCGATAGGTAACAAAGGGCTTTATAAAATTGGCTTTAAAATTCTTAGTAGAATCTTAGTAAATGCACAAAAAGACTTATGTTTCTATTTACAATATCAAAGTCGGCCACGACTTCCGATGTAACCAGAAGTGCGAGATAGATGAAACTATTTTTTCTAAATAGATCATAACTAACCATGCTTAATTTCGAAGTTTCAAAATCGAGATATTATTGCAAATTCAAGAACTTTTAATACAGGAGTCCGTGTATCACCTTATATAGAAAAAGTCTATTTTTCCCAAAAATTGCGTTTTTGATTTTTCGGTTTTCGTTTCTTGCAATCTTTTTGTGCTCTTTAATTCTTATTTTCAGAGATCTTTTTGTTTCATCACCGTCAACATTCATATAGAATGCTATATACACAGTTGATTTTGATTCTCTGGTTTATATTGTCCGGTTTCGTACTAGTTATGTGAGACCTGAATGTGATTAACGTAATTGTAAACACATTTCCCTAGAGCGTCATAAATCCCAGCAAATGCGCGAATAATCCCATTTTATAGCAACAGTTTCGCCCGCGACATTCATATTTCAAAAAGAGGAATCCGTTCTTCTACAACTTACCAGCCACCGCATCGTGTTTGCTGCAGATCCTTCTTGTATCTGCGAGTGTAATTATAAGATACTACTGCAGTATACCTTTTCGAATGACGCTAACACGCCAAGCAGTATTAAATAATTATTATTGCAGAAGTGTTACCTAATGTAACAATAGCTATCTCTGCTCGTCGTGTGCAGACCGGATACGTGCGAGCTGAACGCGTGCATGGAGCAGGTTCACTGCTAGCAGTTGGAGGATCAATACTTGGAGGACAGGCAATCTCCCTAATACATTCACAACGTTATATACACAGATATACATGAATATATGGATGATACAGTACCTGCCTATTATGTATCTTGGGTAGTCGCTGGCACACACTGATTTAATATTTATATATACATTACCGGTAATATTATTCACTGAAGGTGATCATACTACTATAATAAAACCTCTTCCAAAAATATTTGCTGTCACTTTAAGATAAAATCTTATATTTCTTGCGCAAACAACTTCCTTCAAAATGCTAAAAAAACAAATAACTCAGAGAGAAACGGCTCGTAAGCGTAAATAATAAATTATTTAATTCAAACTCTGTAATTCACCTCCTTTTCTCTTCTCTATTATACCGTAGCCGAGGAAAAAGGTGACGGTGCAAGAAGAGAATGACGAAGTTTCAGACAGATATTGATGAACCTCGTCGCTTTCTACCTTCCTTCTTCCGTCTACCGAAACTTTTAAACCCTCGGCCGGAGTTTAGAATAACTTCGGAGCAAATTGTTTTGAAAACAGGAAACCGAAAGTTAACCCCTCCGACCGGTCCAAAAATGTCGGGAGTGTAATAAATTTTGTAAGGCAACCTGCCGGTTACTCGCGAGTACGCCACAATGGATTTCGATTATTAAATATGTATACCTTTGGAAATTTTATGCGTGGATTATTTATTGAAACGAGATAAAGTTTTATCTGCAATATGTACTCCCAGTTGGAGTAGAGATTCAACTTTTCTCTTTTGGAAACTGGTTGAGGTCCCAGATCTTTCTTAGTTCTTTCCAACGTTAAAACGGTAATGGATTGTGAAAATAAAAAAGGACTCAGGGTATTTGAAGTAAGAGAGTTTGAATACAGGATAACAGGTCAAGATAGAAAGAGCGAAATATGCCGTAATAGATAGAAGTGGTACTATCCCTTAACGAAAGTTGCAGAATTTTGGTTTAAGTAAACAATGCGAGTTTTTTATCTTGAGACAACTGGATATCTCTAAAACACCACATCAAATCAAAAAAAGACCTTAATAAGATTTGTTATAATGTAGGGGACTCACTGAATGGTGCCGAACTCGATCTCACACCTCACTCCCCCAGAGTGGGAGGGGGGACAACTTTGAAATCTTAAATGGGAACCCCCATTTTGTATTGCAGATTCGGATTTTACGCCTTCAAGTATGTAGTTTTTGTTTGAAAGTTTTTTTTTGATTCGCAACAGATTGCGCTGTAATCGCAAAAAAACATGATTGTGAACGTCTAGAAAAAAATACACAAAAAAGAGAAGCAAGCAAACATGATTTTGCGTTTTTTTATTTTAACATAAACTAACATTTCAAAAAGCCATGTGTCGAAACTGTGCCCCTTCACTTCGATACATTTACTTATTCGCAATTGGAATGCTATTCAAAGATACACAACCGTACTTTATTCAGTACTTGACAAGCTGTGAATACTTACACATTGTCCGATCCCCATTTAGATTATTAATTATCAATCCAATACAAATTAGTTAGTGTTGAATATTTGAACAGTATTGGAAAACATTACAAGAGAGAATTGAAATGATTTACATCTATGGAGAAAGTTTTCTTTATTATATTAAAAGTTAATTTTTATTCACAACATTTTCTCGACAAGGTGTGATCGCGCGCTTATTTTTACCGAGTCGTTCAACAGTTCTCTAGCAAAAGAATTGTACAGCCAAGAAAACGTAATCGCCGAAAAACAATTGCTGGCGAAAGTTCCAGGAATAATATATAAGCTGCAGTAGCTAATAATCCGCACATTAGTACTCGAGAAATAGCTCGCGGACCAGGAATTTCTCAGTCCACTATCTGCCAAATATTGAAGCGTAGGAAATATCACCCATTTAGAGTTTCCATGCATGAAGAAGTTCATGACGATTATTTTCGAAATCGAGTGCGATTTTGTCAATGGGCGCTTCAACGGATACAAGATAATCCCAATTTTTTTGCTCGAGTATTATTTTCTTGACCAGGCGACATTCACAAATCACGGTACGGTAAATCGGCACAACATGCATTACTGGAGTATCGAAAATCCCCATTGATTGCGCCAAGTTGAACATCAACATTCTTGCAACGTAAATGATTGGTGTGAAATAATTGGCACTAAGATTATTGGTCCATATTTCATCGATGGAAACTCAAATGGTGAAAAATATCGAAACATCTTGCAGAACGAGCTTGCAGTGTTACTTGAAGACCTTCCCTTGGATGTACGACAAACAATGTGGTTCCAACATGATGGTTGTCCAGCGCATTAATCAAGAGGATGGTCCACTGTCTTGGCCTGCAAGATCGCCAGATCTTACTTCTCCTGACTTCTTTTTGTGGGGCCACTTAAAGTTTGAAGTTTATACTGAAGTGCCAACCACGAGGGAAAACATGATTGAGCGAATCAACAACGCTTGTTCAAGGATCACGCCGAAAACACCTCTCAGTTGTGTGCAATCATTCCAACTGCGAATAAATAAATGTATCGAAGTGGAAGGGCACATTTTCGAACACATTTTCTGAAATGGGTATGATTGCGATTACAGCGAATCAAAAAAAAACTTTCAAACGAAAACTACATACTTGACAGCACAAGATTTCAAAGTTGTTCCCCCTTCCACTCGGTGCGGGGGGGGGGATCGAGTTCCGCACCATTCAGTGAGCCCCCTATATTATAACAAACCTTATTAAGATCTTTTTTTGATTTGATGCAGTGTTTTAGATATATTTCGCTGTCTCAAGATAAAAAACTCACCCAGTATACTGGTCTGTTAAGAAATTAATAGAATTCGGGGATCATGTGGGATATTATAAATACAGTAATGATTAAAATAACAAATGTACAACCTAATTTTATAAAAAAAATATTTACCTTAGTGACGAGGTACGCTTCTTTTTAAATGCATTAATAAATACAACTGTATATATTGAGACAATACCAATTCACACACTTTTCGTGAAGAGCACACACAATTTCCTCCGAAAATTAATGTATGGGCCCGAATTCTTGGATACAAAATTATTGGTCCGATATTCATGAAAGAAAGTTTTACTAGTGGAATGTATTTACATATATTTGAAAATGTGATAGATCCCTTTATAAGAGAATCTTTAGAAAACCAAACCGATCGAAATGGAAATTTGTTGCTTGATGAAGAAAGAATTTCTTAAACAGGACGCAGGCCCTCTGCATTATGTTCTGTCTGTACGAACTTAGGCTTAATCAGAGGTTCTTTGACAAATGGATAGGAAGAAGGGGCGCTATAAAATGGCTAGCGAGACCACCGGACTTAACGCCTCTTGATTATTTTTTATAGGAGCATCTAAAGACATAAAGTAGGGTGTATAAAGCTCAACCTCAACGTATTCGTTATGCTAGGCGTAGAATAATGGAGAAGTGTGAGCGGATAACCCAAAAAACGTTTCAAACAGCACGGGAGGAGGCTTTACTATTGTTTTACCAATAACGGGGAGCTTTTTGAACACATGTTGAATTAAGTACAACTTCACTCTGACGGTAATAAAATAATTTTCACTAAAATGTCGACTTTTAATTTTTAAACTTTAAAAGGGCATTACTTGGAAGAAATGATTTTAAAAAATAAAGCGCCAAGAGATTACTAATAACAAGGCCTTTCCATACATCTTTGAATATCACTCAACGCCCCTTTGTATTTGAACTTTTCGAAAACTGTAACTATAAACTTGTCCCCGCCGTAAAACGAAATTGACATGTTTTCTTGTTAAATTCAGTTCAAGGTATTTTAAAAGTTATTCCAGGCGACTAGTTTCGAAATGAAAAAAAAATGCCCGGTTTAATAAACATTTGGTTTTAATTATGCCAATGTAATTTAATATTATTAATTATTCAGAATTCATATTAAGTCTAACTGCTTATAACAAACATGTGACAAAAAACAATTCTTCAAATTCAAAACATTGAACAATCGTTTAGAATTCCAAAAAGGTAAACGTTTAACTACCTTTCTGGAATTATAAACGATTGTTCGGAGTTTAAAGCGGGGTTATTCTATTCTACCTTTTATTATACGATACACAAGGTTGCTTAGGGTGTTCAACATTTAAACAAAAAACAAGCGCGAAAAGGACAAAAATAAAACTTCAGTAAATTATTATTAATTATTGGTAGGTATGTAAACTACATTTCAGGGCTAGCTTACTAATGTTTAGGTAGATATACATAAGTTCTAAATAAATATTGGAAAACTTATTCAATTGTTTGGTGCATTTGGAACAGTTATTTAACGTTTTTGTGTTGCTTGGGTGTGATTTTCCCATCTTTCATTTTGCCACAAAGTCCCTTTTCCGGAATTCACTGAACGATTTCCAATACTTAAGTTTGGAATATCGTGCAGATTTCCGTTGGAATGTCAGCGATACTCCGATACGTTGGAGAATCTGCCATTGGAATATGGAAAATTCAGGATGAGCTTACCGCATATGTAATCTACATATATCTTATCCGTCGCGGTATATATCTGGCTGATAAGAAAACGGTATTGAATTGCCGAGTAAAAGTATGTGAATATTGCATATCCCTAACACACATACGTATGAGACACGTCATACATATATGCATGCACTTAAGCAGCACGTTTCAAATATGTGACGCTCTTACATCCATGAAGAAAATACAATATTTTTATAGCTCACTTGTCATATTTAAGGACATTCTACTCGAGCACGGCTCTCTTATGCCCGCGACATACCAATCCTCCTAAGGAAATCATAAAAACACAATAAATATACTCTAACAGGTCGCCCAGCTTTTTACCTAACTCTCGCCCTTTCCTCAAGTTTTATACTTATGCTATTATTACGTATACGTCGTCCTTGGAAGGCTCTCGGTTATAAATCTCTTTTATTACACGCCCTACTGTTGACTTGCTTGTCGGATACTTTTAGTAATACTTTAGCCATTTTCCAAGCTGTAAATTCCAGCAAGGTATGGATTCCTTTTCCCTTTAAGGTTTTTCGTCTTGACGTTATCCGAAGTAAAATATTTATTGGTTGAGATTATTTACTGACTTGCGGTTTTATATGTGTGCACGGGATTTATTCGGTGAATATATAATTGAGGATCAATAAAGTTTGATTGCCTGCACTTATCGGATTTAGTGCCGCACTAAATTTAAAGTATAAAATACAAAATTTGATGTCCTCGAAGCAACATAGTAAGTTATGTTTTCTATATCCTCCAATGGTGTTGGTTTTTACGTCTTCTATGCTTCTGTACGATACAATCAATCTTTCGTTCTACAATGTATATATTAGGCCCTTACAATAAGTAATTTTTGCTTGATTTTTAAATTGCTTTTTTTTTAAGGTCTTAAACAAGCTCAATCAAAGTTGCAAAAATTATAAAGAAAAAAAAAAATAATAAAAATCGCCGAATGTTTCGCGTTCGTTGTATTTTGTAGTAAATGCAGTTTCCTTGTAAAGATATAATTATTATTGTAATTTATAATATAGGATTGCCCCGTTATTTTTTTTCCTAATAACTCTTTCCAAACAATTTTTATTCTTTAATCTGTCTTTTTTTTACAGATACCTATCATCCTATGTTTAATAATATTCAAAGATATGTACAACCACTGCAGATCGTGTGCATTAGTAACCTCCCCTCTTATCAAATAATATATTTATATTTTATTACTATTAGTAGGTAGGCTGTCGCGATGGCTGTAGGTGTTGTGCCTTCCAAATCAATAACTTGTATATTATTAGACTTTTACTTCATTAAATATTAAATTTATAGTCTAATTTTAATCCTTTATTGTATTGATGCTTTGTTTATTATTTCATTGGTGTACTCAGTGCTTTCCTACAATGTTATTATCTGGAGCGTAGCCACCAACTGGGAAAGAGTTTTTATTCTACAGAAACGTTTTATACGATTAATTTTCAATCTGCTTTATAGAGCCAGTTGTAGAGAAACATTTAAAAATAAAAAAAAATTGACCTTTCCCTGCATTATTATTTACAAAGCATTGACATACATTAAGGAACACATACATAATTTTGAATCGTATAAGACAATACATTCGCACAACACTAGACAATTAAATGTTATGACAATTCCACAACACTAATTAACACTAACAAAAAGTCTTCGGAGTAAGGTACGGTCAATTGGTTGCTCTAAACTTTTCAAACAGCGCGTAAAAGAGATGTCATTGGAGAGGGCATTCTATACCATTAGCGAATACGTAAATGAATACACTTCGTGTTTATTTTTGTATAATTATTTTTATATATGTGTTATATTATGTTTTGTAAATGACGTCCTTATACTTTATATATTTTTGTATTTTTGTTTTGTATGACGATTCAAACCAATGTTAGATTGGCATGCTGAATAAATATATATTATTATTATTATTATTATATTAATAAAGACAGTGTAAATATCAATAACAAGCACAATTTATTGTTCAATAATATACCAAAAACATTTAAAGAGTATAAGGGCTCTTACTCAAAGTAAGTACACTTATTTGCAACATTTAAATGGAATATCAACTACTATCCAGTATATTCTGAATTTTAAATTCCAATTTAAATATAAAAACAACTTTTAAATCTCCCCCCTATATTATACAATGAATTTCACTAACCGTGCCTACCAATCTTGACATATTAAAATTTCTATTTAAACTGTTTTTTACTAATGTAACGAATAACCTCTCCTAAAGTTTACGAAATACTAAATACTTATTTACACAGAAATTTAAACATGAACTGTATAAAATACCTCCAACACTCCAAAGTATCCCACAATGGAGTATTCTCGCAGTAACAAACCAAAGATGTTGCAGAAAAGATCCGCATCAAAAGTATAACGCCGGTATCAGGAAATAATCTAGAGAAAAAATCTCCTTCAAAGCATCTAATGTATGTCATTATATTCAAATAGCAAAGACATTTACGGCTCCACAAAGAAAAGGTACCATGGTATGTTAATATAGCAAATTTCTTCTAATGTTGAAAAATTTTGAAGTTTCTTCTACATACTTTTAGTTCGATGTTGAATACATTAATTCACAAAGAAAATCCCCTTTGATTTCAGATATATTACGGAAATATAATTTAATTGATTTGACTTGACCAAAAATAAAACAAAAGGTCCGCAGATAAAAGGGGAAAGTTACCGCAAAGTTGATCAAACTCCTTTAAATTTAATTCAAATAAAGTGTAATAATAAAACTAATTAAACTCGCACATAAATAAAACAAAGTTCGATATATTAGATAAGTAAAATAAATTTTGGTTTCCTCTGTATAATAAAGAATTTTAATAATAGGCAGACCAGAGCATATGGTGGAATTTTGATAATCTGCAGACCATGTATATGAGGGCGCCTCGTCAATAAAGTAAATAGAAATTCAATGGTCAATAAATGTTGACAAGGTTTTGTAAAGTTATTACTGAACAATAGTTTAATAAAAGAATGCGAAAGAAAGTAAGTGTATAGTGACTATTATATTTAATATTAAAGCAAGTAACGAAAGATATTTGTTATGATTACGAAACACTGTCTTAGCATAAGTAACAAATACATTTCGGAGATATTAAATTTGATTCAAAATATAGGTTGGGCTTGACACAATTTAATGTTATGATGAAACCAATTATTCCTAAAAATAGACTTTGCAGACTGTAAAACCTTATAGGTGAGCTGGCAGGAGTAAAGTTTTTGTCGAAGATACCTGCGTTTCAAGATTGTTGGCCACTCCGATGTCCAAAAATACTAGGAACCAGGATATCCAGGTATCCAGGTATTGAGGGATGGTTATCTTCCCACAGTGCAGCAAAAAGTGTTACGGGGTTCGTTTGCTCTCAAGCTAAAGGTCTTCTTGGATCGAAATAATTTGGTTCGACACACAAATTTTTGATGACACTGTATATTTGAGAAAACAAATAAAATTCAAGATAATAAAGATACAATGAATTACAATAAAACTTAACTCTTAACATAGGTTACGATGATAATATATGAATGTTCGGTTTTAACCTGTATACTTAAATAATAAATTAAACTATTAATTATGATATAATTCCGAAATATAGATTGTATTCTTAATGTCTAGGTTAATAATGTTGGCCGGAAGGTTTGTGTCATGTAATAGGATTTTAAAAATAATAAAATATTGATTTGGTGCAAGAAAACGAAATAATAAAACTAAAATATACGACTTATCTGGTAAATTTCTATGGGTGTCGGTGTATTACGTCCAGGAGGGTGGCTTGATGGTGTTACGCTGATGTCAAGGCGTGGTCCTCTTTCGAATTCAACGATCTGGATTTGGTCTCCTAAATTAAGTACTTCGTTCGCCCTCTTGGTTTAACTCAAGCCAAAATAACGTAGTAGTTGTAGTAGATAGTAGGTAGATAATAGATAGTAGATAATAGATAGCAGATAATAGGTCCTAAGATAGGATCGGATCACTAAACTGATAAAATTGACAAGGGAAGTCCGCATACCAGTGACCTAAGATGCGCCATTAACAAAATGAAATGCCGACTTGACACTGCTGTTTCAAAACCCTTTTGAGGAATATCGATGCAGAGGACACAAATCTCCTGGCAGTCCCAGGTAAAACGAACAAAAATCCACTCGATATTAGAAGTTTCTCGCGCGACAAAATCCCACAATGTGGTCTAATTGAAATTTGCACGGAGCAACTTGAACAGCGCGTCTAAGATGGTGTGCGAGCCTTTGCGTCTCCTTTACTTAGCGAGAGGGCGGAAATCGGAAAATACAACGTGAATCAAATAAGTCACTGACAAACTTAACAATGCGGAATAATTTACACAAAAGAAAAGGTTTTAATGAATGAAACTTGAACTAATAATTGAAGAATAAAGAGCAAATTTAACTGACAGTGAATTACTAACTAATTTGTAAATAAAGAACGAAAATGAGACATTCAATTTTGCTATCACGGTAAGATGCGTTGTGACGAGCAAGGAGTTCGAAACTTCACTGCTAGTTGGCGTTGTAGGGTCTGATTCTTAATTTAATGAAATAAAAACCTTTAAATAAAATCTAAAAATGAAGCGATCGCAATCCAACGGCAACAAAAGGTTAAGCCCTTGTAGGTTAAACTTCCATGCGAAGTCGGTGATGTCCTCAGTTGTTCTTAGGATTACTTGGTGACGGCCGCTCGAAGTGGATGACTAATTACAATGGGTGGTTATAACCAATGGGTGGGTACGAGCAACGGTGGTCACTATCAGCGCTTGGTTCAAAGAACGAGTGACATAAGCAACCTAAATATATAAAACGGAAACACGGTAATCAGACGAATGCAAAGGAAGCGAAAAAGCGAAAATTCAGTGATCACTAGAATGAAGAAAACAATGGCGTCCGTTACCTTGTCTGTGTTATAGTACAATTCAGTTCTTCTAAACCCCCGAAAGGATTCATCAATATCGAATACAAAACCGATATCCCTTCAAATGGGGCAATATACTTAATCCAAAATTTCACACAACACAACGGATTCTGTGATTCGAATAGGGCAGAAATGATTGTACGTCTACACGCGATCAAGGATGTCTGAAAATCGACGAGGACTGAGGACACTTCTGTCCCGGAAATTAAATATCGTACACTGATTAGCTAAGTCGAATATGCGGAACTAATTTCCTTAAATTCGACGGACAAATACGCTAACTTTTTGACGAAAATTGCGATATTCTTCCATTAAAAGGTTATATAAATTACTTTGGAAACTGTCTGTCTATTTAAATGTACCGTACATTTCCAACATACACATTCATACATATTACATACACACATAAATCGGCAAGACCCAAAACATATCTCTGGGTTGACATGCCCTCTAATTCGAGCAGTACGATAACGCGTACGGGCATTTAGCATAAAATTTATCCGATGGGAAAGTTTCTAAATACGATGCCAGCCCTCCTAACGATAGAACGCGTGTGGCAACAGGGTGAAGATGAGCACAAGCCGAAGGGGTAGTCGCCGTAATGAGTATAAATGTATGTATGTATCCAAGTGCTAATAAAGTTAGCGGGCAACCTTATTCGCCTATTTGTACACGTCTCATTAGCATTCGTAAAAAGGGTATCCCAGAATCCCCCGAGGAGAGAAGCGCGTGCAGTCAAGACAAATAGTATTTATAAATCGTTAAAAACTCCACGTATTTCGAGGGCGAAGAGAATGCGAAATAGCGCCTCGGTTGCACTAGGTAAACGGGCGCAAACAGACGGAATGAAAGCGGGAATGGGCGAGGGCGGACAAAAAAACGAATGGGTGTCATTTAAAAGGCATATATCCACGTCACCGGCTTAAATCTTAAATGGCAGACGGTTTTTCAACGTCAAAATCCATGAAACGGTTAAGCTTATAGCGATTGATTTATTATCGGCTTGCGAGCTTTGCCGTAGTAGTGGTAAACACAACCTCCGCGTAGTAATAGACGAGTAGGGGAGATGCCGGTGTAAATTTTGTGTTTTGATAATGCAGGCAGACTGCCTCAATGCGTTCACATTAATAACGATCGAAGCCAACTTGTGCCAGCTGTAATTCATCGCATAAGCGAAGTTTCTTCCCCAAACGTCAAATGAATTTATACTGACTACTACTATGTCGAGAAAAAATGTACAATGATTGTAATTCAAAAATATTGTCAATTAATGTAAAGCAATAATGCAATGGTCAAGATTAATATGTGAAAAAGGATACTGGTTAAAAAAAGATTACACATTTTAAAGTAAAATAGCCAATTACAGCTCAAGTTGTCCAAAATTACATAACTGAAGGCCACTATTATATATAAGAAATACGCTTCCGATTGCCTTTTTTAAGACACGTTTTCACGGGTCGATTTGGACCTAGCGATGATTGAATCGAAAATACATCGAAAGCAAATCGAACATGTAAACCGATTTTCCATTTGATCGTTCGACAAATAATTTGTTTCAATTAAGATAAAAGCTCTTTTTACTTAGCAAACGATTGTCGCTAAATGTATGACGATTTTATAGTCGTACGCTTAAACAACCTAAACCCTTGTCTGTTTTGCGACTCTAGCTAAAAATATTATATCAACCTACAAAATGGCAAAGAGGTGGACAGATACTGTTATGCATTTTTTTTTTAAAATTTATCAAAATTACGAAATGATATTCAACACTTTGGGACTGGAGCTGAAACAGGCGCTGTCACAGATAGTTATGAATCGTAGGACTATTTGTAACTTTAGTGGTGCTGGTGCTGTATTTCCCTCATATTTGTATTTTTCATGTAGGTATGCCAATTGTTCGTTGCTCTTTCTTAAGTGGTTTTGTAGTTAATTCTTCTAGAAAACGATTTGATCCGTCAAGAGCAAGCCTACGCAAAATCTATGACCGCATTCACCAGCGTCCTTTATTTCTCATTTTTTTTTTTTTGGTTTTTTCAGTAGTTCCTTCCTCAACGCACAAGAAATACCTTGCACTCCTACATTTATTATTTCACTTGCTCAATATCCATCGCTTTCGCTTATTGTAAACCTATTTTCTGTTTCAATCTAGTTGATCAACTCAAGTCGCTCGACTCAAATCGACTCGTGAAAACGCGCCTTAAATCCACGTAATGTTCAATCCGATGGCGGATTGATTGGTCGAAACTCAGAGAAGAAGGCTTGGAAAAAAAAGTCACTTCCAGGAAAAAAATGATAACAGAACTCGTCGAAACTTGATGCAGGTCAAACCTATGTTCGACAAGTTCGGAATTTTTTTCACCAGCTAAAACAGCAAGAAAAAAGAATCGAGAAAAAGATTTACAAAGAAAATTAACCAAAAACACACCAACATCAAATTCATCACATACTTTGAATCCGAATTAAAATTCCAACCCCCGCCCGAGAGAAAAATTGTTCCTGAGATCACAAGAGGCTTCAGACAGCTTTTATTGAACATCCAGACTAAATCCCAAGACTTCACACCAAGACTTCCAGGCCTATCCTGAACTAAAATCACCCATACCAGAGAGTTCTGGACTAGACCCTCGAAGAATTATCTTCAAGACAGTATCAAATCCCAAAAAGGCCTGTAGACTTTTCCTATTTTATATTTAAACTATTAAAATCGCCATAAATTTAAGAAAACCATTTAATTTTCGTATTGCCATTGCAAGAAAGAAGAAAACTTTCATTAAACTTTTTGCCGCTAGTAACTAGTAGAGTCGCTGTGTACCCAAAGAAAATTGTGTTCATTTTCTCGAAACACCAAAAACACCATCTTTGCTTACCAGAACTAGAGTGAAGAGCTTTAGAAACGCTTCTCAAAAGAGCTCATGCCACCATGCCATATAACTCTTACAAAATATAAAATTATAATTTTTTAGATTTTAAAATTTTTTTTCTTTCGTTTCGCATTCGCACATTTCTGGTTTTGAATATGTTATATTGACTTTTCAACTAAATATAATTTCTCACATAAATAAAAGAAATAAAACTAAGTATTGTAATAGAATTACATCATGATAACTAATTTTTTAAGTTATCATTTTAAAAGTATCAACATTTAGTTTATTTCACAGAAAGATGCATACAAACCTTAGCAGTTCAAGTAAAAGTTTCAGTTTAAGTTTTCTTTCCAATCATTTGTAGAATTATCATTTTTATTTTTGTTTTATTTATCATTTGCATGGATGAATATTTGATTTATTGTATTACTCATTTTGTTTTTGTGGTTTTTGACTGATTCTATTATCGCTATGATACTTTTGAATCAATAAATATTTATTATTATAAAATAAGAAAGGGAAATTAGGTACTATAAATGTAAATACACAGGATTAGAACATAATATTACTTTTTTATTTTATGATTTATATTTGATTGTATCTAAAAATCAATAATCCATTTAACAATTCCTTAAAAATCAAATTAAAGCTTAAATTAAATTAAAATACTGCATGTGTATAAATTGTCGCCAAAGGCAACATTCTATGTTCGGTTGTGAATCAAAAATTTTAGTGATAAAAAGTGCAGGATACTTTTTATCATTAAATTTTTTCGCTTGTTTTCATGGGGTTCTTGAAGTTCAGAGTTTTGGCGCTTAACTAAGCCTAAATAATCGATATCTGTTAATAGAGATAGCTGCAATTTAGTTTAAAGAAGATTTTTTAATAGTATTATTTCGTAAACGTTTTCTTTTTGCTTTAATAGCTTGTTTTTAACATTTAACCTATTTTAACATACTTTCCCCACATACATCTTTAACAAAGTTGTAAAGCAATGAAAAAATTTTGACATTACATACAGTTTCAGTAGGATGCGGCTATACGGTGTTGCCAAATGTAAGTTTCTTTCAAATGGTCCCTGAACACATACCAAGCATCATACGACATTTTTTTACATTAAAATTTTCAATTTAGAAGAGACGAAGCACTCGTTGCGACAATTTATACACACGTTATATTTAATTCTAAGAAGTGGCGCCATTTATACACAAAAATATCAATAATGTACACCATGTTCTAAAGAAAACAAAACATCTGTCAACATTTTATTGTTTCAACTCAATTAAAATACAAATGCAACAAACAATGCAAGGAATTGATGTCAAAGGAGTTATTAATTTGTTCCCTTGTCAGATCACGCGACTTGGAAATTGCTTGGAAGACCTGATTGCTTGAAGACAAACATTAGAAGCAAGATGTGATTCTAAATGAAAAGAAAAAAATGATACCGTCTCTTCGTGAAACAAATCATTCGAATCTTGCGAGTGGAGCGGAAAAAAATCCCTGCTCTTAGAAATTGTATATGGTGTCGCTCTTGGTTTAATTTTGGGTTAACTTTTGTTTCTCCTATACAATACCTAGATGACCTCCCCTAGAGATATGCCTTTATACTGATGATACTTCTGTTATTGTGAAGACTGCAGGGATTGATTCATAAATAAAATGTATAGCACTTCCTCCTACCTAGCACAACATCTATCTTATAAGTACTATGAGATTCAAAATGATTGTCGTAAGAAAAAAACTATTTTCCGGAAAAATTGATCCGACTTAATGAGTGAAGTTAGCTACATACAAATTTCATACAATAAATCAATTTTATTGACATTTTATGACACTGGCGTTCGTACTATAATTATCCTTCGTTTATTTATCTTATAATTTTCTTCAAACCGTTTATGTTTACATTTAATATTACCAACAATAGTATAGTAACACTGCCTTAGTTCAAACCTTCATTACAAAAACGCGGCATAACCTACACCCTGCTACTATCTATAGGAGCGGAATTGACAATCTTTTTGAATCTCATAGTACTTCGGCCTGGTTGCTGCTATTAAAGGAACTGCAGTCCATACTTTTTTGGTTAAGATTTTTCATTGCTTTACTTCCGAAACTGAGGGTCTTATGATATTCTTAATTGTTTAACTTCTTGAGTCGCTTGCGCAAGCGTAATGGCAACTAATGGCCGGCCGATGTTCTCTGGAATTAGCGAAAGCTGTGGGCGCAAATTATAAGGCTACAAGATGGATAAAAGAAGATTTTGCGATGAGATAACCACTAATCAAATTCGACATTCATTTTGATCAAACACAAAGCAAGACCATTTTCTACATGAACAAAAAGTTGTCTACAATCTCCCGCAAATGCACAGCGCGATCTCGAGGTTAAGATTAATTTAAATTTAGGGGAGCACGAGTAGAAAAAAAGGTCCGCAGATAGGATCGGCAACATAAATATTAGGTCACGTTCAGAAATTAGATTAAACTTTTTTCATTTGCATTTTCTCCGTCATTTTCTTCATTAATTAAGACTTCTATTTAACTTTCTGTTCCGTGTGCGAAGTTTACGTTTCTTTTTGTTAGAGCGCCGTCCGCCGTCGTCCATCGTCATTGTAATTACTTTCTCTTTTCACGCCGACATGCGTTATCGCTCGTAATTTAAATTCATCGCGCGTAATTTTAACGGACGTCGGCCTCGCCGCTCAGAAACTCGGCAACCAATTTGCGAGCGAGCTTCCCGATCGTCGGAAATATGCCCGAAGATAGGGATGGTAATGTGTGCTTGCGTTAATTTCGTTAATTATAAAACGCAGTCGGAGATAAGGGGTGAATTACGCGAAAGAATAAACGTTGTTCTCGGTTTATGGTTATCTTTTATTCTTGTAAATAGGGGTCGCTAAATCTTGTATTTCGACAATTACATTTGCAAAATTTCTACTACCTAATGATACAACAAAAACAGTTCCTACTGTTTACTTTTTGACATTGGTGCAGCTGTTTAAAAAAGGTATTTCAAAAATTTTAGTACTTATTTGTCGTTATTACTTTTTGAAGGTTTTTTTTAATATCCACCTTTTTGAAATTTGAATTTTGAATATTATAAATTACAATCTTAAAAAAAAACTTTAAATTAATTTATGTGTTTATTTAGTAATACTTTACATATATACGCAACTTCATTCTTTTTGAAAATCCTGTACATATATTGTAAGTAGTTTAAGTATCATGTATTTAACGAATTCGTTCATTATACTTATTGCTTCAGACCTTTGAGCCGGTGATGTGAAAAAAAGTGAACCTAATTGTGAATTAAGATATTTTTTATTCACACTTACTAATATTATGGAGCCATACTACGCCGTTGATGACGAACTAATTATAAATTATCCACTTACTTAGAGTTGGTTTCATGATCTAACAAATTCTTCAAAGAGCAAAATATATATTAAATTCAAACAAAAAATATATTAAATTCCGAAGATTAAATATTATGATATAATTTAAAAATCACATTTCAATTCAAAGCATCGAGTTTTTTCACAATTGTTAATACAAAGGATCCACATCAAGGAAGCTACAGATGGTAAGTAATTTACATTTCAGAAAAATCATGTTACAAAAAGAATAAACATACAAAATCTAACTTTTAATTAAAATTACATGTGTCAAACTATCGACATCTATCGGCAAAAAAACAGAAAATTTTAAGTCTTTACAAGAAATCTGTAATCAGTTGTCAAAATGGATTCATTGATTTTTTTTAAATGATTTCCAATTACAATTAATATACAAAATGTAAAAGAAAGACCCAATATTTGAATGAGAAATAATTTTTACATTAAATGCATTTACATTAAATAACGTAAAAATAATTGATACCCAGGAATATCTTGAAGTTGGGAAGGTTCAATGCATACGAAGCGGTTTACAACTGTTGACGACTGACAAATGTTGTAATATTCCGTGAATATGAAGGTTTTGTTTACAAAAAAAAAAACGTGAAGGACAGACGCGTGGGTAAGAGAAGAAAAATGGCGTATCTATATATAAAAATATTAAATTTGCACGCAAAATAAAAGACTTCCACACAAAACGTGACCAGAAATTAAAAAAAGAAGAAAATTATTCCAACGATAGCACTGTTTAACTATTAAAGTGAACATTTAAAAATAAGATTATAACTTACCGAGGATATTGAGGCGAAAATCCAAGTTCAAAACATTCCTGAAAAAAGAAAGTCATCCAGCCAGACATTTTTCAATACCTGGAAAGCGCAGAGAGAGACTAGGAGGCATCATTTAAAAGTGACCAGATGGCAGGGTACTCTGAAGATTCCACCGTCAACAAGGAAGTAGCCCACGGAATAAACAGACCTGTACCCTTCATTTTATAACACGTGTTAAAAAGAGTTTAGAATTCATACCTAAAACGATTTTAAACAGTTAAAGAACGATATAATAATCAGATCCATTTCAATCTACATAAAAAATACAAATATTACTTAGTTTATTTATCCGTGAATGCATTTTGAAATTCGTATTCATCCATTATTAATCTTAAAAAGAAACGATCGTAACATAAACAATTTAAAATTTTTAAACATAATGTGTATTTTTGTTAAAAGTTCAGAATCTAATCAGCATTTTAAACAATTTTAAACATTTAGAACTGAGTTTAAAGGTTAAGTTGTAACTAGAATTTTGTAAAAGAGTTAAAATATCTGTTAATATCCAGTTTCCATTTAAATTTGTATTTAATAATCCACATTAATTTAATCTACAATATACGAGTTAATAATTTATCTGAGAACTGTGATTTCCTTAATAATCGGCTGTTTCTTTACACAGCACTTTTATGTCAACCATTATTTGATTTGACGGTAAACACCTACTCCGTCCAAGCAGATAAACAAGAATTTGTACAGTTTACACAGTGGCCACACTGTCGAAAAAGTCACAATGTCTTCAGGCGCCAAATAAGTTACAGTTTGAATACAATCAAGATAAGTGATTCTATTCAAATAGCGTTTTTTCCAATCCTTTAACGACCGTGAGATTAAAAATTAATTGAGGATTAATGATTCATTAAGCAATTTTTTTTATATATTATGTTATTATTACAATATGGAAGCTATCCACCTTAATTTGACAACATGTTACTTACAAGAACTTGTGTTTTATACTATATTTCTATTTGAAATGAAGATATTATGAACTTATGAAACACATTATCCATTAGAGATTCGAAACTGTCCAGGAAATGTGATGCAAATGAATAAATGAATATAATGTTACATAGATGACAGTGAAAGATATGCCCCAAGTAAGAAAGAAAATCTCTACATTTAAAGGTAAACGTTTTTTTTTCTCTCAAAGAAATTGTACACAATCATTATTATTATTATATTTTCTGTAGAATTATTTTCACCATTTTGTTGCGATATTGTTATCAGAAGGATAATTAAAAGGTAGAATTACTAATTAAAATAAAAATAAACTGTAATCATTGTTATTCTAAGGAATGGAACGCATAATATATGGTTTAAGAAAAAATGATCTTCTTTTCATTCAGTTTTATTAAATATTATTCAGTAAAAAATGTTTCAGCAATTACGCCATCTTCAGGAATAAAATTGTAGAAAATCGTTTATGTTTTCCTGTTGATGATTTCACTACCTGAAGATGGCGAGTTCTACTGATTGATAAAACTGAGTGGAAAGAAGACATTTTTTTCTTAAACCATATAAAAACTAAAATGTTTTTAAAAATTGAAAATTTGTCGGAATGTTGTATGAATTTAATCCCTAAAATTGCACTACAAAAAGTCAGAAAATATCAGGCTTACAGAGGATTTCACTGTGAAACGGTTTTTGCAGTATGTAGAAATAATTTTTCAGACAGAGTATTAGGCTATTCTAAAACTACATAGTTATTTGTTCACTTATACTTTAGTGTTAGATTTCATAGAAATAAATTTGAAATAAACATTTTCCTTATTATTTATGAGTACTGGGGGTCATCTGCACTTTATATTAAAGTTTAAATTTTTATAATTATATATTAAAATACTTTTACACACCCAAATAGAAAATGTAAAATATTTCATTGACATATTTACCAACTAAATCTTGCCTTGTTTGACTATTGAACTTGAAAAACGTATATGGAAATAAAAACATTTTTCTCAGAGGTCATTCCAATACCCTTCTACCTTCACATTTCTATCTTTTCCATTCAGTTAAGTGAAGCAACTTTGGCAGTAAATAATTCAAAACTGTCTAACTACGAAGTTGGAAGCTTTTTTCGCCAACATCCGACTATTTTTCCGCTCGCAGTAAATTTCATTTCGATATAATTGGAATAGTTTCAGTCTGCAACGATTGAGTTATCGTTTTATAAAGAAAATGAAAACTATAAAAATAGTTCCGTTCAATATTAAGGGCCGAGTATGCGACACGATCGCAATTTTCGCAATCAATTAAATTACTCTCTATTGTGTCAAAGTAGCGCCATCTTTAACACGGATAAAATTATCAAATACGGAACAATAACTTCAATAAATAAGATAGCTACTAATCTTCTTAACCCATTATGAAACGCATAACTGAGAGGCAAGCCTTTTGTTCAGTGCTCCACCCAAATCATCGCAAAATCTATGTATAGATGGTGTAGCTGCTTGCGTTTGTATTTGTATTTCTACAAAACCTTCTCTCAATGTGTATGAACGCAGTGCGCGGACTTAACAGCCCTTGAGGCAAGAGCAAAACTCGACAAGAGAATATATCACAATGTAAACTCGCTATATCTTATATGCTGTTGACAGCTGCTTCGAAAACCGTAAATTATGTATCCTCTGACTGTGTTGTGTATAACTCTTTCGGTAAAAACGGTTTACTGTGGGTTATGGTAGACTGTGCGATGTTCAAATTAGTCTAATCATTGTTACGTAGGACCTTTTTATATATAGTACCGTATTATTTATTTCTCACCCTTCACTTCTGTCCTTCCTTAGGCTTTCTTCAGGGATTTATTGTGCATTTGAGATTTTGCGCCGCCATCTGTTGAGTCCGCCTCTCAACTAACCCCTTTTTTCATCTTTATTCGGTCACCATTATTGCATTATTAGGGCTGTTTGTGTTGGGAATTGGGAGCAGAAGAAGAGGTTCCGCCAGCGGGTAAGAGAAAAGTTAGCGCAACGAACGGGCGGCGTGATTTTATCGAATAGTGTTGTCGAGGAAAACTTATTGCCAGCCTAAAATTTGGTTTTACGTTTTCGTTGAGCAAACGCGAGATGTTTTTTTTTTCCGTAAGCTGAAAGTTACCTGCTTCAACAAATACTGTGGATGCGAGTGAATTAAATTCCACAATTGTATTCGCCATCGTTCGATATATGTTGACGTTTAGGTACGCCATCTGTCATATCTGTCTGCACTAGCCACCACCTAAAACAAACATTTAACATAGCTTCACGCTGGAGTTGGTGAGAAATGGAATATTCTCTTTTGCTGGTGCTATTATTCGTAAGTAAAATCTAATAATAACTAGTGCGTACAGGAAACCTACGCGGTAACCCTCGTAGAAACCTATCGACTCAAACCATTACCCTCGTAAAAAAATATAATAATACATACGCTGGCAACACAAGCATCAAGAATATGCAGAGAAGACATGCAACAAACTGAACCCAACCATTTGAAATGAGTACTAAGGTATTGACCTGCAATGCTATCAATGTGCTATAAGAAAGATAAAAAAGTAAACAATGTTAGGTGCAAGTTACTTACCAGACATGAAAAATACAACTGATAAAATAGTAAAATAGAAAAAAGACAACCCCAAAGGTGACCACTTTACCACAACAAGTGAAGATTAAGCTTAAGCAGACACGTTTAAAAGAAAGGAAAAGTCATAGACATTTCAAAATCTATTTGTTTCAAAACAGATTTTTTTAAATTTGGAAACAAGAATTCTAAGCAATACCGTTGAGTAAAGGAAATGTAAAGACGCGCAACCGTACAAGCACTTGTGAAACCGAAAAGGGAATTGGCCGCTAGGCGGCGTTATTATAGCATCTGATAATCTGGATTCGGATCTCAGATCCCACGTTAGTTTCACTTGGGCTTCCGAGGTGCTAACGTTGTTTGTATTAAATATTGCAATACCAGAAAGATATGACTACCGCAAATGATGTATATGTGTTTATAGAAATTGTTTCAAAAACAACAAGAAAGACAAGAACTTAAGCTTTTTTAAGCTTCGCATTACAGATCATGATAGATAGGTGGATGAAAAATTGTGATAATATTAATATTACTAATATGGATGGACATTGAGGATTTAAGCAAAGAATTAGTTTGTGAAAAACATGTTATGCCTATTGAGACTATACTAAACGCAAACTCTTAAAAAATTCCTATAAAATTTACGAAGCAAGTTCGTACAATGAAATTGTTCAAATCGGGATTATGCAAATACTGTTTTATCGGTAAAAATATTTGTTATTTTCAGTTTGTTTTTGTTAACTTTTGACTATTTGATGTTTACGAAGATTGAGTTGGTAGATATCGGTGTAGGATACCGTTTCAAAGTGAGGGAAACGTTTTTTGTCCGGTGAGAGTAAGTCATAATTGAGAAATGAAAGGATAAGAACTAAAAGGTGTAAATGCAAAGAGAGCAAGGTGAAAAAATTTATGCCATTAAAATATAAGTATTCCAGACTACCTAAATCTGCACATACATTGAAAATGCACTTGTGTTTTTGCCTTTTTTGCCCCCTTCAAATTGTTTTGGTAAGTTTATCCCGCTGTATGTATCGGTTCCTTATTGCAAGTAATTAACACACTTAAAAAAAAGCGTTTCAAAAGTATGCATTTTAGCAAACGTAAAATTGATGACGTACAATAAGAAACCGCTTCATTTTTGCTTTTTCAAAATCCTGCTCCGTGAAAAAATGGTTTAAGAGATAACTAGTCGGTAGGTTTACATAACCTAGAAAAATTGAAAGATTTTAATTTTTATGCGTTCGTATTGGTTTCTTCTGGTCTTTTGATCTTTGCTGCTATCATTAATTTAGTATTTTAGTAAAATGATAATTATTATATGGTATTATTGGGTCCTTAAATTGTGAAGTTAAAAAAAATATATATGTAGCCGCGATTCATAAGTATATAGCAGACTTTTGTATTTGTACAAGTTTCGTACTAATGCATATCTTTTGGGTCAAAATTAAGATACTTCCCAAAAACATCAATTGGTAGGAAATGTAAAAAATCCCGTAAAACTGATTGAACCTTACATGTACTACTTGAAGAATAGAGTCGAGAAGCTAGAAAGACATGTAATATTAAAATATGTAATTTGATGCTATCTTAATACATTCTGCTTTAGTTTATGCTTTATATTATAACATTCTTTTAGGAATTATTTGTTTGCATCTCTTTATAGGCATAAAAATAAACAAACATTTGCCATTGATATTTTGTTTATAGCAGCAACTTCCTGTTGAATATAAATATTATTGATATTATGCCTATTTTTTATTTTTGGAAAGGGAAAGATTATTGCAAACCTCCTTATGTATACTATATATAATGAAATATAAAATTGTAAAACTGTATCCTTTAAATAAAATTTTATAGGATACAGTTTAGAAGTCCAGCACATATTTCTTGAAAAAAAATTATATTGCCGGACTTCCCGCATATTAGGTGATATTAGTTTTTTATAACATGTGGTCTATTTATAATAAGCAGCAAAGAGGGAATCGAAATGGACGATCATTAAATTTTTCCCGGCTCGCTTCGTAGCGAGATATAAGCGATTCCATGCGATGCAAATAGTGATGATTCCAAAATATCATGAGAATACTGCATACAAGCAAGCCTTTACGGTTGCTAAGCAACGCGACGCCATGAAAATACAAATTTATTCATGATTATATCACTGCAGGCATCTACAAGTAGATACGATTACACAGATTATTCATGTCTTCAAATATTAAAACGTTGATAAAACTTCATAAGCAATAATGCAACTAAACGACTGTTTAATTTTACTGTAGAAGTTCTCTCATAGGGCACTGTACTTTCTGCAAGTACTATTTTTATAAAGGAGAGAAATTAGAAAAGGATGCACATGTTGTACGGTTTTTCCCATTTAGTAGCGTCTCTTTATAATTCCTTCACTCAACGACAATACTAAGCATTTCTGTAATCGCATGAACAGTAAAGCAATTGAAATATTTAAAAACCCCAGAAGCATTAACAGGGATGATGGTCTTAGGTCGTATGTAGACACAACATCAAAACCATCTGGGCACATTACGGACGTTGCCAAAATACGAATGAGCGAAGAATATAATATGTAATAACTTAGCAACGACTTCCAAAAGCATTTGGTTGTGATATTGACAAAAAGAGTTGCTTTTCAAAACGGGGCACGTTGTTTGTCAGAGAAATATCAAAGCACTAGGGCACTTTGAAATTTTCGTTTATTATTTGTGTACACGACAAAACCCGTTTCACTATTAAGACTATAAACGGGACCGTGAAAGCTTAAAATACCTTTAAGCAGACAAAACGTTATGAACACTGAGCTAAGGTATCTGCAAGTCCCGGAGTGCTATCGCTTGTAACGGACCGCGCTAACGAAGTTCTCTCGTTCCTGGACTTAACATTAAATCAGGCTCTGCAATATCGTTCAAAGACTGATCCTGGCGCCACCCCGCGAAGATCTATTATGTCTCGAAGCAGTCCTTCACAACATTTGCAGACAACAAGGACCTCTCTCTTCTTTTTCTTTTCCTAAATTTGAATTATAAATTCTTTGCTTTTATGTAGTAATAGATACATAAAATATCCGATCACGAAATTCGGCACAATGCTCTTGGGAATACGTCAATTCCCATTCATTCAGGATCGCACGCATTTCCAAAACCAATTGTCCCAAGTTAATAAAGCTTGTGTAGCGCGGAGTGATGGGACGTTTTAGGTTACCTAACAGATTGTGAGATTCTTTCTTAACTTTCTTTGTGTTGTCTTACGCATACTTTTTTGTATATTGTATTTATTTATTTTCATTCTCTTTCTATAGTACAAAAAAATTGTGTCGAAAGCGTCAAAAAGTAAATAACAAAAATATACATAAAGAACAATCACAAAATAAAAAAATACGTAACAGTATCACAGATGACCTGGAATTATATTACCTATTGTCTCCTTAAAAAGCTTCTAATTATATAGTGCCCTTTTAGTAGTCACCATACATTTTAATTTTTTTTGCGGGAGTATTTTACACATAGTATTATTGTACGCAGTTGTTTAGATTTGAATCTGCACATTACAACCAGTTTTTTGTTTTCCATTCCGTACACTGGCAATAGTTATTTGTTTCAATATATACTTGACGGGATTGTTTTACATAAACATGTTAGTCCTTTCAACTATGCCCAACAAACTGCGAAGTAAGTCGTTTTTTCAGAAGATTTGTCACAGAGTTTATTGCTCCCAGCCCTATCGCCAGTTAATGCAGTACATTCAAAACCAAGGGCAGCTATTTGTTTTTTCTCGTTTATTAAGCTAGTAGAAGACGATGATTCGATCGTTTAAACGGAACTAATCGATATTAGATCTGAAAAGGCCGCAGAAGGCAAATTGCAAATGCAATTTTTACAGTATGAAAATAGACTTGTGATATAGACCGTGTTGAGTCGAGAGTCACTATACATGAAGTTAAGTGCTATTACGATCTTCTCTTTATCTCCTTGCCATATCTCTATCCATTAAATATTGCAGTTAAAGTCACTATACTATTTTGTTATTGCCAGCCTTTTTCAAATCCACGGAAATTTTCACATCTTTCCTGCTTCATTGGCATACCAGTTTTTAATGTTTGATGACCTAGTTTCTGTTTAGATCTTCAATCTCAATCTGAACACTTGAAGGGTTTTCGGAGAATAGTTTTGGGTCTCAATTTTGATTTATGTTTATCTACAACTCCATTTTGCTTCTATAGTTGTATTTTAGCGCCTTTAGTGAATTACTGCTTCAGTAATTACGGCAAGTAATCTCTGAGCTTGAGACTTTCGATCCTTTCTCTTGTTAACTTGTTTACTATATCTTTAGCTAACCATAAGTAATCTGCTGTATATAGCGAACATTATCCGTAGCTTCAATCCCCATACCCTCCCAATAGTTCTCAGGTTGGTATTAGAGTTCTTTTATTTACTTCCGAATATTTATCATATTCTTCCGATACTAGTTCTATGTTAATTTTATCAGGAACACTTAGCAATTACTTCCTATCGAGTCTTAGTTGTAGTTTTAGCCTATCTAGTATTCTTTGTTTGTAAAAAGAATTTGCTTTCTTTTTCGAGGATTAACTTAGAGCTCTCGTTTCTATACCATCTTGCGCATATGAAGTGCGAGGAATTTTGAGTATTTCGTTTACATTACTTATATGTGCGTTATAAGTGAATGAAAGTAGTGTGTTTTCATTTAGAATTCAAGTTTTCCTCAAACTTTTATTTTTTAATTATTATTAGCTTTTGCATGTTCAGAACTTCGAGGCTGTAGGTTAATTATTTTTCTCATAATTAACTAGACTCCTATCCTTAGTTCGTATTTCAATATTTCCATTATACACACCTAAAAACCTGAAGTTAATTCTAACACTTTTCCAATCCTTCTTTTCCTGGCGTCCTTTTTCAGTTAATTTTGCGTAACAGAAAGTAAAAAAAATATTTTGTTTAACAGAAGAAAAAGGGGATCATAGATTACAATCTATTTAGGCCCTATTAAATGAACATGTTTTTGAACTTAGAATAATATGATTTATAGGTATTTTTTTTACTCTTTAATTTATGTATAACCAACAACTACTTCCGTATTTATTGATTCTGTAAAATGTTCACGATATCTTTGTAAATAGCAGCTTATGGAAAATACGATTTATAATTTGGCAAGATTTTCAAATTAATATTAAAGATCCAACATCAATTTTTTTAGGTGTTCCGGTTGATATGGAATGACCCATAAGATGTAAAAGGCGCGAAAAAGAGTTAAGCAGGGTATTATTTCCCTCCACGGCTGCTTTTTGCTATTTATTTTAATTCCATAATCCTTTTTTAATATACACCTTTTTTCGTTTGCTATCCATTCTTTTTGCTGACATTTCCTATACCTCTATAGTTTCGTGAATTCTGAAAATAAAGTTTACTTTGAAAATAACAGAACCTGCTGTACTTGCTTCTGGAACCATTTTATTATTATCATCTCGTAGTTTAGAGTGTAATTATCGGTTGGTTAGGGGCTCACATTAATTTTCTTTCTACTCACGACGTCATTTCTGTGACTGGTTGGCACCATTGTGGAGATGCACAGGTAAGTTCTAGATATCCAATACTAATCGACTGTGAAGTTAAATTTGGGGTCTGTTCTGATCGCTTTTGATTGAGGAAAGAGCAAGATAGTGAAAAATATGTGCCGTCACATTTTGTACAAAAAATATTTATTAAGGTTTTTCTATTTACAAACAGGCCATTTACATAAATCCTCTAACTTTTATCATTTACTACGAAAAAATATACGAATAAAGAACTTGCATTCAATCAAATATGTTTCTTTTTCCTCTTGAACAGCTATTTCTACCGATTAATTAATTACGAAACTCGGTAACTAAGACATCTATCTAGTTACCGCATTGACACTCGCAGTACTCTTAGCGCTCTCGATGGAACCGGATAAATTATGGAACATCTATTCTCTCACTGACAGGTCACAGAAATTGGGTCCCTTATTGATTTAGCACCAGGTATTGGAGATGCTGTCTATGACAATCTCGTCTAAAAACAACTAGTAGAGGGATAATTACACAATACATAGCGAGCATAGACTAATTATGTACAGAGGCACTGCGTCATTGGAGGATAGCAAGAATCGAAATATCTTGTTATCAGATGCCAAGAGGGTTTTAAATGATACGGCTTCAGCGCTAGAAATTAATAAACCAATATTGTCTTTATTTATTTTTCGTGTTTTTTCCCTTTTTTTTATTAACATTTGGAATGCCAACACAAATGGACGAAGTTGTTTATTGTTACGTATAGAAGTGCATATGCGCAGGTATAAAAAATAAGTTTTAAAAATAATACTTTAGTTAGATTAGCAAAAATCAAATTCATCAAAAATATTCATTACTTTTTAATTTCATAAGTTGACTCTCAAATGCCAGATGGCATGCAGGGTGAGAAATTTCGATTGACACGCTGACATCAAAAAATACGAATGACTAGTTAACCCTTCTTTATTATTCAGTACGTGAGGAGATGCTATAGGGAGTCGTCGCGCACAAAAATGTCTCTATTCCAGAATGGCGTATTTACAATGCCCAGTTTCAACGATGTCATACGTACGAGACTCATGCACGTCGATTTATATTCAATTTTTTATGATAAAGAATATTTAAGTGCGAGCAAATGTTATTTATAACAAAGTTCGAAATGTGAAACCGTGCACAAAAGCCAGATATATTAAGATTATTTATCTCAGTCTGGCAGGTATGATCAGTCATCTGATGGAGGCCTTGGTACATCGTACTTCTAAACAGTCGGAGGATGACCTCGTCGTGCGCTGAACAAACTGGCTTCTTACACGATTGCATATGCGGATGATTATTACGCATCCTCATTGATGGAAGATTTGAGAGCGTGCTCTGCGATTCTGATGCAGACTGCCCTAGATCTCTCGAAAACTGATGTAGAAGAACGTTGCTTCTGTAAACCAGATAAATTAGGACATGGTTCTTTCTAACAAAAGAAGCGTGGGAAAGCTTCGCCACCACAATGTTTTTGGCACTGCTCTCAGTTTTCGGCACGAATCCAAATATCTGTGTAATCACTTTGACAGAAAACCGAGCTGGAACAAACATGTCAAAACAACAAGCCGAGAAAGCATGTAAGCCTTTTGGTATTGTCGTCGCGACCTGGTAAACTTGGGCTTTCCAGAAATTACCTTTGGCTGTGCACTGCATATTAGGGCGCATGCTAACTTACTGGTGCCTCGTTTGTGGCCAGGGTGGACGAGTGTAGCCAGGAAATGACCTGATGCGTGTGCAGGCGCATAGCATGCCTTAATAAACCAGTGGGACTAATTACTCTACAACGAAGGAGAAGATGCATCCAATAACACCTGCTGTCAGCACCAAAAACCATACCCAAGACGTTCGTCTTAGACACAAGATACTCTCACGCTTTCTTCAGTTTAAACTACGTCAATTATAGGCATTGACTGTCACTCAAGCTAATAAGCACAGGCAGCGCATGGGACTCTGCCGTACATGTTACTAGAGACAGACACCGGAGCACATCTATGTGACTGTCCGGCGCTGCCCAACTTGGAGGTTCATCTTGGGGAAGTCTGGCCCAGTATGGGCCCAGCTTTGGCGGCCGGCCTCAAAATATGCTACATGTGCTCGAGTCAGTCTTCCCTTGAGTTGGCTCGAGTTGGCTTGCAGGGTGTGAGTGACCCCGCCTAGGGAAGGTAGCACAATGGGCCAGCTAGAGTGCCTAAGTGCTCGTGCAGTCACCCTTCCCAACCAATAACCAGAACAACCAAATCCAGAATACGGGGATGGCTGATGGGCAGGACATATCTCAGGAAAATCTCGTTGGAGAAATTACCCGAAGATTGTAGTAAAATTTGGGATTAAAATTATGTGATAAACTTGTTTAACAATTAACAATCATTTTTAGATTGGAATTGGAATAATTTGGGTTTTATCAAAATAGCGTTAAATTTACAAAATTAATAGACACATCTGCTCTGATGGGAGGTGGCTAGGTGATCTTTTTTTAATTTGGAATTTCGAATAGAGTTTGATAGGTTGTCTTTTGACAGGGGGACAAACTGTCTCAAGAGTCCGTCATTTCACAGAAGTGAAGAAATATAAGAGTTAATACAAGAATGCCATGTACCAGATACTGTGGATGTTTACACAAATTAAAAATAAATAATTATTGCAAAATTTTGGAATCACCTTACATTTAATATAAAGTAAAGGCAGATATCTCTAGATTATGAAAAAAAGATACACAAGATACACAAGATGCAAATACTTCAGTTAATAGCATGAATTTTAAATAAAGGCCAGTTACGTCTTATTAATTTAAAAAAAAATACTTGAAGATTTTTTATTTCGTTAAAGAGTAAAAAATAGGGAGTCACCTCCTATACAACCTTCTTTATTTTCTAAACATAAAAAAATTCCGTTGTACGAAAATATTTTCAATCCTTAAATATATTCAAATATTATTGCAATAGGCCTCGGAAAACGTCCACACGAATGAATAATAAGGTAGTTCAACACTAGTGATCCGATACCATTTGCGCAGCAGGAAATACTATAAATGACCTTTCGACTATAGGTAATATTTTTGTTTCACTAGAAACGTTTTTCATTAAAAAGTTCTTTTAGTTACATTTAGAATTAACAGATCACAAATAAAGTATTCATTTTCTTTGAATGAAGTAAAACTATTTGTTATTATGCTCCAATTAATATTTAAATAAATAAATTATATTGAAGAAGTTCTTTACGAAAAAATTAATGATCCTCTGGTTCAAACAAATTTTGAAGAAATATTTGCTTGGGTCTATTGAAAACTATCGTTGAAATAAAATATATTACTGGATATCCTAAATACAAAAACCTGTCTAAAAGTGTAATTTAGCAATTTCAATTCTCCCCCAATAATTACTTCAAACTTCAAACAGACACATGTTCAGCTAAATTAGCTCCAGCGAATATAAAATAATTTCCAGACGTGAAATAGAACGTCCTTTCAGTGTGCAGAACACACACTAACACATACACACTCTGAAGCTCTTTACAGCGATCCGTTTTCCAAGCGCGTGGGTTTGCTTTCAATTCTAGCGACCACAAAAGGTCGACCGAGTAACCGACAGAGGGCCTTGTCTCCGGGAATTTTCGAAACTTGTTTATAACTAAGTACGGGGAAGTTGGTAGCGTGTATTTATTCAACTTCTTCGGCGACATCTAAAGTTGGAGCGACGCCGTTGCGAAGAGAGGCACTTCTGTTTCGCCAAATAGAATTTTTAGTTTTACTTTGTTGCACTATACAAGCAAAGTGTACGTACATAACAGCTTTATTGTATGACTTCAGATGAAGTGAAAGTAGTTGCGGATGTCTGATATTGAAACGTTTTGTTTTTGTTATGATGCCGGATAAGATGATAACGTCTAAAGTGTATGTTGCCTTTACCACCATTCTAGAAGCTTTTGATGTAGTAGTTATGTAATATTTTACCTAATAAAATTATAGTTTAAAATTATGAACGACTCTATGTGAGTTCACGTTAAACAAGAAATTCAAGGGCTTCTTCTCATAGAATCTCTTCAATAAAAGGATATTTGGCTTCGTGTTTAGCACGTCAAGCTGCAGATTTACTTGGAGATGTATAATTATGTCAATATTTTTTCATAACTTTAGAAATCAGTATATGTGTATAATTGCATAATTTTTTAAATATTTGAAATCAACTATTTATATTTTAATTCTTTGTCAACGGCGTAGTGTGAATTCACAACACAAACACAATTTAACTAAATTTTAACTTGACTTCAAGTAACAGTTTTAAAAGTGTTTTAGGGAATCTTCATGGTCAAGCAGATAGCTTAGCGGAATCACGAATTTGTAAAATATTATGCATAGGTTAAGAAAGAAAAAAGAAGTACACATTGAAAAAACTAGGAGATTAACCAAAACTTGCTACAAGGAGCATTTGGCAATATAGACCTCCCTTCTCCCCAATTTAACACTGCAAGAAATGCCAATAGCAGATATGCAGAATAGGGATGCATGTGGGAGGACTTTGGAAATTAAATCAGATTATACTTTGACATATCTTTTTAAAAGAAATTTCGAGGTGGAAAGAACACATCCGATAATCTGAAATCAATCAAACTACAGAGACAGGTTTGGAGAATCGATTAGGTTTACAGACATCATAAAATTTAAAAAAACGAGAGCCAAGCTGGGATCTACAATGAGGTGAGAAACACAATTATTTCCCCTCTGCTACACAAACATGCCACGGTCTTTCTAACAGAAGCATTCGCAATATTGCTGACACTGCAATAAAGTTATTTTACTGCGGGTGTCCGGACATTCGGCATTTAAGGAATTAAAAAAGACAATGTTTTTCTTTTGGTGGGAGCCGCCTGCCATGGAATCTCCGGAAACAATGCAGTCTCTTGGCTTCTTCTACTTAGTCTCCCGTTTGTTTCACCAATTAAATTATAGTAGTTATTCTGATATCCTAGTACTCTGCACCAATTTGTACAGGATTATGGCTGGTTGATCCATGTAATCCTCTAAGTTCATTTTTGGCTTGCCAAAAATTGCTTGACTTTCTCCATCCAGGGCCTCGCATTCACACCTACTGTGGTAAGCCTCTCTCTGGCATTCCATTGCATAGTCTGTAGTTGGTATTAGTGTCGATGCCAATTTTCCGTGGGTCTCCTTTCAGTGTACAGTGCCCCGTAAGGAAATCTTTAACGGTGTGAAAATGATTCCTACTGAGCTGCAGTAGTTCTTCGGGTTTTTCTTTTTGATGCTCTCTTAGTAAAGGTCTTTCCTGGAACTTGCCTGGTTGCATTATTCTAATGTCCTTTGTATTTCTTTTAACCCAACTTCTTACTTGCTCTCATGCTGTATTTTTAGACACGTTCCCTGCTAACTCATCGGCTTTATCGTTTCCTTCGATCGCTATATGACCAAGTTTCCACAGCAAAGTCACTTTATTGCTGCCTGTTATTCAGTTTTTGAATACATTCGCAAGCTAGTCTTGATTGTGCCTTAGGGTGCACTAGTGCCGTCCGGTGTGGCCTATAGATTCGCTTATTTTTACAAGGAACCTTTCAGTTAGCTGGAAAAAAATCATTGGCTTCATATATAGACCCAGATTATGTACTACGAGTGTCTAGAAACATAGCACAGGGGTATCTAGAAACATAGAGAGCAAATAAGCAGTTGGGTCAAAGAAATACACAAACAACACATTAACGAATTAATGTATTTCTGCTAATTGCTCTAATGAATTTCAAAAGGATTTTCCATGAAAAAGCTATATGGAGCTACTGTAAGAAGTTTGCAATGCTAACCTTGGCAAATTCATGGAAAGATCAATTCGGTTAAGGAACTAGTGCAGCTCAGTAGGAATTATCTTATTATAATAGTTATCCTAACAGAACACTGTACACTGAAAGGACAGACAAAAAATTTAAATTAATACTGGAGATACTAACTGTGGGTTGTGTAGGAGGATGACAGCAACACCTTGCTATATTCTAGGCGAATGCGAAATCAAAGATTAACCAATCATAGAATAGGGTAGTACGAGGCACCAGAATACTGGAATGGAATAACTTAATTTAATAGTTAAATGTGAGATTTAATAAGGCCTATGCTATGAGGTTGTAGTGTTTCCTGGAGACTCCATGTCAGACGACTTCCATAACGAAAAAAAATACCTCAATTAATTCTAATACAAACCCCAGTCGTTATGGTTGAAGAAATCTAATGATGGTGTTATTAATTTTTAAATTTCGGGCAATTGCAAACAATCCTCTTAACAGACCAAGAAATGATAATGAGCTAGATAAAGTCTAAGAAATTTGAAGCTTATCAGGCAACCCCGCAAAGTCCAAATCTCCCTTCTAATTACCATTATGGCATTCCAAAAAACCAGTTCACCATAGTTGACCTAAGGAAGGTTCGAACCCGCGATCTCTACTAATAGTTCAGATTTTCAGACTTTTGACGAACTCGAATATCATAGGAGGTAAACAGCTGATATTTAGGGAGTTTTCCAAAATTAAAATAAAAATATTTCACGTACATTTATTTACGTAACAAATTAAAGACCATGTGGAGGAGAAACAACCACAAAAAGAAAGAGAAAGGCGGAAAGAGAGGGCAAAAGGAAAAGGGGATATGTGAAAGCGAAGGTATTTTGTTAACTGAAGAAAAAGGAAATAGAAAGGAAAATTCAGAAGAAATTAGGATTGGTGATTAGTTGATCATGACGACAATAGACGGACAGTCATGTCTTAGGTGCAAACAAGGATAATTGTACTGCGGTCCAATGGTACACAACACATAGTTTATTTTTAGCTGTTTGCACGTAAATACCTGAAACTGATAATTAATATATTTACCTTCAAATAACTCAACAAGGGTTTTGTACTCGTAGAGCAGTGATGAATATACCATCATTCACCCACGACGTTTATTTGTGTGTATGCCATAAGATGTTCATTAGCATCAGAATCAACACTACTAACCCTTAGTGCCCTCAATGTATACACCGGATTTCCTTGCTCCAACGACGTGCTTTGTAATTCGAAAAACCCGATGAAAAATTTTATTCGACGTTTAAGCGATTAATTCTTTCGCGATACGATCTTCCCCTTCAGTAATCAAATGCGTTTCGTGACGTTCATTCAAGATCGATTAAGGTACGAGGCGGTTGGGCGTTCTACTCGTGAGGATCTGGTGATTTTTCCCTTCATCCTTCAACCGTCCAATACGGACGCACGCGACGCCGCTAGTGGGTCATAGCAGGTCGTACGCGATGCATGAGCAGATAGCTTAAGTGGCGGGCACCGTGCGGAATAAAGTTAACGTCAACGACGCGACAGCGTATGCAAATATTGGAGTAAATTGATCTTTAATATGGGCATTAGTTTTATTATCGCTTGAGATTAACACTCTAGGAATTGGTTTATTTGTAGGAACCATACCTTTATTAGTTATTAATAGGAATGTGCTAGAAATATTTAAAAGAAATTTTACTGTTTATATACCTATGTTGATTAACACTTCCTATTCTAGTTTAGTATGAAATCATAAACAAGAATAAAACTTGTACTCACAAAACAGTATCTACCTGGAAGGTTCATTTTACAGACCAATAGGGCGAGTTTTTTTTCCGATGTTTAGCATCGGAACCCTCAAATTAGCGAAGATAGAGAGACAATCAATTAAGGAACGAACGGTAGTTTCGATCTCAGTTTAATAAACTTTCAGCTTTTCGGAAAAAAAAGTCGATGGCTGCCCAGATATGTGTAAAGTCTATTTTTCTTATATATCATTTAGCTCTATTATTATTCAATTTAGAGAAAACTTATAAAGAAGAAAGTTTTAAGTACACTTCAAAAAGTGGAGAAAATTACCTCAAAAATGGGAGGCAACTTTTTTACCTTCCATTATTATAGTAATTTTACACCTGCAAGTGGAATTTTACCTTTGTGGGAAAAAAATTTCTCCTTCAAGTAAAGAAACTTAACCACTGGCAGGGTGAAGATACGCTGGGCTTCCGGGCTAGAATCGCGTCCTAGATTTTCTTCTGGACGAGGTTTCATCCACACGCGCAAGAGACATCTTCAGGTTGCTGCTACTGCTGTTGACCTGAAACTGAAAGACTAACATACGGGGGACGGATTTTAACAGGGGATTTTCGAATTTTACGGCTGTAGTAGTGAGGATTACGAGATAGGATTTGGACAGACTTGAATTGGATTTGGAGGCCGGTCTCCAGCGTATGCTCGACAAGTGCAGACACAGCTAAGCACAACGCTCATGTTCTGCCACACCAGTGCTCACCGAACGCTTCAATTCACCAATGTAAACACTGACGCATGAGCATTTTATTACCAAAAGATCAATATAAGCAGATATAGGGGAAGTCACAAAAAAGACATAGTTTATAGAAAAGTTAACTATGAGTAAATTAAATTTGATTGTAATTAAATATAAAAAGAAACACTGAGATGCAACAAAATTCAAGAAAAAATTATAAACTGAAAACGAAAATTAAGGCAAATTCTAACATTGTGACAAGGTGGTAAGGGACGAGTCCATGAGTTTTTTATAGACGAGCCCAACGGCAGGTTATGCGTAACTCAGTGCTTCTAGGCATAACCTCTTCCTGCTGCCAATCCAAAACGGGGTATTATTATCCCAATCAAGGTGCTATCGTGCAAGCAAAACACTGCGGTTTAGACCAGTTAAAAATTCTTCTGGCCAGCTGTCGTGTCGTGGCTAATGGCCTGCATTAGGAATAACGACGCCGGTCGTAAAGCGAAAGTTTTCACATGTGACTGTTATACTATGCTCGATACCAGATCGAGAGGAGACAATCTCAACAAAAATGTAAATCCTAAGGTGGCGAACTAGGTCGATGGAATGCGTGGCTGGATAGAAGATCAGTCTCCGCTAGTCTCCACTTGAGTTGTTGTTTGGGCTATTTTCATCGTTTGTAGGATTTTGATGGTGCGACGTTTCGTCAGTTCGTCTACTGCCGTAAGCTGGGTAGCCCTGAAGAGGGATGTTTCTTGCCAAACTCATTATTTGCAATTAATTTGACAAATATGTCCGGGAACCAGTTAATTGCAAATAATGAATCCGGCAAGAAACAGCCCTCTTCAGGGCTACCCTGATGACCGCAGTAGACGAACTGGCGAAACGTCAGATCATCAAAATCCTACAAACGATGGAAATAGTCCAAACAACAGCTCAAGTATTCATCCATCGTCAACAATCTCTCATCATGAGGTAGTCTCAACTAGTATAAAAATAACAGTAGTTGTATTGAATGAATGTAGGCTTTCACGGCGATGGCAGAACCCTTACAGGATGTACAAATTTCCGGGCTGATATGCCGTGGTCTAACTCTTGTAGATGTCGACGTTTCGCCAAATTCTGCGGCTTGCATCTTCAGGACGGTGATCTGCCAGTTCCACTAGTCGTCTGATGAGTCACTCATCAGACGAAGAAATGCGCAGAAATGATTGCAAAGAAGGGCTGCAAAAGCGATTACCTCTGCCTTGAAGACAGGCGCATGCTTCCCCAGGCTTATGGATATCCTTTAATTAGGATTCGGTCCACAAATGCCGGCCCTTGTGCCCTGGCTAGATTTGGATCCATTCGTGAACCAGTTCTCAAAAGCAGTGATATCACTACGTGCCTGGTCTCTGTTCGATATGGAGATTCTCACCGCTTCTCATATGAAATCAGCTCCAAGATGGTCTGGGAATGCCTAGGGAACTAAATGAGCTAGCAAAAGAACAGTAACCCTCCTGTGGTTCCGGGTCATACAGGATGGAAGGAAACCGAAATAACGGATAACTCGCAAAAAAAAGGGCGGAACGCCTTTCGTAGGCCTGAACCTTTTGCGGATTAAGAGCAGTACAATACTGAAAAAACTAAAAATGAATGGAGCAGAGAAATCCAGTTACTGGGAAAATCTCCAGGGAATGAGGCAAAGTAAAATTCTTCTGGGAACTTATAACCAGAAAGAGATTTACAGAATTGCATCAACAGCTGAGTAAGAACCAATGGTTCGCTCTATTAACGGGATACTTTCAGGCCATTGTAACCTGAAGCACCTGATAAGCTTGGATTGGAAAAGATTCTGAATGCAGATTTGTGGGACAGGATGAACATCCATCCCCTCCTCTGAGAACTGCGTACGCACTGTGCAACCGAGGGCATTGTACCTGGATGCATGTTGAAATCGAAGAGGGAGACTTACTAGACTGGGCCCCTCTGACATCCTACACTTTGTAAAAGGAATAGAGTGGTAGTGAGCGCGTGTGGAGAGCAGCAAGATAAGGGACACAATAGATCTTTTAGGGTCGCAGTGTAACACCGGCCTTCTATACATAATACAAACTTCTCACCGCTTCAGTGAATATAATCTCAGGTGCCATACTGTCCGTGGGCATTTGAAGCAATGGTCCAGCCAGTATCATATCCGTAGTATCAGTGTGCCCGCCAGCCCTAGTGTTGGGATGCCACAAGTTGTTGGTTTTCAGTCTAAGGGTCGCATTCATAGCCTTCGTTTTCACATAAATCTCCAGCGGGGGAAGCCCCACAAGGCTCTCCAAAGAAGCGGCCCCTGTGCTGCTGATTGCACCAGTGATTCTTGGCAACCTTATGTCTGGTATTATGGTCATGTTTGTCCTTGTTAACTTGAAATTTATTGCTACTATCATATGCGTAAATACTCTTTATTAGACAACAAAAATTGAAGGTAAAGTTGGTAAATTATGAATAAAAAAGATCAGTCTGCAGGGAGTAAAGGCGTTTAAACGTAATAAGCAACATACTATCCGTTTCTGACAAATGAAAACGTCCTTAAAGAAGGTAGAGTTACCCGAAAACTTAATACCATAACTAACAATAAGCCTGCTAAAGACGTAAGCATAATGCATACCAAGCAATTGCTGAAACGACAACACCGATCTTATATATCGAAACGAAAAACACAAAGAAATAAGTTTGAGAACGAGATTCTCACAAAAGAACTCCAGTTGAAGAGTAACTCATCCGCCCATACTCCCAAAATTTTAGTTTTGGGAAGTAGATCATCATTTATTGATAAATTTAAAATAAAGGGCTACGGTCATTGACAGGAAGGAGTCTTGAAGTTTAGAGTTAGGTTTAAAGACGGTTTGGATGTTGTGGTTAGACGAGATTTTTCCTATGCCGGTAATATTTTGTATGTAGGGAAGGTAAGCAGTCTATTAGTGTTTCGTATATGATTTAGAATGTGGTTTAGGACAGGATAATGGTGTGGAAACGGATTTAGGTAACGATCGAGATGTGTAGGTTTGCGGAATTTTTTTAACAATTAATTAACATTTTGGTACTTTTTATTTGACAACGCTTCAGTAATGCAAGACCATTATATCAATTCTTAAACCTTAAACCCGTCTCCATTACATTCGTCTGTTATTGCAGTTACATTCGCGCTTGCCCGTTTAGTGTCGTAAATAACATAATTGTTGCAATATTGTTGAAATCAATGAGAAAGTGTTGTTTTATGAAGTCATATCTGACTGTTGCTTTATTAAAAAAAAAACTACTATAGTTTGTCATATCACTCAAAGACCATAGCGTGACTGAAAAAATCAGTTAGGCGTTAGACTTATCTTACTAACTACGTCCAATTTTCGCCTTTACATTTTTTTTAAAAAGCAATAGTAATAGAACTGGAGCCATTGAACCAAATAACAAAAATAAATGTTTGTTTTTTCAAGATATCTAGTTAGCCGTGCATTTTTTTTCAACAAATGAAATGCAGAATCAATTGAGCTGATTATGATATAGAATAGATTAAATGATACTGAATGAAGCAAGCGGCATTATTTTGAGCTTAACGAATATATTTTTCATTAATCCTGTCCTATTATGGATATAACAAGTTTCAGTTTTCGCACACGTTTTAATTAGGGACTGAACGGAACCACAATGAAAAAAAAAAACTCATAAATCGCTTAACGAGTACAACTAACCAGAGGGCAACGGTTGATTAAAAGTACGTCGGAGTGTATTTTCGGCGAAAGTAATCTAACACGTAATTCGGACTTATAGCACTATAAAGAATAATAACTGCGTGAGAATGTAGAAGTGAGGCTGCTCTCGGTCACCGAGATTCCTAGTGGGACATATAAATTCAATACTGCCTCCATTCGACCGAGCGGGAAATCTAATTTTAAACAGGAAATATGTTTGTGCCATCGTAGCGGTTTATTTTCACGAAAAAAAAAAAAAATGCCCGTACTACATGTACGAGAGGAAGTTATGGACACACAGAGAATTATTCGACGTAACGTTGTAGATTAAGTTATAATTTAAGCCAGGATGTAAGTGGAAGCTGCTTGGATTCGATATATTGCTATTGTTCAACTTTAAGCTGTTATTAGTTTCTGACTGAACCAACATCCGGTTTGATCTATATTGTAGCCTTCACTACATTTATGTTTACGTTGTGCAAGTATGATGTAAAGGAATGAACATCCTTATTGCAAATTTAAAATAAAATTTTATTTACGTAAAGTCAAAGTTTGTGCTTCTTTAGAAACATGCTATTTTAAATTCAAACTAACTGTAGCAATTAATATTTAATTAAAATCTACGTGAAAAGCAGACCTACTATAGTCCGCCTCAGCAAACAAAATTTAATTATGGTAACTAATAAGGAAGTGAACTAGTTGATATTGTTACACTGAAACTGAAACCTCAGTGCTTACTCGCATTTGCCGCTCTAGTACCGATTGCGAGGAGGAAGAATGTGTACAGTCAATACACATTGTTATAACTTATAATTAACTTTGGCTCTCTCCCATTGTCTAAGAATTTGTATCGTGTAAATTTCGCCAACGCTCTAGCTTGAACAGAATCATGGACCGATCGACGTCTGTGGGATAAATAGTTCATTGACATCGTTTGTTGTTTGACAAAGAATTTTGAGGTAAGTGCTGTTTCGTGTACCTTAAAGACGTGTCCTTTTCGTCGATTATCCTCACGCCCTTTTTTTTTTTTTTTTTTTGACGTCTACGGGAACTAAGCCCATACGCCGCAGTTTATGCTACAATTAAATACTAAAAACTTTTATGTACAAACAGAAACAAACCAATTTCTATCATATGTCTGATTAAAGTTACTCCTATACTCATATTCGCCAGTTAAACGACTAAAGTTAACCTAAATTAGATGTGGACTTAATCAGGTAAAGACAAGGACACACATTTCACCATCTCGGGGCCTATCGCAGATGACTAACAGTAAGACACACAAAAATTCGGCAACGGACAATAGTGGAGCCCACATAGGTGTTAAGTAGGATGGGGAGTATGCCACATTAAATTCTAATATTCATTTTAATAAGTTGAGATTAATGAATTATCAATACTTTTCCCTATCATGTAACGTAATGTCAATAATAGTTGGTAAGGAATTCGTTCCTTCAACTAACTTAGTAAATGAATGATTAAATTTAACTTGTATGATTTTGACATCCAAAAAATATATGATTTAAATTTGCATTCTCATTACAACAATTACTACATCAGATGACTCTATGATTTTAATTCGAAGCTAGGTGCGCAGATATTGTCGTGCCCAAACTAAGGTCTAGCAATTGTTGAGCGATAAAACCGGTTATATTAGATTCAATGTACCAAGAATTGTTCTAGTCGAAGCTTGTATATATGCATATTGGTCATTGTGCTGAGAAGTGGTAACCTTTCTTCCAATACGAGTCCCATTTTCGCCGTGAATATTGTTGCTTTTTTATAGATATTTATTTCTCCCATACTCAAAATCGGGATTTATACATGATGCTTCAGTACCACTCCTCTTAGCTAACCGATTCTACTTACTTCATTTGGTTCAATATGACGTGATTTTTACCCAGTATATAACAGTTGTTGTACTGATCTTGTCCTTAATTCAATTAATATATTTATAATGTCTTAAATATTATTGGGTGCATTTTAAATAGGATGCTCGTTTTCTTATTGCATATATGACGACTTGTGAATCTGTCATGATCGCTATATTGTGAATTTCCCAGAACTCTCTACCATATTTTAAAGCTTCCAACACCGCAATTGCTTCAGCCGTAAATATCGATGCGCCTGATCTAAACGGAACATTTTATATATTTGGTTATTTAAAATCATAAAGGGCACATCCACATTTCTCTTTATCCTTGGAACCATCAGTAAAAATAATAAGCGCTCTTGGAATTTTATTGAGAATAGATAAAAATAATAATTATTGAAGTAAAGCTATCATCATGGTAGCCTGAAGAAAGATTATTATACTAGTTTGAAACATCATTTGATCAGTTGGAAATTGGTATTTTTGTTAGTAATTTTGCAGGTACATACAATGATGGAAGGCAATTTTTGAATCTTTCACAATAGCCTTTATAGACTGATTTTACATGTGATGAAAATGTGATATAATCCTTATACTTTCTAAGTTAATTATGGTTCATTGGAACAGAAACCTCTCAACGAACAAAATAGAACTAAAATTGTACGTGAAACAATGCCTCAAGTGCAAACTAGGCATTATTAAGAAATTCCGACAGCCTACTCAATTGACACCTTTGTAGAAACAATCATAAGATTAACATAATAGAAAAACAACTAGCGCTAATAATAAATGGATATACTTGGTGAACCATTCGAATGTGTTCACTAACTGTTAGTGAAATAAATCGAGGTGGTTTTATAGGGGTATCCATTGCATTAAGTGACAAAGAGTTTAATTTAAAACAACAAGTAAAAGGTGGTTGCCTAATGTTGTCATTATGCTATTTTCCTATAATAAATGGATATGCACACTTAATATAGTTGGAGGAAAAGTGTGGTGTAACGTATTGCCTTTTCAAATTTTTTAATATCTACCCCTGGATGACCTGGTAATGTAACTCCTTATGAACCCTCCATGTGCTCGTTTACTGTACGAAGCGTGTTCGGTGTTAGGTTTGGTGCTTGTTTAAAGAAAAAAGTGAACGTTGTGTATTCGGCAAAAACCGAACCTTAACTATGACATAAAGACATGTTTTTCACATGTACGACAACAAAATTTAAACATAATCACTACAATCTATTACAATTTCTCTTTCATTTTCATAGTTGTAGAGTAAAAGAAAATCTAGTTCATCGGCTGTCAGCATTTAGGTTATTATTCTGACATGAACTTTCCTGAACTTAGCTCAAGAATTGTTCACTGGATTAAAATTTGTAGTACAATTTCTTTTTCACTAATCAGAACAAAGCCCTTCCTTCCCCCAAACTTCTTTCTACTATAGGTACCCTGAAAATATCTTAAACAAATATACATCAAGGATACCGCGTTGCCATTCCATAAAAGTCTGTGGATTGTTTTCCTATATCTACTTTCCCACCATAAGGACGATTAGGAGTTCGGGTTTATTTTTGGAAAAGCTTCTTCCTCCAGTCTAAGATAAAGTTGCAGCCCCTTGACTTCCCTCTCCTCGCCCTATTTTGTTCTTATGATGCAATTTATCGTGCGATGGACTACCTTCCAGTGCCATTCCGAGCGGATCATTACTGTTGTTAGATTATTGGAAGATAATATCATTGCTAGAGCTTTGTTCATGCGCTCTCTCTTGTCTCTCCATCTGTGACAGAAGAAAATCGTGTGCTCGACAGTATCCTCATTTGGACAATACGCACATTGTGGTGTATGATGACTCCCAAATCTGTACGCATAGGTTCTAAATACTCGAATAGGACATGGTCAAATAATAATTCGTAACCTTGTGTTTACACAAATCTGGCTGAGAGTTAACTTACCGACTATGGGTTCGTCCTGCTTCATTCCACACCACACGTCGGTTATGGACCTAAGAACGGCAGCTCGCTGGCGCTCATTGCTACGGTCAACTATTTCGTGCTTCTGATCGAGAGCACTGGGACCCATTCAATGTAACATTTAGATGTTTCACCAGCTGTTTAAGTTTCTGGCACCCCAGACCCCCCAGAGTCAAATCTGATGCCGCAAAAAAAACGCTGGTTGTTTCTGTCTTTCCGGAAAAGCCTGTATCCACTGTATTTGCTTCTAGGGTTGCTTCAGCCACAACATCACGTGCGTCGAGGCCCAAGAAGGGTTCCATACAGCGCGCGTCGAGACATGATTCCCATGATGTCCAAATAGGCAATATTTTGGACTTTACTTAAGCGCACTTATAGCATACCTTAGAGTTGCTTTATTAAGTTATAGAGGGTGCTATAACTTTCGTGTACAGCCAGTATACCATTGTGGGTGTTAGCCCCCAGGTTTTACTAAACATACCTCTACAGGTCCAGAAGTTCCTTATGGCTTTATTCGTCACATGTCCTAGGTGTGATTTGTACAGCAGTTTGGTGCGGCATAGCCTTGCGCGTGGAAGCCTTTTTATGGGGGTCTTGCTACATTTTTTTTTGTTTGTTTGCAGTGTTGTCCCACTTAGGTGAATTAAATAAACTTAATTTCTCCATGGCTGATCCCACCGGTAGCTAGGGAAAAGATCCGTCCCCCCAGAGCTTCGCATGCATAAGTAAGGCTAACTATAATGGGGTACTTCTATCCAGCCGCACATGCCATCGGTCTAGTGCACCACCTAGTGATTCAGGCTTTTGCTGAGATTATCTCCTCTCGGCCCGTGAAATTAAATTCCTCTAGAAAAAGTCAACCTGCTAGAGATCACATACCTAATTTTCATGGCGGCAAGACAGTCGCAGAAGCGGCGCTCAACTGCCTTCTCGTTCTACAAACACAGTCCGTATTCAATTTCAACTCAGAGAGCCTGATTCTGCGTAAATGCCTTCTGAACTTACAGTGAGCTATAAAGACGGAAGCGGTTGCTTTGGCAGGCTACCTTATTACTGCTGAAGGATGGGATATAGATACAGACATTTCCGGAAAATCTGGTTGTTGTCGAAAGAATGCCTTTATTTGCAATTTTTTCAGCGCATTGCATTTGTAATCGGTCTTGATAAAGAAGCATATAGCATAAAGTAACCAATAATAAGTACATAAAAGCCCTTTAAAATTGCAACTTACTTATGTAAATTTTAAAATCTTCTCCTTATTAAGTCGGAGAACATAATGGATAAACGTAAGCCGAAATTTTAATGTGCTTTTATTTACCTATTACTGGTTATTTTCTACATTGGTAGTCGGCCCTGATAAAAGCACAGATATGCGAAAACTGTTGAATTCCCAAAATTAGATTGTGGAATCAGCGTTACTTCTATTTATTAATATATACGACTACACATGCGATTTGGTTTATCTTTTAAAATTCTTTTTTAAATGCAATATTTTTTCCTACCCATAAAAACTAGTTTTCAAGAAATCCCTCAGTAACCAAACTGAAACGCGAAAAGGTTCGCTGGAGACAAAATGTACGAACCAGCCTCATTTTAATAAATCGCATTAGGTACGAATCCAGCATAGGCGCAACCTGAGGATTCTCTCACTTTTCCTCAAATTGTACTCCATATTTCAATTTCGTTTCTCTGAAGGGACTCAAACGATTATCATCAAACGAATGAAACCATTTGAGAGTTAAGAACAAACGGGGGTGAGTGAGATCCTACCGCTTTCGCGTCCATTCTGATAAACATTAAAGGTATGGCAATTTACGGCTTTGTATTACGCTCTCTTAACTTTAGTTTTCCTCATTATCACCGTCGCGTCGCTAGCGAGGATGCATTAAAACAATTAGTAGCGTTGCGCGTCATAATGCTGTTTGAAAGTATCCACTTGAATAACGGACCGACGCACGCTTCTGGCGAAAGATAAAAGCGACGACTTGTAACGGGCGCTAACGCTAAAACTGTCAGTCGTACGCTCGTACATATTAACGGATGCGGTATTTACACCACCCGTGCCCCCAGCGCGCGATGCAATTTCGCACCCGAAGACAGGTATAAGGGCAGACGTGTGTTGTTGCAACTGACGTGTTATCTGCAACCCCTCCCTGAGTATACATCACTTTAATGGCCTCCAGCGCTTTTCCCGCACCTAGAAAGATACCTAGAGTTGCGAGATATGGCGACACCTAGGTAGAATGATGTAATGCTTGGTATTAAGTTGTAGTGACGCACACTGCCGGGTTAATGGAAATTAAAACTTCCTCTTTAATATGTGTCGGAATCCGGAGTTGCAGAATTACGTGCGTGGGTTGTTTTTTATGCGCAATCCTATCTCTTGGGGCCGTTTTGTCAGCGATGTCGCGCCTGCAAAAGAAATGGTTAGTTATTGTGGCCGATAAATCCGAGCATGAAGCACGCTGCTTAAGTATGACTTAATTCAATTATTTTAACGTGGTATAGTGGTTCAAGTGCGGAAAAAATCATATTTGGTGAATCCGGTTAGACTTATGCTCTTGTCGAATAATTAAAAGAGACATAAAGAGAGATTTATAATAGAAAGAATAGCAGGATGGAGTTTTGTTCAATCAAAAAAAAAACACGGGTATAATTAAACTATAATGGGTGCATCGATCTGACGGTTATCAGAGTAATAGTTATATCTGCCGACATCTTCGACAGTCAACAAGATTTCGATAATGCCGTTACTGAAAACAATAAAGAAACCCCCAAACTTATAAAAAATCGCATTAATTTTTATTCTCTAGTTCCTAAGTCCTTTGGTAATAGTAGGTGAAAAAATTAATAAAAACGGCAAGAATGTTATTGCCATTTGGCGGTATCATTAAGTTTCAATGTGTAGAGATAGATAAATAAAGACAAGCACTTTTTTTCCCGAATACGAAAAAGACACTTCTCATAACATTATCACAATCCTGTTCAACAAGTACGATCGAGGCTCATTCAGTACTTTACGCAGAGTGAGAACTTGACTACGATCTACCATGACAGAATATCGATTGAACAGCTTATGTTTAATGAGCCTTCATCGACAAATAGTTGCAGAAAAAAAGGCAGAACTAATCAAGGAACTGATCCAAGGAAATTGACGTTTAGATCATGATTTTTATTTACGTGACAAAATTCAAAAAATTGAGGTGGTTCTTGAAGCCAAAAAATGAAAAGGATATTTTTTTTGAACGGCGAAAAACGCGTTCAATTCATAACTTACATTATTATATTGATAAAAAATGTAAGACATTTTGCTGTAATAAGCTGAAAAAGTTCTGCATAAAATCAATTTTTAGTCCGTGTCCACACTCATAAATTGTGGTACCAAACAAACGGGTCGCCTGGTCTAGTGGATAGCACGCTCGATTCTTAAAGACAAAGTCTGGTGTTCGAGGTTATTGTCGTATTCATTTTTTCTATGTTATTAACATATAAGAAATATTAAATTTAATTTACACATTTAAATTTAAATTGTTGCGACGCGTGAATCGCACATGAATTAAAATTTTCATAATACAAAAATTACGTTAATGTAATATCAAGTATTTTCCATTTTTAATTATTTTTTTCATTAATTCATTTATTGCCTTATTTTTTTATAACGAGTGTTTCATACCTTGAATGTCTTATTATTGAATTTTAATTTGGGGGATGTCGCAACAATTTAGATTTAATTGCAAAAATTATTTATTATTATTTAATTTAAATACGAAAATTAAATTTAATTATTAACGCAAATAAAATGAACACGACAGCAACCTTGAACGCCAGATGTTGCCTTTAGAAATCCAGTGCGCTATCCACTAGACCAGGCGGCCCGTTTGTTTGTTACCTACTATAATTTACTGATGTGATACGAGTGCGGCCAGTGGAGTAAAAATGGAATCAATGCGGGATTCCTTCAGTTTATTACAGCCAAATGTCTGTTTTATATTTTTTTATCAATACAATGATGTAAATTACAAATTTACACGATTAAACGCGTTCCTTCGCCGACCAAAAAACCATCGTTTTTATTTCTCTGATCCATCAGAGTTTTTACAACTTAATCAAGGATACGTTGACCTGACCGTCCACTTGTGAGTTTACTTTGTTCAGAGTGTAACAAATTATTACTTATTCGATAGTTATATGCAACCAACTTTTTGTGGGCCCCCCCTCTAACAAAATTTCTGGCTACACCCATGCCCTCAAGTTTATAAAAATCGCATTTATCTTTTGCCCATCGGGTATGCTAAAGAAAATGGCGATAACACAACTATAGAACATTAAAAAGACCTTCAATTTTGTGATATACACCGTCATTTTTTTACTGTTTATTTGAATATAATCTATATTTGCCTCTGTGTGAGTTCATAATTAATATAAATCAAAGATCTAGTTCTAAAGAATTTTTGTGAATTCTTTAATATCTCAGAAAATTTGGAGAAATAATTGCTAAAGCTTTTGCTCATGTAGCTGCGATGTAATTTACGATATTTAATTAAAATGTACGTCTCTTCATACGTATGTAATATATTTCTACAGTAATTATATCAATAGTATTAATACTAGAAGCTAGAAGCTATAAGCTTCTAGTAAAAGCGAAGAAAGCTAATAAAACTTGAGCCTTGTTTTTGTGTTTGTTTATTTATTTTTTATTTACTTCCCCTGAGGTGCATGTTTTCCCTCTGTGAGATCTTTTGTGTGCTACATTTTATTAAATACGGTTCGCAAGCGAGCACCTGCATAGCCGTATGTAGCTGTGTAGAGGTGTAGACGTCCTGCTTGTCCACTGTTGCGCCCAACGAAATGTCCCCATTAATTTCTAATTCTCGGAGTATCTCCTTCCTTAAGTCCATGGCCTGTCATCCACTCGGCGTTCCAATAATACAATACGTGTTTACTTAATAAATAAATAATAAGATAAAACAAAAATCGTATTTTTATCATTCTTTTTACTCTGGCTATTACTGGCATAAGCATTATGCTGTAATGAAAACAAAAAATAAAGCACTTTGCGTTGAACAAAATATTGACAAATTAATAAAATGTAGGTGCTTATTTTAAATACTCTATAAAATGTACCTTTAAAGCAAATACAATTACAAATATTGAAATTGTATTTATATAAAATAAATACAAATACTATATAAGGGGATTGTAATTGCGCTGTGCAAATAAATTTACTCTGTATACGAATACGCTTTCAAATTATCAGTACCAGACAACACAGCCACTTTTTTGTTGCTCAAACTGAAAGGTTAACTAAATTTCAATTATGGTCTGGTGAACGTTGTTGAAAAAAATTGAGGAATGTGCGGAATAAATTGTTAGCTGTATTTTCTGCCTCTAGATTTTCATAATTAGTAAAGTGGAAATATTTGATATTAGTCCATATGTTCGTTCAGTAGAGTAATTCAAATTTTACATAGATTCAAGCATAGGGCACGGAATATAAACAATGCAGACGTTAGCCTGAATTATAATACACCAGTTGAGTGGAAATGAGGGTAGGAGAATTGGAGATGTCGTCGCCTCCATTTCGCCAGCACTCTCCATATCCGAGCGCTTTCGCTTTTTATAATAATTTTCCGCAAAACTTTGTGAAACACACCGACAGGAGTTATCTACCCGCGAGGAATTTTTCCCTAATGGAATACGACAATGAATATAAAACAGCGGGCATAAATCTCCCGCTCCTCTGCGGCTGGAAGATACGGAAGTGCGCCCAGAAGGGGCGCAAGGACCCCGGAAACGTCTACTGGCGTGGGCGAAAGATGGGGAGGGAAATGGAGGAAGATTCGCGTCCGCGAGAGACGCGCTTAACTGATGCCCCGATACGGGCGGTCGACCCCGTAACCGAAGGTTTTGTTGTAGGAGGAACGTTTATTACTTGATTCGCGACTGAATCCACAAACGTAAAATTGTACCGCGGCATACATCCCTCGGAGATTCCTCGAAACGCGAGTTCCACATCGGGGTGATTCGCGTAAAATTAGGGGGCGAACGGTTTATGGCGCAACTAAAAAAAGGGTATTCAAAATTACGCCTGGTATACTTCGAAATACTGACGCACATGTGTTTTTCTTTTATGGCTTTTTTGTAACACGAACATTTTTAACAACAATCGACACTTCCTCGTCTTTCAACCGATTCAGCAGAAATACGTTGTAGCAGCTAAAGATTTTTCGATTACAAATTTTAAATTGAATTTATTATGGAGTAGTAAGAATTTGAGAGCGGATAAATGCACTAGCAATGCCGCATTGATGTCAATGTGTCAACTTTCTCAATATTTGACATGTGTTTTTTTGGCGGGAATTCAAAAGACGCATATTCTGCTGTATCTTGTGAAAAGTTGTTCTATATGAAAAACAACAAATAACAAATCAAAAAGAACAGTGATACGCAGGTCGATTCAAGAGATACAGAAAAAATAAATAATAAATAAAAAGTTAATAAACAAGAAAAATTAAAAAAAAAAATGTTTGTTCACTATTTTGTTACATTTGTTTATTTGTTCGCGTTTATAACATTCTCTCAAATAAAAAAAATTCAGTATGAATTGGTGTCTGGTATTTTTCCGTCGTTTATTGGATTCCGTTTCGGCAAAGCTTCCACTGCTGTCATCAGGGTAACTAGGGCTAGGGAACATAAAACAGCCCATGTAAATCAACACAAGTCTTCATATACAGTGACTGGCAGTAAGCGCGCAGCATATGCGATTTTTTTTTATCTTCGAATTTAGTAAATCTTTTTTCTTACAAATTACCTCTGCATATCTTGAAACTAAAATAATACTCATCAAATCTGCCGAAAATTTAACTGTATGCGAAGGAAGGTCAAAAATATGAAACTACGATAAGAATAAAGTATCTCAGTTTTTGAGTTTAGAAGATTTTTTTATTAACAAATGTTGTTTCAAATTCAACGCTATATCCAAATTTGAAGTTTCGTTTAATTTTAGCAAAAAAAAATGAGGTTTAATTGTTTTTTTTTTTCAGAATTACTTGTATATAAAATTGATTGAGATCATAGAGCAATCATATTCTATTCTGTGTATAATTTGTGAGACAAAATCATGTGTACTAAGCTAAATTACATACTTTAAAGAATTTTATAGTCTTGAAAAGAAAACTTCAAACTGGGAATTATCTTTGCTACACAATTTCTTTTGTTTTGAAGTAAAACAAAATAATTACAACATTTGCAAAGTTTTTTTGCCCCAAAACTACCAAATGCTCCCTGCTTTTCCTCTTCGAAGTTATTCAAAAATTTTCTGGCCTCCAAGATCGCCAGACCAAATTAGACCATGCTTCGTGGAAATCAGTCCTGTTCTTTTACGGAACATTGCTAAGAGAATTTAATACCAGATCGATAAAATGTTTACCAAATGGAAGACAACATATAAAAGTTCAATGTTTATTCTTTACGTCAATTACATCTGTTGTCGACATTATTGAAAATGTATTGTATTTTATTTTTTCTTTTACCTGTGGTGATCAACATTAAGACTATACAAAAGAAAGACGAAGTTAAACTAATTATGACTTGCTAATAATTACTAAAAACTAAAATTTTTATTAAATTTTATATACATTTTTGAACCTAACTAATTTTGATATAGTATGCATGATTTTCTTTCAGAAAATGTACACAAAATAAGATATGACAGTTATATGATCCCGATCAATTTTGTATACAAGGTAATTCCGAAAAGAACAACGAATAATTTAATTTTTTGCTAAGATTAAGCGAAACTTCATATTTGAATACAGTATTGAATTTAAAACAACTTTATTTATAAAAAGTCTTCTTAACCCAAAAACTGAGATACATACTTTATTCTTAGCATAGTTTCATACTTTTAACCTTCCCTCGTATAGAATTAACTTTTCGGCAGATTTGATGAGTCTTGTTTTAATTTCAAGACATACAGAGGTGATTTGTAACGGAAAGAATTTACTAAATTTGAACACAATTTTTTTTTTTCATATGCTGCACACTTTCTGCCAGTCACTGTATATAATCCTTCCGCTAGTTATATTCAGCCTGTATATAGTATCTCCGATATAGTAGTAGTATTTAGTACTTTAATGTGGTATTTTGCCCCCTGTATTCGGAAGACTCATTTGAAAGAAAAGAAAAACTACATTTGACAGCATCGTTGTATGTTTGTACTGATTTGCACGATAATTGAGGGTACAGAGAAAATTATCCTATGAAATTTTGTATTCTTAATTTTATTTTATTGCAATATATGGCGAAACAAGGATTTTCAATTCAAGGCAAGAATCGAAAGTCGTTGGTTTCATAGTTGCAGCCTTCGCGGTATACTTTCAATCACTGCTCCAGTATTTTGGCGTAATATCCTAAACACTGCTACGTTTATGCATTCACTCACTTTATCGGCATTTAAGGAATTCGTAGCCTTACTTTTTCTTTGATAAAACGCTAAACAAAGAAGTCTAACGAATTGAGATCGGGTGTCCTAGCGGGACATGATACTGCACCATCACGACCAATCCGTTTGGAAAATATTCGTTCTGCTACTCTCTAACATTAAAAGCATATTGAATGGAAGCACCATCGTACAGCGTATTAGGTCGCACATTCAATGCCATATTAGTTATAACTCCTTCCAAAGGATTGAGGTACTCAGCAGAATCTAGACGCTTCGGGAGATAAATTGGTAAGTTTTATTATCCCTAACCAAACCTTAACAGAAAACCGCCTTTAGTAGCCACACTCACGAAATTGGTTCGGATTTTCTGCCCATTAGTGAAATTTACTAATATGTTTAAGACCCCATTTCTATTAAATATGCATTCATCGCTCCAAAGAATATGTCTCAGAAAACCGTCATCGTCACGAATTGTGTTGGATCCTGTTACAGAAATTCAGAAAATTATCTTTTTCATAACGGGGTTGAACATTAGTAGCACCGTAGTATAGATGGAGAATGTTTTTCTTTAAGACTGAATTGTGGCTTAGGATATGCATTGCAACAGCTAACAGTCAAGTGCTAATTGAGGGACTTGCAAAGTGCCTCTTTAGCTTGGTTTTCTAGCGTTTTGATGACTTAATATAAAAGAACTCGTTTCCCGAAGACGTCGGTCCAATTTTCAGTTCTCGCATTGTCTCGTCTTCATACCCCATTACATTTATAATACACCGTATACATCAATGTGGCCATCTTTATACGTCCCGACATATCTTCAAGCTCTGTGGTTTAAGTTACTTGAAATTTAACCAGACACTATTGTCCTCGGATGTATACATATTCTTGAGGGAATAATATAATTCTGAGTTTACTTACAAATAATTCTCGCCTGAATCTCCTTTCAGTAAATTCGAGAAATAGTAGTGTAAAACCGCAAACTATTTTTACACGTCCTGAGTATTTCAATCGAGAATGTTATAGTACATTTATCTTTAATCTTTTTAAACCACTAATAGTCTCGACAACCCGAACGAATTCATTTGTATGAAGAGGGAGCTTTTCTCGAATATTTACCCACCCCATAATAGTGTATATAGTAAATCTTAGAGAATAAACGAATGGACAATTTACCCGTGAACTATACTTAAACATACAACTTTAGAACTATGAACATGTAAATAAAATTTAAAAATCTAAATTATAACGTAGAATACGTATTGCTATGGGTTAGCAATCTATGTTTGCTGAGGGTATTTTGAGTTGCACATTTTGATTTGCTAAAAAACAGCTGTTTCAATTTACCGAAAATTTTTCACAATAATGTTTATTTTTGTATAATTTTAGTTTAAGAGTTAATTGTATGATTTAATTAATTAAGTGTTAAGTTTTTTAAATTAATGTCATTCATTTATTTGTCTTTTGAATGTTGGCGTATTGTTTGTACTGCGTTGTACGTTTTTAACAGAGGAATTTTTGTAAGAAAAACGACTGTAGAATTTTGTCAGGCAATTTAGTTCGACTGTTAACGTGAGTGGACGTATTTTTGTATATTATTGATGCCATTTTGTAGTTTATTTTGATATTCTAAAATTTCGCATAAATTGAATTTTATATAGTCCATCAAGGAATTCATTTAGTAATAATTGTTAATATATTGACGTGTAGACGTTGTAGATATAAGATCATTTATTATTTGTGTGCAGGAAGATATATTTTAGTTGTAATTTTCTCATTTTAGTTTAAAGAGTTAATTTTTCGTTATTCAATTTTGCTGTTTCATTTTTTTATCAATCACCTCGGTTTGGGTGAGTAGAAGCTTTGTTCTTGCATTTAATTTACGATTTTATAGATTTCTAGTAACTGTCCACGTTTAATTTATTTTAATTTGAAACACATGGATGATTGTATATTTGGTATCTTCCTGAAATAGCATTGTCCTATTGTAATTTAGAATCAAGTGCAGTTTTTAATTTAGGCTAGAATCTTCAGTTCACGGTTTTTCTGCACCTTTGTAATTAAACCCATTTTAGAAAAAATAAAATTGTTTGTTAATTAGCATCTTTGGATTGAAAATTCTGTTCTTTTATTTTAAATTAAACCTTTTCAATTTTTGGGGTAATTGGGAAAGTCAGTTTTCTTTCACTCACAATTCGCTTTTCGTGGTTGGATTCAAGTTTTAATTCGCGAGGGTAACTCTGAGGTTAATTGTTCTTTTGCGTTCTTTTAAAATTTTATCCGTTGAGCTAGCTATTTTAATTTTCTTTTTCATTTTAAAAATTTCAGTTTTGCTTTTTTTATTAATTCAGTCAGTACGCAGCAGTATGTACATGTATATCATTTTTGTTAAAGATCGTATTTTGTTACGAGCGAACGATATCAGCTGACGGCTTCCACAGTCATCAGTCATACCTCTCCCCAATTTGTTTAAGTATATAGACCTATAGACTGATTTTACTAGTGCCGACATATTAGTACACAGATAATTAAAGATATGATAACTTCGGATCGTGTAAAATTACAAGGATTTATTTTTCATGGGAAAATAAAAAAACCTAACATCACTGCGCAAGTCAAGAGATTGTTGTAAAATGCCCGTTTAGAGATCAATATAATATTCTCTTATTTTACTTATTGTGTTGTTGGAGCAAGGAGGATGTATATATAGAGAACCCACGAGATAGGGAAAAATGATTTTAGGATTTCACGGCGAGAATTACCCGTAAAATACTGCGATCTAGTGGCCGCATGAAAAAAATAAGTAGTAAATTACTATTTCGTACGATATGACATCTAGCATTGAGAAAATAACTTACCAACGCAGAGACCCGGGTATCAGTATATCAGTACAAATTAAAACGAATTAATATTAACAGTCGTAGGGATGTGAAATTTGATAAATTTAATGCGATATGCATAAGTAGATATTTTTAAATTTAAGTAATGTGGATTATTGAAAAATTAATAAATGAAATTCGTTTTTAAGATATTCTAATAAAATTTGAATTTATTCGGTTTCTAACATTTCTTTTACATAATTCTATTCTTATTCGCCTAGGTAACCTATAATTTTTAACTTACTAATGATATTTAATGTTCAATGTACAACTACTTTCGAGATATAGCAACAATCTGTTAGAAATTATAATGTATGGGAACGTACTAAGTCCGAAGTAATGAGCAATAGTTAAAATTAAATGCAGTAATTAAACTTGATTTTAAGACATTATAATAAATTGTAAATTTAGTAAAAGAACTTCCATTACAAACGATCATATGTAAAGATCGTGAGGCATAAAAGACCAACATATCTATATAGAAAATTAGGTTCAGATACTAGTCGCGCGCCCGGAATACCCGCCATAGTTATCTTTTGTCAATTCCAAGGCATAGAAATGAGATTTTCAAACGTATCTTTTCCTACAAAGTGGTCAAAGTCCTAAATAGTTATGTTCTATCAACTATAAGCGTGAATATGCCCATCTCCCGTATTAGACATCAACTTAAACAACATCTATTTAGCTTTACAATAATTTGTAATTGCTGTATTTTGTTCAATTAGTTTTTACATGAACATGGAATATAGGTAATACTTCTAGATTGGAGTAACAGGAAAAATACTATAAGAAGAATATTTCATTTCAATATTTATTAACATTACTACATATGTTTCTAAATCAACGTTTTAGTCAAACTTATGCAAGAAAGAGTAGATATTTACAAGATTGCTTAAACAGCCTCTTTAGAAATAAAATAGATGGCTTTATTTACATAGCACAAAACTTTAGCTCAGTGAACGACTTCTTTTAGTATACGACAATGTAAATGAAAGAAACATGATCAAAGGCTGTGGCGATGCTATTCACATTTTGTTGTCGTTACACACACTCAAAGCAATTAATCTTAGTTGCACTAAGTTATATCTCCTTTAACTGAATGTTTAGGTGTGGTTTGGCGAGCACACAAGAACTTGCACTTTCCTTAAACTTTTGTAAACCAACCCCTACACTTTGTACCCAATATGTTCCTCATAATAAACTAGTACCTATATCTACTGAATGCAGCTTCCGGTAAAGGGTTATCTTCCATGTCCCCCGATATGGAAACTTTAATTTTGGACGCTTGCTTTTTGGAGTACAATAAAATTAAAAAAAATGTCATAATACATTACAACACGCTTCTGCAGCCACATACGCGCACATTCACTTACTATATATATTCTGCAAGTAGCACTAACACAAAACCACTATCCATCTTTCGCTTGTTGCATTCAGTTGAATTCTTTGACACATATCGCAATAGATATCGTTATAAAACCAACTCGCTTTATTTCACTAGCAATGTACTACACACCTAAACACTTTTATCAGATTCATCAGATTATTGGCGCTAGCTGTTGCCTTATTAAATTAGGTCAGAAGGTGTTCTTTTATTAAAATTAATATTTTGCCCAATTTTTGCACTATTTATCGCTACTATCTATTATTTTATTTATACTATTATTTTTACAACATTGCCAACTAAGTAGTCAGTCGGAATTCCTTGGTAATGCCGAATGTAACCATCAGAGGCAGCAATTGACGATGGAGTTTTCTTATTTTGTATTTTCAATGGTACGGGTTTATTTAGGTTATATTTAAAAAAAAAATTACAGAAATGATTAAAAAATTACCGCCAATTTTTGAAGACTCTTTTTTTTCGAAATATAAGATGATTTCCAAAAATAAAACAAAAATTCGAAAAGGTTTCTTTACCAATAAATTATAATTCATTTCGAAGGCAATTCCTCGACCATTTTTTGCACTATTTCGAAAAATAGGCAACCAACGGTACACTGTCCAACATTCATAAATAGTTGAGCTGTAATTGCTTTAATGTACACTGAAATAATGTTCAAGTTTCTTTCACCACATCCTTAGATGAATAAACTACTTTAGTTGAAAAGAAAAGTTTATCTTTTTTAATGTAGTAGAGAATGTCTCGGACTAAAAAGTTAATATAAAGTTTTCTATACTTGGGTGATTGAATATGTCGAATCTTTTCAATATGATCTTTGTTGCAGATAAAGGTTTCTATTTACCATGTAAAGCAAACGTATCCACCTTATATAATGTGCTTTTATATATTTTCGTACATAGGTGGGTTTTTAGTGTATGTAGGGAGAACCTTCTTGCAATGTATAAGTACAACATACAAGCACTGGGAAACCTGTTGTTATCGATTTGGCCCGGAGAAAAATAAAAACACAGTCGTACACAACATTGTAACTGATGTTCGATACGGCATTGAAATGACATCGGCCTTTCATGTTGTGAAGTGGCCGATTCCAAAAGGAACCTCCCACATCCGGCAGCTGAATTCGGATGTAAATACATATCAACCAGATATCGCCGGGCCTTTGTATGTTAGTACACATCGGGTTTTTACTGCACCAGGGAGCGTCTGTATAAATACATATGTATGTATATGTTCTATGTACAAAGAATATATGCAGAAGTAAATGATTTTAGCTAGCTACGTGCAAAGAATATATAATCTCCATTACCAGTTTAATGCTATTTACATGATTACTTCGTGGCGTAACAGACATAAATCTTATCGAAAAGATGACACCTTAACTGTTATTGTGACCATTAAGTGTACCTTTAAACCGATTTAATTTATACTAAGGATTGTTTTATTGCCCAGGCCTTTCTTTTTAATGTCCTTGCTTTTATATAAAGCACTAAAGAAAATTAAACGGGTTGCATGGTTAAGTGAACATCGCCAGGACGATGCAGTGTTCTCACAGTGGCCACGTATACATAAGATTACGACCAAGATGGGAACTTTGGGAACTTCGGAAAGTGCTGTTTAAGTGTATTGAAAACTGCTCGTTCTCGGGAAACTTCGGAAAAATAAGTAAAATATGTGGCCCGAAAGATTATCGAAGTGAAACATTCCTGATAAGTCGTTTCTGGTTCTTGTTGGACAAATTCGTTCAATTCTTCTTTTGTTCTTTGGAAGTTCGCTTAGTTATTTTTTCATTCTATTTATATTCAAAATCGTAGGACTTGAAAATTAAAAATGTTGTGTCCATTTGAGCATTTCGATATTCTATAATTTAAAACCCGTATACAAAATTAAACAAAAAAGACAAAGCTAAATAGGGATAAGCCATCAGCACAAATATGAAATCTAAATTTTGGCAATTGCTTATGACAGCCCAATTATTTTACAAACTCTATCAGTGGTACTTATGTAGAGATGTTAATCTTCTCACAGCGAGTATTTAGTTTAATGAAGCAGGATACATTAGTTCTCGTCCACTAATTGCACCATCATGGATGGGCAGTCTAACTAAATTTTCAGGGTAACTGCGAAAGCCCTGCTATCATCAAAATAATGGGTTAATATCACAGATGAATTATTTCAATACGATTATTTTACTTGAATTATCTGAAACGCTTAGCATCGGTGGCTGGCGATATTAATACTGTTTTAATTATAATATAGTGTCTATTAGCGATGTAAGAGATTATATATACCACACATATCACACTTATCTTATACATACAACATCTACGTATATACTGTACGTCGATGGGATAAGTGAGGATAATATTAAATTAAGATAACTTCGCATTAATGGCGTGTTCACCAAACAATTTTATCTTTTTCCCGGAGTATATTTCCTGTGTAAAAATATATAGGGTTTTCCCAATTAAAAAAAAACTTGATAAAATCTCAAAAAATAAGAGTTTAGAAAAGAAAGTTAGCTAGAGCACTGAATTCTGCGTCAAAGCTTCTAATAAAGTTTTTAGATAAATCAAGCACTTTCGCAATTGAAAATGTTACAAGGTTATTAAGAATTGCATATTTTACGAAAACGCTCTGTATCTCTTGCATTAAAAAAGATTTTACCAATCAATTTCTCTTTAAAGTCAAGCTCCAGAAGCATGGATCTGTTTTTTTCTAATTCCTTTAGAAATATAAGTTCCCCATTAAAAGAATTTAGTTTGGCTCATTCTGTGTATATTTAAATTACAAATACAAACTTAAATGTGTAAATTTCTGTGTGAATGAGTATCTTGCTTTTCGTAAACTGTGAGGTTAGCTATTAGCTAACTGTCGTGACAGTTTAAATGGAAATGTTAATATGTATAGATTGGTTGTGTATCATCGCCGTCACTCATAATGTCCGATTGGCAACCTATATCCAGGACATGGACACAGTCTACCCTTCCCAACTTATCGGATAGGCGTGGCAAGCAGAGGTAGCCTGGAGTACTCGAAAATGATTCGAATGTCTGTTTAAGGATTAAAAATCGTTTGAGATTATATATAAAGGAGAAATACTAAGAATTACACAGACTTTTTAGTTATTGCGTTGTATATTTTGTTCTAAAGTGGTAGATTTGTTTTTTTTTGCCAATTCATTTTATAAATATTTGTAGTTTTTAACAGAAACCTACTTAACTAATTAAATATTTAATATGTTCATCACACTCGCTATTATCAAATGGGAAAGATATTGCATCTTTTAAAAGGCTAGGTGTTATTTTTTCTTTAATATTACGTTTTTCTGGGCATTTTTTTAAAACACCATATAACTTGCTGTACATATTATAGCAATTAGGGTAAGGAAAACTATCATAGTTTCGGGAAGAAAAATATTAGTTACGCTATTTTTACATATTTACATACGTATATTTTTCATAGCTTATGGTTGTAGAAATAAGTACGTATTTTTTATTTTGCTTTACCACTAATTTAATATTAAGAATATTAAGGTTAATACTAAGAAAATAAAAAAAACACCTGTGTTACGGATCAGATAATCGTCCTCAAATAATTTCTTTTACGGCATGCAACAAAGATGCCGCAACCTTTTCGGCTTGGGTAGAGATTTCCGTTCGGGGAATTTGTCCTTTGTAGTTCCTGCGTAAGAATTAATGGTAGAAATTTTTTTTTTAGAATTTGTGCATGCTCAATCGCAAATAGAATTTCTAATTCCCTTGACAAAAATACTCCAAACTGTGGCACTGGTAATATTGCAAACTTTGACGCACACTCAGTTCAGTGTTTCTGCTGATGATGATAGCTTTACTATTGGAACGTACATACGTCCAGTTCAGTGCAGTTTGTGGTCAGGGGTCTAGGAGAAGTTTACAGTGTTTAATTCCCTTGTTTACGAAGTTTTGTTCCCATCAACTATTCGTATTTTCCCTCATCGCATTTCATTCGTATTTACACGATATTATGCATATCTAAGAGTGGAGCTATCTACCAATCAATAATAAATTTAATATTTTATTGTGTCTAGTCGAGTTTAAAATTTTATGCTTATTGAAAGATATTTCCCTTACTAAAAATTGTTTATTATTTTTTATTGAATTCAGTAACACTGTCCCCCTGAATGTGTTAATAAATGTGCATCGAAATTTTTAAAATCGATTAGGTTACTCACCCTTATCAAGAGAGAGGTTGATTTGAACATTTAATATTTAATTTTAATTTTATTTTATTGTAGTGGAATTTAAAATTTTATGCCGGTTAAGTTTAGGATTATTTAAGATTTACTTACTAAATATTGGTTTTAGAATTGCTGATTATTTATACTACTTTTTTATGTTATTTCAAAAGCTGTGATAAAATACCTGACTGAAATTTGCTAGTGCAAAAAATAATAATTATATTTCTACAAATAATTTTTTTTGAAAATGGGGGCTGATTTATAAATTCCTTTTGTAACAACTTATTTCTTTCCTCTACATTTGTGGTTATTAGTATGGTAAAAGCATGTTATGAAAATAATATATGGTGCTTAAAAAATTGTCTAGAAACACGAAATATTAAAGACAAAGTAACAATTAACGTTAATGTTAATAATTAATTAAATACTCAATATTCTTTATTTAAAAAGTACGAATTTTTATCAGATAAATTGACAGAAAGAAAATAACAAATCCACAAACTTTCAAATTAAACTTCCTACTCAATAAGTGAAAAGTTTGCTTTCTTCATAGTATTTCTACTTTAGATATAATCTCAAAAGATTTTTAATCCTTAAAAAAACATTCGAATCATTTCCGAGGCTACCTGCATAAGACGTCTGCTATACAGGCTGTGCCATTAGGTACACGTCACCGACCGCCGGACATTATGGTAACGGCGATGATACATGGCGTAACTTTGCATATGGGATAGCCGAAAATTTCAATATTGCTTTCTTTTGAAATTGGAATTTAATAATCCAAGATATGCTGAATAATATTTGATTGTTGACTTAAATGTTGAAATAAGTGTACTCACCTTGAGTAAGTAAGTACATAAGTTGAGTAAATTGTGCATAATATCGATATCTACATTGTCTTTATTAATATAAAAGCAGATAGTAGATTAAATGATTAAAATATAAATTCAATATTTAATCAAATAGAAGCCTTATATTATAAAAATTATTAAATGTGTATATTTGCAATACTTTTTTTATTTTATTATTCCTTACACTGTTGAAAATATTACCGTGTTGGCGTTAATTTTGCGCTAGTCAAATATTTTAGTGTGGATTTTTCCAAACTTTGCGAGACGAGTTGACTACGCGTATTTAATAGAACAGAAATGATTAGAATTTCGTGTGAATTCTTTGTTCAGATATGAGGATTGACTATTTTTCTAGACATTCAGAAGCGTCAACCAATCAGAATTTTTCCCTCGGATAGAAATATAGAAACCCACCTATTCTAATACAGTATTGCATTATACGCACCACCTGCATTGCACGTGTATCTGTTTTCGTGTTTGATTCTCCGTATTAACATATCCAAACAAACCACCAAATGTGACTCACTTGCAAAGTGTAACCTCGTGTTATTAAACGTTAATTCCAGTGGGCATAAAAAATTTCAACATCTTAAAGATATTGGGAACATCTATTTACGCAATTAGTTTAGACTTGAATCAAATAGCATAAACATTCACTTAATTTATAATGTTCTCAAAAATCATTTTAAAATTGGTACGTTTAGTTGAAACCAAAACTTGTGAATGAGTGGTTTTGCATATTTATAATTGAGAAAACGTCTTAAAGAGAGAATATTATAGCACTAAGAAATAGGAGTTGCATATTAAAAAGACGTTGTGTTTAGAAAATGGTGTTAAAACACCCAATAGATCGCATTCATTTAGTTAAACAGCTAGTAAATTTGTCTAGTCTAGATCAAATAAAATGTGACTAGAAGTATTTTATAATTCCACTTGTCAGTTGGACAAAATAACCCCTTAGCAATAGACAATACTTGACTATCTTTGCTCGTCAAATTTAAACTTCTATTGTTCTCGACAAAATAACACGAAAAGAGTGTGGACCTCTCCTGATTATTAAATTAGTCAAAAAAGTGTTAAAATTTTCAACAGTGTACTTTCCTATTTTCTGGGTAATTATTTTGCTTTACGTTCATGGTGTAATATAGCGGAAGCGTTACTTATTTTTATTTCAAAATATACCTACTTACAGGATATTTTTTTAGGTGTAAACCGTATTTTTACGTAATTCTTAAAAAATAGTGATTAGTTTTCATATTCTTGCATTTGTGACTTATTTAAATTAAGCGATTTAAAATTTATAATTTTTTTAAATGGAACGTGCTGTATATTGTTAAAAAAATGAAAGATATTTTAATTTGTGAAGCGAAACTTTTAATATAATATTGTCTTAAAACAAATAATAAAGAAGTTATGGTGGTTTTTAATTGACGCCAAAGATATGTAAAATTTATAGTAGGCTTCTTTCACTTTAAGTCAAAACGAATAGTATGTAGTTTGAAACTATCAAAAACGCACTGAGCTTAAATCTTACACGTTTAATTATTAAAAAAAATTGGTTATTTCATTTTTGTGTTGTGTTCTTTATTTCTAATTGTTATTACTACATTCTTATCATTAGTAGCTTGAACAGTTTTTGTTATATTTAGTTCTAAGTATTAGATAATATCTCACAATGGTATTTTCTCATTTGGAGAAATGCAATATGCTGGAAGAATACATTGTATGCGGCAAAAATTCAATAAGGACTGTCGAATATTAAGCAGAACAGTATCCTTTACGACAACAGCCAGATCGACGTTACTTTCAAAAACTTTACAGACAATTTAGGCAACACGCTTGCTTATTTAAGAAGAAAAGAACAAAGAAAAATATCATTATCAACGAGGAGGTAGAAATTACAGTGTTAGGATATTTTGAAACCCATCGCGAATTTTCCATTAAACATGCTACTAAGGCTTTCTGTGAATGGTTTATTAAATTTTGTTATGAAAATTTGAATGGAGCACAATGTATTTTATTGAGTGATGAAACAAGTTTCTCCAATAGAGGAATATTTAATAAGAAGAATGAACACCACTGGTCGCAAGAAAATTTATTAATAATACGTTCACATGCTGCACAAGATTTAGTTTTAATGTTTGGTGCGGATTAATTGGTTCGACAGTCGTTGGTCCAGTGTTCTACAATGGTACATTGACAGGAGAGAAATATCTGGAATTTATACGTACCGTTCTAGAGGGTTTCCTTGATAACGCCAATTAACTGATGAGCCAAAATTTGTACTTTCAGCAAGACGGTTCTCTGGCACACAATTGCCGTATAGTTTACAAGTATCTGGACTTTATCCATGCCGATAAGTGGATTTGTACAAATGGGCTAATTCGATGGCCAGCACGCTTTCCTAATCTTTCATCTTTAGAGTTTTTCTTTGGGGATATTTAAAAGATCAGATGTACAGAACTCGGTACACAACAACGTGAACGAATTGCAAAATAAGATCAGGGTGGTTTTCCGCCAATTGGATGGAAGGACAATCTTAAGAGCTACCCCGAGTGTACTCAAGGGGGCACGAAAATGTATTGAGAATGAAGGTGATACCTTTGAACAGTATTTATAAATTATGCATTTACTTTTTCCTTTTCAATTTAATTGCAAAGACATTATTTTGAAATGTAATATGTTAAAATAAACGTCAACCACAAAGACATGTATCTGTTTTGTTAAAAGTTGATTCTTTATACTGCCCTACATTTTACAAAATAAGAACTAATAACTCCTTTATTATTCGTTTTAAAACAATATTGCATTGATACTTTTTTATCATAAATTAAAATATCTTACATCTTTTTTTTAACAACATACAGCTGTTCAATTTAAAAAAATATAAATGTCAAAATGTCTTGGAAATCATTCAATTGTTTTTTCGTATATTGCATACTAATCAGCGTTAAAAATACTAACACTTCGCTAATTTAACCTGCTATCTAGAATCAATAGTAACAGAGGTAGCATGGTAACATGGTGCGCACTTAATTTGAATCAGCCTGTATAGCAGACGGACGCAGATGAATTAGGCGTTTCCTCTTGTACTTCCAAATAATTACATTTAGTTGATAATCTGGTAAATTACCTTGTCTATGTTAAATAAATAAATAGAACCAAAATCGGGGCATTTTCCTGGTAGCAAAATTTGATTTTCTCAAATAGAACGCTTCCTACCTATAATAATATAATGATAATTATTTATTTGTATTTTCAGAAAATGCAGTTTTGAGTTAGCATTTAATTATAAATAGGTAATCTACGATAACCTCACATAAACAATACAATTATACAATACAGTATTAAAAAATAAAACATCGTTATGCAAACTAATGTGTGTTACAGTCATACATTATATAACACTGAATAATGTATATTCTCCTTGAAAATATTTGCAAAAACAGAGCTGAACAAACCACCAACAGGACAAGATAATTAATAGGCAATCTGAAAGTCAAACACAGCCCTGGCACAATTATATCTCGGGTATTGTGGCATCGTTTTCCAATCTTAATTGTGCTAATTAAAATTGAACATTTGCGAGTGACATCTAAGATTAATAATTAATAATTCACGAATATACGTGCTACCCTAACGAAGATAAACAGCGCGAATGTTATAATTAACTTGTCCGGTTTAACATAACAAGAATAATTGCAACAATAATTAACTGTAGGTAGAAGCTAATTTTTGGAGATGTTTCTATTTCTTTCTGTGGGCATCAAAATACGGCTAGTCTCGACAAAAACATTTTTTATGCAATATATATGTCAAAAGAAGTATGAACATGCGATGATTAAAATCTAAATTAGCTCAATATTACTCGGAGAACTCTCCATATAGCCTAACAGAACTTTCGTAAATCATTGTTAAGAGGTGTAATTCGCCCTGTTGCGATTTATGCAAAAAATAACATAAAGCCGTGGACCATATTAATTTAGGCCGTATTAAAGCCGCATGAATGAAAATAATTTATTCCGCTACGCCAAGCACCTGGGTGTTTCTGTTTGTATGTTTCGGAAAAGGTAACATAATCTTTTATTCAAACGAATGGAGCTGTGTGCCGCTTCACGTTCATTAAAATGGCGGTCTTGTGGTTTATTCCGATTTGTTGGTTTTCAAAAATTTGATATTTAGCGCAAATAAACATTTAAACGTATTCATTAATTGTTTACCTTGTACAAATATTATTTTTCCCCACTGGTACGAAATGTGTAATCCTCTGCTTGGCCTTTCATCTCACAACGAAGATATTTCTTAGATGACACACTAAAAGTACGAACAGAAATTGCGTGTTTTTTTACTATTGTAAACGTATAGTTGTATTCTATGCCTTGAGGAAGGTTTAGTGATTTTATATTAAATCGTTTCCGAGATATTTTAAGATCGTTAATACGTCACATGCAGATAGCGAAATCATGGACGGGTCAAAAGTACCCATTAATATTCTGATAAATCCTCAAAATTATAATATAGATTTTATTAAAAATGCTTTATTTACCTGACGAACTGTTAATGCCCACAAGAATGAAATTATACATTCCACATTTAATAACATGTCCTTTTTTTCCTACAGAAAATAAGTTAATGTACCTGCGGATACGTTTTATTATTAAATTTCTCGCTAAAGAATTTAATAAAGGATATCTATCATATTTCATTTATTATTACCGCTATATTATGCTTTGTTATTAATATTACATTGTATCGTACCTGTCTAGTTAAATTTCAAGTAATAAGAAGAATGTCGGCTGAGATAATATCTGAGGATATTACAAAATATATTTTCTTATTTGATTTTTTTTAACTCAAAAACTGTTTAAAGTATTAGCACAGGTATTAGTAAATATATATTATCGCTATGTGAGCTGTATAATTACCTCATTATTTGACTGTTCTTTATAATAGTACCTATGTGGAAGTCAACTAACCAGTTAATTGGTTCATTAGATTTCTTCAAACTTTCAGTAGGAATTTGGTTCAACTCTCAACAAAGTCTTATTGTTAGTCAACTATGATCTGTTTAAGAAAATATTTTCAGTTTCAGGCAAACAGAATATGAATGTTAAATTATTTCAAATGGAGTAATTCAAACCTTTTATTTGTTACCTACTGGTTGTGATAACATCATTGTTTACAATTTCGGTGAATATATTCTTTTTGGATTGTTTATTGTCAACTTCATTTCAAACACCATTAAAATCTACCATCGACATGTTTGATCCTAACATTAGCTATTGTGGAATTTTGCACCGCATTTGATGTATCAAAGATGCCATGTTCCATTAGAAAGAAATTGTTGTTTAAAGTAAATGGGTTTAATATAAATGTAAGAATACGAAATTCCATTCTGTAAGATTATTATTTGCTGTGAAGTAGACGCTGTAGGAGGGCGCAAGTATGACCGAAGGCGTTATTTTCTGATCTTCAAACGCCCTACTTGAGAGTAACGTGGGATCTGCCGATCAGCATTTGTAACATAAATATTTTCTTTATAAAAAGGACTATTCTCTAGCATTTGAAGTGCACCCTGTGGTTTCTTTTAGATTTTTCATTTATTGTATTCTATGTTTGAGTACTAGAATATGACGAAAAGGAAGAAACTATTATCACTACTACCAACTAAGGTAATACAATTGTGTGTGGAAACACAAATGAAAGTTGTACGATTTAAAAGGAAATCTAAGTGCTATATAATAAATATATAATCCTTTTTGGTTTCTTTGTCTTTAATAAAGTTACGATTTCTTCCTGTGGACTAGAGTCTTATTGAGTAACTCCCACCAGCTGAAGCGTAGAATTATGAATTAGCGCAGAGCGGATCTTCATAAGATTGTCTGTTATATCAAGTTCTATATAAACACTAACAGCCAATAAAGTTCTTATACAGTTAATCATCTTATAAATACAATTATTTTTTTACGCCTTGGCAAACCAATGTGTTTATGATTGCCAATGTGCGCAACTAATTAGAAATAAAACTTTAGAAATTAAATTACTACTTGCTAAAGAATATCATCATAAAGTGTATCGTTCTATTCGTTACAGTTGCAATTAGTTATCAAACACATATTATTAAAGATAATTGCGACGCATTCAGAATTGCCATTTTTGCGTTGAATAATATATCCATGTTGTCCTACTTAGTGAAGTATTAGATTCAGAAAATGTGCAAAAATAAAAGTGAAATGATGTCCTTCTCTCTCTAAATTTATTTATAAAATGTCTGCACATGCTCTTTAAGTTGGCTTAAAGAGCCGAAACATGTCGTCTAGATATTTTTACAAATCAATTTAGTGAAGGATATCACTTCATTTTTATTTTTGCACATTTTCCAAATATAATAATATAATATATAATTCTACACGGTGTTTGCATTTTTGATGACCGTTTCTAATTTCGTGTAAAGCTTGTCTTTTATCCTAGTTTTTAATAACTCTGAATCATTGTTTAATGGCTGAGGGTACACTTTTTGTTTAACCGCTACAACTGCTTCCTACGCCGCTGAGGCATAGGGAGCATAGGCGTATTGGTACGTCAACAAGTATATTTCGGTAGGGTTGATTGTCAGGGTTAATACAGCCCCCAAAATAGAAATCTATATTTAAGGCCCAGGCTTTTAGGAGGCCAAACATTCGGGGCATATTATCGAATCCGCCGATCACCAAATTGCTCATTTAATCCCTATCCAGTTCTTACAGTGAAGTGCGCTGGATGTCTATCTTGCTAAAAGTAAGCTCTTTACCCAATGCCATGTAAATGGTCCAAGAAAAACGTATTCAGCATCCGGAAGTAAAAACCGTGGTTCATGTTGCTTTCGAAAAAATGCGGTCCAATAACTCCTTTGTATGTAATGGCGTACCACATATTTAGTTTTCTTGAATATTTTCACCTACAATTTAGTCCAAATCGTGGGTTGACTGGCGCCCAATGTCTAAAGTTTGATAACTTACATTTCTATTTGTTGTGAAAGTTGCTTCATCTGAGAATACAATGTATTTAAAAAGAAGAAGAACTGCTTTCCATAAATGCGCAAATTTTATTAATTTTATAAATACGCTAGAGTGTAATCTTTCTGATTCCCGTTTCATTTACCGAAGCCATAGCTACAGAACTCCACAATAAGACATCTTCGCCGAAACCATAACACTGGTCAAGTAAATTTTGCGCTACGGTAAGCATTTTGCAAAAATAAAGAAATTCAGTAAATCACTAACAAGTTACTGTAGAGACCATTCTTGGGCTTCCCCCGCTGCAGTAGGTGTTGTGGTCTGAAGCAACCTTAGGGACTTACAGAGCATGTAATGGATGCAAGGGCTTCTCCGGCAAAGTCGGAGAGCACACCAGCATCTCGCCAGTTTTCAGCTTCCCTGGCGGATGCAGCGTAGATGTCTCCAGCAGGGAAGCCGAAATAGCGTACATCTGGAAACCAAAACGGGGTTAAGCTGCCTTTGAAGCTTTGCGGACTGGCAGATTTGACTCTAAGGTGGTACTGGAGTGCCACAGAAAGCTTAAACAACTGACAGAACATCTAAATGTTACATGGAGATGAGTGTCAGGTCACTCTGGGATCTGAGGCAAGGAAATAGCTGACACGTCAACACACTGACACAAAATCGACGTGTGGTATAGCTCATATGGCAGCTTGAAAACATTTGTCAAGTCCCAACTTGCTGCTAGGCAATCTCGAGAGTTTCATCGGAACGAGGGAATACTATGTAAGGCAGTCTTTATGAGCAGCGACAGATTGAGATTACTCACAGGAATCTTAACCTGGACACTGCGCACTAAAACAAAACACATGTATCGCATGGGGCTGGCGAACTCTCTTCTGTGCGGAGGAAACTCCTGCTCACCTTTTTGTCAATTGCCCGGCAATGGACAGGAAGAGGTAGGCGCAGTATGAGGTCGAACCCAGAGTCGGTAAGTTAACTCTCAGCCAGATTGCGAACTCTTTTCATAGTGTGCAACCTGACTGAAAGGGCTAAAACTGACATGGGGTCTTTCTAGCCGAGTTGCCTAATTCGGGTTACACACGCCCAAACAAGTCATTGACATTTCTATACCATTTTGGCTTTCTTATCTTTTTGAATACAGGTAGCGTATAAAATGATTTTCCTTCCTATTCAGCATTTTATTGCTATCCTTAAAATAAAAGGACTTTGTACTAGTGTATTCTTACGAATAGGTAAATATTGCACGTCGTATATATCAAGCCTGAACAGCTGCATACTTTTGGAGTTTTGACATAAGCAAATGTTTTTATAAGGAATGATTTTCTTTCTTAAAACCAAAAAATGCAGACAATTTTCAACAACCACGAATTACAAAAAAGAAATGTGTGCTCCCACGTAAACTATTCACAATTCATTTCTGTTGATCTTCTTTTGGCTTCTAATATATATATTTTCAATGTTTTGGGTATACATAGTGCCAATTTGAAGCTTCCTAGGTTGTCTTCTGCCATTTTCACAGCAACACTGTTTTAAGATTACTTAAATTATCGTTTATTACTTTTTCTTAACATTTCACATGTGCTGTATATATACTTTTGGACGTTCCTGTCATAACATTTTCGCACAAAGTAGAATTTGAATTTAGGTTAGGTATCTCGATTAATCCTAACTGTGTCTGAAACAGCAATTTTCCCAGCGTTGAACCCTAAATGAGTCTTTAGAATATCGAAACAGGCATACGGATTCAGAGTATCCGAAGACATTCACAGTTCTTTTCCGTTACATTCCCAAGAAAAACAACCGAACGTGTTCTAACGGTGTCATTTATCACGTCATTTTTCCACTCGGAACCGAACGCAAAGTGGGCTAACGTAAAGTGGAGCGATTATAATAAATGTTTCAGGAAAACGACCCCATCCCGGCAGAACTGGAACGGGGGGCCGCTTTAAGAATTACCCTTAAAAGCACACCGACACGCGAACCACAACAGCTATTTATTTACAATAGATGTAAATAAAGTGTCGACGGAGTTGGCCATGGATCAATGTCGTCGTAAAATTAGTTTAATTTAACGGGCGGTCGTTAATCAGTGGCGGATTTTTTGCGCACATTAGCTAACCCCGACCGACCGACTAGGATTTTCAGACACGGAAGGTGCGGTATGCACTGCGGGATTATGCGACGAAAATACAGATGATGGCATACCCACCTTCGTTTTTTTATTTTTAAAACATTCCGCAAGGTGTTTTTCCTCTATTTGCTCAAATTTTTAGAATTTACGCACAACCATAAGGAGAAGTTAATGGGGGATTATGGACAGTTTTTATTGTTTTATTAATATTTTGAAATGTACAGCATATTTAAATTCAGTGCTGGTTCAAGCTAATTTCGGCTTCTGGGTGCGAAAGATTTAAGGGCTCTCCTGGCGGATTCAAGAGGGGAGGGTCAACAAGGGCTCTGGATTCCTGATGCGTCTTGATGGATATTTTTAGGAAATTCTTTCAACAAATAAAACAAAATTTCAATGTTTGAAGTTTATTGCAAATATATATAATATATACAGGGTGTCCCACCGAACTGAGCCATTAGATTTTTCTGAACTTTTAGGAAGAATTTAATTTTGAAACTTGCAGTGTAGTCATGGTCCACTGTGGTCTATTTAAGGAAAATATTTTCAATTTTATGGCACTTTCGGTATACAGGGTGTTGATATCAACTTTCTTATTTTAAATGGAATGGTACAATTTTTATCGGTACAATGAATGTATGGAGTCATTTGCAATTAGTTTACATGAGGGCTCCCTATCCCTGAACTCAACCGCTTTGGAGATATTTGCAATTTTGTTAATTTTTTGACGTTTGCACTATTTCAAGTGAAATTAAATAGCTGATGAGATATCAGATATTTAGTGGCTCTACTAATGTCGATGTAAGTACAAATATGTAGGTAGAAAGTGCTATGGCAATAATGATCAAATCACATACAGGGTGTTCGAAAACGCATCTCCAATGTGGATACCTTGAAACCAACAAAACCTTTTTATTTCAAATGGAACATGGTATTTTTTTTACTACAGCATTGAATTTAACGTAAAAATCTACAGCGATTGATATTAGGGTTTGGTATACCTATTTTTGATAGTTTTTGAAATATTAGCATTTATTGCCTAAAATATGACTAATTTCCAAGTTTTGAGCAAATAAAGTATTTTTTCCTAAAAAACACTCTGTATATCATTTTTTAATTGATCTGATGATGCGGTTGTCTTTTTTGCATTGTTTGGATTCTCATACCTGAGATATTTATCATTGGAAGTTCCCCAATTATAGCAAATTATTAAGAATAATAACATATAATATAGATCATTTTCGAAGACTTTTAATAGTTTGTTCCTGATTTATGTTATCTGTCTGTATCTCTTAATACCTAGTTTAACACAAAAAGCCAAGAGGCTGCATTGTTTTCGGAGACTCCATGTCAGACGGCTCCCCTACAAAGAAAATAAGGTCTAGTAAGTGAACAATATTTGAAATATTATGGGTGTATTTAGGATATCTGCTTTAATTTTCCTTTGTTTGAGGTTTTTATTCATTGCAAGTAAGTGTAGGTATCTAATCATGGTTACATTCTGCATGAATGTAGAATAGGTAAGTCTAAAATGTTATTTGTATATGTAACTTTCAATGTTTTTCTTATTTCTTTCGATTTACGATATTTTACTTGTTGGAAGAAAATGTGTGAAGGAGACAGCATTAGGACTTTCTATAAAAGATATAACTTGTTAATACTGCATAGGTTTATCACTGCGCAATTTGGTAAATTAACAACAATGGATATCACTTTGTGTTACAACATCTCATGGCCACTATAATATCTAACAATTAATGTACGTTCTCTATGACTAAAGATATTACTATTAGTGAGAAACTAGTGAACATTAGATATCTGAAACATAAGTATTTAGATAGGTTAGGCAAATAATGTACAGAGTGTGTTGTAGGAAACAACTCATTTTATTTGGTTGAATCTTGGAATTTATACATATTTTTAGCAATTTTTTGCAAGAAATACTTCAAAAACTATTAAGAATAGGTATAATAAACCCTAATATCAACCGATGTAGAATTTTACGCTGCATTCAATGCTGTAGTAAAAAATACCATGTTCCATTTGAAAGAAAAAAGTTTCGTTAGCTTGAAGGTATCCACATTGGAGGCGCGTTTTTGAACACTCTGTATGTGATTCAGTAATTTATTGCTATAATACTTGATAGCTACGTCGCTTGTATTTACATCTGATATCTACATAAAATATTTGATATTTGAAAGAGTGCAAATGTCAAAAAATCCACCAAAATGAAAATATCTCAAAAACGGTCGAGTTTAGGGATAGGGAACCTTCATATACATAACACTAGTTGTAAATGACTCGCCAAATTCATTAGACGATAAAAATTATACCATTCATTTAAATAAGAAGTTGATATCAACACCCTATATACCGAAAGTGCTTTAAAGTTAGAAATATTTTCCTTAAATAGATGACAGTGGGCCATCACTACACTGCAAGTTTCAAAATCAAATTTCTATTAGAACTTCAAAAAAATCTAATGTCCCAGTTCGGTGGGACGCCTGTATATTTGCAATAAATAAAAAATTTATGAACCTACACACTAAAAAATTTTTGGTAAAAAAAACCTATAACAAATCGTGGCTCCAATTTTTTTTCTTGGTAAATGCATTTTTACACACTTGATTTACTTTGATAGTATACTGAAAAGTAGCTACTGCAGTCAACAAAACCAAATTGAAATCTGATACTACAAAATAATAAGCAATTATTTGCTAGCTCGCTTGATTTTCTACGGCCATTTGATCTATCAATTTGCAAAATCATTCCAACTCTCGCACTCATCGGTATATAACCATACCAGAACCTTTCTCCGATTTTATAAATTACCACTTGAATCAAAACTTTTACTCGATTAGTACCAAGTTCCGAAAAATCCTAACTGGTTTCGATCCAATGCAGCGTTCCGGAACATACTCGTTTGTTCCGAAACTTTTACTTGATTCTATCCACGTCCACAGTACAAACCCTAGCTTTAGTTAATGAAAATCAAATATTTAGAACCTGAAACAGCGACAACAAGTAAAATTAAAAACCTCTCGCATTAACGTCTGCAACTCATCAGGATGGATGTTTATTCTGGTCGTGCTATACTGCTTTACTAATACCAGTAATCAGTATTGCTAATACCGTTAACGGAACCCATTTCACTAATGCAAACGTATTCAATTTTGCGAAGCCGTTTTACCCACACATACACTGACACACAATAATTCACAGTAGCAGGCATGCGTTTCCGTCTACACTATAATCGACGCAGCAAACGTCCAGGTGACAGCAAATGCATCTATCAAACATAGCGGTTTCACGTTGTATAATTCACTTGTTAAATATTTACAGACCGAGGCCAACGTTCACCTAACGAATCACCGGATAACAAATAAGTGAACGTTACACACCAGGGCACCAGCCGTGATGAGCAGACGGGTCTTCCAGTATATTACACACAAAATGACAGCGACGTCTACATAATGAGCAATTACAACGGTTGTTTAAATATACGTGTGGATACCAGCATGTTGGAATCTATTTAACGTTGTCGACTAATTTGCAAAGTGCACTTTTACGATCTAATGACGCCGTGCTGTAGTGCACGGCCAAATCGTGGGGATTACATCATCAGTTCGGTTATTACTAATGGTTTGATTATTATAATTAGTCTAATTATTTTAAGGTATAATACTGTTTTGTTTTGTATGTCAAGTTAACTGAATTCGCGCTAAATTTGCGTCCATTTGGGAAGTTACTGAAATATTTAGAACTTCATTATGTGATATGTTTGAATTAGTGTTGGGCGATTCGTATACTAGAAGGTTCGGTAACACTAACGAATACGCATTCGAGGCAGAAAAAATTGCTGGAATTCGGTTTTATTAAAATTTGACGTGTATGCTAGGTTGCATACTCACTGTACAGTTGATATTTTTAAGATTGTTAATTAAATGTAGTAATATATATTGAAATTTCAAAAGTGTTTTTACCATGATGTACACACGCTTATATTTATTTTGTAATGAATGTAAGGTGATTCCAGAATTTTGCAATATTTATTTTTTTCAATTTACTTTAAATATTCGCAGTTCCATTTGGTCACATGGGCATTCTCATAATATATTAAATATTTTATATTCGCTTCACATCGGTGAAATTAACGGATTTTTCTGAAGCAGTTTGCAGCCCTTGCGAAGAAATCGCTATCGATGTCTGTTAGAGAATTTCAATTCAAAAGCATTCACTAGCCAACCTCCGTGAGAGACGGACGTGTATCGATTATTTTTTTTATAAAATTCAACGGTTATTTTGATAAAATCTTATGTATTTCAAATCCAGTCTAAAAATAATGGTTAATTGTTTAAAAAAAAGTTTACCATATCAATTTTGCCCACATTTTACCTATATATTTGTTGGGTAATTTGGTAATTTTCTCCAATGACGATATTCCTGAAATATGTTTTTGTCCTAAGCCATTCTCCGTAATTCGAAGTACCAGAGTCCTATTCGACGTCCCATTCCCGAACTGATGAGCGATGCCTGCCAATTTGCCCTTTCCAAAAGTATTATGCGTCTTGTCAACCTAAAAAATAAGCGTATTATTTTAATTCGTATCTAAATTTTAAAATACTTATGAGGAATTTTATTTTAATACGTTCGAGAAATTTGTTTGGTTGGGAATTTTATGTAATCGATAAACAATTTCCGAGCACTGGTGGAAAAATTTTCATAAGGTAGCAATTTACTAGCTAATAAGTTTACTAGCTAGTATGTATTTACGCCACGAACCGAATACCCAGTGATTTTTTCATTAAATGTTGCACATACTGTTTCACCCGTCTTTTGAGCATAGAATTACACACGATGAATGGCGGGAATTTTGAAAGTAAATTTTAACGTATTTACTTTCCATGTTGATTTTATATTGCAGAACTTGGAATTACTAATCAAAAACGTAATTGTTATTTAATAAGCGAACTCATTTGACCTGCCTGAGATATTTATTTTCTCATCTGCGTTGTTTTGCACGCCTATATATTTACTAAATAAAACCATATTTGTTTGCACTTAAATGTTTCCTTTATAGTACAAAATCATTTATAATTTATGTACAAAGAGTCTCTGCACACGATTTCACTGAAATTAAGCACTGTAACTGTGAATAACGGAGTACAGGACATTCAAGCGACATTCTCCTACAGCGTCCGCGGTGATACTGAAAGATAATAAAGGTATCTATCTAATCGTATTTTCTTAAATGCTAGCGTATTCTCTAGCCTGTAATAGTCAAAAATTCCCAAGCAAAAGCGATTTCGAAGATAATAAAAAATCTTTTACCTATATGTCACCAAAAGACATCTTCTTTGGTAATTTCATTATAATATTTATCTAACAATACTTTCAGTAAGAATCGTTGATGCTACTACACCAATATTACCAGTACATATACAGGTGCACCTGGAGCAACCAGACCAGTTTATTAATTTAGATCTATTGACTGGCACATATTTCCATAAATTTCATATTCACATATTAATGGATACAATAATTAATGCAACACCACCTAATTAAACGTATAATATTTGCATTTTAATCAACAATATTCCGTGCGCAAATTTAGCTGTAACCTTCTCAATTTATTGCTTTATTAAATTCAAAAAAAAATATGCATAAAAAAATAAACTGAGACACGCATAAAGATTTTAATTCTTTCGCAATCAACAAGGAAGTATAAAATTCCATTCGCGCAAGGTCTACATACTTATCTGATCATACAGCTCAATAAAAGAGTATAAAGAAAGAAATCCTAGCTTGCCATTGCTAGTCGTAAGCTTGCCCTGTTCTGCCCAGCTCCCGCAGTAGACCATTGTAGGAAATTAAATCATTCAGTAGAAAGAATAATGAGCCGTGCGTGAAAATTCATTTTATCGCAGGTGGCTGAATTGCATGTGCATGCTCACGAAAGTTATTATTGAATTGTGGAGAAATACATGTGAAAAATGCAAGCTCTAACGATGTCTCTCCGTTAACGTTGCTTTGCACGATATCGAACTTTAACCTCTCTGAGTACGGCAATACAACCCTCACAATGCTGGTGCATGTGCTGTGTTCGCGCTTGGAATTTGATAATATCTGAATGGGGTTTATTACATCACGAACTTACACTTTTGTATAATTCGAAAGCATAATAGATGCCAATAGGGAAAACAGGATAAGCCTGTAATCATGGCGAGGAAAAAAAACAGAATTTTCATTAACTTTTGAATTTATTAGTAGCTGAATGAAACTACACTCGCACCATTTGAAATCATTAAAACATAATACATTGTTAGTTATGATGCACTCCACATTGGCAACTAAATAATTAAGGCAATTAAAAAAATCCAAAATATTGTGTTATGTGGGTGAATCAACTGCTTGCTGTGGAAATGAATCATACAAGCTCAGGCTTACCGCAAATTAACAATTAACAACATGCGCCTGAATTGCCCATTGTTGTTAAAAAAAGTTCAGGCTTCATATAATAGAAACACTGTTCCAAATATTTACAGAGAATATTATTGGTAGAAATTGCCAAAAAAAAATTACTGCAAACTAGACTATAAGAAGTGATCATCTGAAATTTGGATGCGTCTTCTTACTACGGGTCACAATTTTAAGCACCCTTTATGAAATTTGTTATAACTGAATGAAGAAACCATTTGGTAACTAGTTGATAGTGTTGCGGCTCAGAGGATTAAAACCGGGGTGGAAGCAACACTCATTTTGATTAGGAGAGCTCATGGACGAAACATGGTAGTTAAGGTGACGCAATAAACACACATTACGGTGATCAGACCTACGACCACTTATGCATCTATGGTGTAATGAACAAATATGCAGCAGCAAATTGCTGTAACTGAATTGACAAGACTTGCATGTTTAGGAATAACAAGAGCAATGGGGACTACTCCTACAGCAGTAGTGGAATGCCTCCTAGACTTTCCTCCTTCCCATTTGGTGTTAATAGACGAGGCAAGAATAGGGAATCTCAGATTACAAGAACTACCAATTGTTAAACATGCAGGATAGGGCGCAATAATATTTTCCATCAAGTGGAAAGCGACCTTTTGCGAATGAGACCAGACCAGATGATTTCAACATATCTTTTTAAAAGAAATTTTGAAGTGCAAACCACGGATCGGATAGCTGGAATCAATCCAACTATGGAAACAGGTTCGGAGAATTGATGTGTACAGACCGTTCTAAAAATCAAAGGCGAGGTTAGAACTGCGATCTTCAGTGAGCAATATGCTGCACTTCTGCTGCGTAATGCAATATTGCATTACGCAGCAGAAGCCAATCAGGCGGCTTATAAAAATAAGCTGATCTATACTGCAGACAGGCGATGTTAAGGGTACTTTAGTGAGCGCTAACATACAATTAAGACTGGTTTGGAAATGTATTCTACAGAACTAAATAGCCTGATGAACAGCAATGAAGTTACTTTATTGTGGGTGTTCGGACATTCGATGCAATCGAAGTAAACGAAAAAGCCGATGAGTTAGCAAGCATGAGAGCAAATAAGGAGTTAGGACAAAACAGAAGGAACTCTGGAATAGCAATAATAAAACAACCAGGAAAATTAAGGGGCCATTAAAAAAGAAGGCTGAAGAAAACCTTAGGAGAAATTAGCTTCGTACCATAACAGCTTTTCTAACAGGGCACCATAGACTGAAATTACGCCTACATAGAATTGGGAGATACCAACTGCAGACAATATAATGGAATGACAGAGCGTTTGCCAGGTTCTGTGGCAATTTTTGGCTAGCGAAAAATGTACCCAAAGCATCACGTCAATCAATCAGTCAGAGACCTATTTAGATTAGTACGGAGCAGGGAATGCTGGAATTGTCAGTATAATTTAATGAGTAAAAGAAATGGGTGACTAAATACCAAAAGCTAAAAGGCCGTAGTGTTTTCTGACATTCCATTTTCGGTGATTGCCATGACAAAAGAAGTAGTGCTGCAAAGAGCACTAAAGACCGGTTAATAAATTTTTAGCCGAAATCAATTTTACAAATTTTAAGATTCTTCAATTTTCTGATAAAATAGCTTAATAGTGATGTTAGTCGGTATTATGTTATTCTCTGGAGGAATAAATAAGTACTTTCTAACGTAATCATTTCTATTAAGTATGTATCATCACATGTCGGATTTCAGGGAGTGAGGATAACCCTAGCATATATAATAGTTGTGATAGTTTAATAGAACACCCTCTCCTAGGAGGCACCAAGAGAGGTAGGTATACACAACCTACCCAAGGTAGGTGCAATTAGTATATTATTAATATTAACTTTGATATCATACCACGCGAGTGCTTACCCCTATGTTCAGCCTCCACATGCTTCGGCACGTTTTGGTGGAGGCGCAGGTTAATGATCCAATTACGTCTCGTAGGGAAAAAAGAAAAGAAACAAAATAATTTAAATGAAATATGGACACAATTCTAATTATTTAAATCCTAATAGGGATGTAATTTATCAAACTTTGACTTTAGAAGTGATGACAAAAATACCCCAAACTGTGGCACTGGTAATACTGCAAACTTCTTCTAGACCCATCACCATAAACTGGGCGTACGTTTCACAGCTATCATCATCAGCAAAAACACTGAGCTGTTCAGTGTCTCTGTTGATGATGGTAGCTTTGCTATTGAAACGTAGGTCCCAGTTTAGTGCAGTTTGTGGTGAGAGGTATAGAAGAAGTTTGCAGTTTGTCTTTAGAAATATTTTTAAATCTGTTTAAGGGCCAGTCATTAATTAAATACCTGAAATAAATAGAAATTCGACATTATACCATATAAACACTTAAGTTTCAAATCTATATGGTACATTTTCTTATAAAAAAAGTTTAATCTTATCTTTAATAAGCAATCTTATGGATTTTATACATCTTTGTACAGATACAGAAAATAGGTCTCGGTTAATCTCGATTAAAATATATTTTGGGTATAAATCCAGTGAAAAATATCGATTGATGAAAGAAATATTGCCAAATAATTCCACCTTCTTGATGATAACACATTAGCCGATATAAAAGATATCATCCAAATAGCACAAGCCCAGAGAAAAAGAAGTCCAAAGTTTGACATACTTTGACATTACATTACTGCAAAAAAAGGTGCAACAAAGACTATAGGTTTTCATTACATCCAATATTGGTAACTGAAATCTGATTAGCGGAAGATACACATGTTTCTGTTAATTACAACCACATAAGCCACTACCAATATCTATCTCCTTGTGCACTCCCATTGCCATTTACACGGACGAACGCTGTATGTACCTAACATACATCTAACTTAATAGACATGGAACCAAACGTATTATCTGACATCATTGCTTGAGCGTTGTCTACGGTATCAGTCCTATAACACGCGATATATGATGCTGCTGGTATACGTGTATTTTGTATATACGCAATGTCTGTATGCGCATTTATGTACACATAATTGCATACCTGCTCCTCAGCGACAGTACATTGTATCTGACAACGTTAGAATATACAATTTGCTGCTATTACCGATAGGTATCTGGTTGCCATGTATGAGCCTTATCAATAACATAAATATATAACATACGCAATATGCAGCTATAGTAGCTATAATTTGATCTGCCTAATTCTTCATTACTAATTCTGTGAGATGCATTTGATGAAGGTTAGTGACAAAATTAAATAAACTCAGTATAGAAGCACTGCAAAATAGACGAAACATTTATATAAATAATGCATTATGTGTAGAAAAGTTTGACAAAATTCTCCAGGAATGTCTTTTTTTCATGCATAAACTACATATATGTTTCATTGACAACGTTTTACTGTAAAAAATTCAATACTAGTTAAGTCTTTGAGCTTAGCATAGTAGTATACAGGGTGAGTTTTTTATCTTGAGATAACGGAATATTCTCTAAAACACTGCTTCAAATCAAAAAAAATCTTAATAAGATTTGTTATAATGCAGGGGGCTCACTGAATGGTGCCGAACTCGATCCCCCACCTCACCCTTCCAGAGTGGGAGGGGGGACAACTTTGAAATCTTAAATGGGAACCCCTATTTTGTATTGCAGATTCGGTTTCTACGCCATCAAGTATGTAGTTTTTGTTTGAGACTTTTTTTGATTCGTACCAGATTGCGCAGTAATCGCAAAAAAAAACATTGTAAACATCTAGAAAAAATACACAAAAAAGAGAAGCAAGCAAACATGATTTTGTGTTTTTTTTTTATTTTAACATGCAGCTAATACCGCGATTTCATTATTTTCTCTAGGAATTATTTTTCGACGATTACGTTTTCTTGGATGTACAATTCCATCGCTAGGGAACTGTTGAACGACTCGGTAAAAAGAAGCGCGCTATCGCACTTTATCGGAAAAAAGAATAAAGATTAACAACATTACCGATATTCCTACCACTTTCTCCGTAGAGGTAAATCATTTCAATTCCCTCTTGTAATGTTATAGCATCCATTACTGTTTAAATATTCATCACTAACTAATTTGTATTAATAATTAATAATCTAAATGGAGATCGGACAATGTGTAAGTATTCACAGCTTGTCAAATACTGAACAAAGTACGGTTTTGTATCGTTGAATAGTATTCCAATTGCGAATACATAAATGTATCAAAGTGAAGGAGCACAGTTTCGAACAGCGGCTTTTTGAAATGTTAGTTTATGTTGAAATAAAAAAACACAAAATCATGTTTGCTTGCTTCTCTTTTTTGTGAATTTTTCTAGACGTTCGCAATCACGTTTTTTTTTTGCAATTACAGCGCAATCTGTTACGAATCGAAAAAAAAAGTTTCAAACAAAAACTACATACTTGATGGCTTAGAATCCGAATCTGCAATGCAAAATGGGAGTTCCCATTTAAGATTTCAAAGTTGTCCCTCCTCCCACACTGGGGAGGAGAGAGTTCAGTGAGAACTCAATTTTTTTTTTTCGTTTTTTAAAATCGGCTTTTAGTAAAGGACATACGTCGGCAGGACTAGGATATGATTTCAAAGATTTTGTATCATCGCAAACAGTTCTAAAACTCGATTTTTTGGAATCGCCACTCCCACAAGAAAATCAATTGGATAATTAACTAACGCCATATTTTTATATATATTCGAAGATGAGTAATCGACACGCTCAAATGTACTTAGTCGACATTAAAACAACGAAGCAAGAGCACACGCGGAAGACACGTTTCAACTGACTGATAAGTCATAAATAATATTACTACATGTCAGGGAACCAAAGACTATGCCAATAAACGATTCCCTTTTTCATCTACTATGCAATGAAAAGTGCATATGCTCAAGCTACATGCCTGTCCGAGGTATAAGGTCTTCCCCACATGCATTGTTATTGCCGTGTACACATCACATGACAATTTTAAACTGTTAACATAAAACACGACTTTGCTCATTTCATTTAATATCTGACATATGACAGGCATTATGAAGTCACGTCTTCTAGATCGGAAATGGAAACCATCGCCTTTATGATCCAAGTTGAAGAGTCAAAAAGGAGCATGTCAACAGACACACATATATTTTTTAGCTATGCATATATTAAAGCTACAATATAAGAAATGAAATGCTACAGTATAAAAGTCAGGAAGCGAAAGTTAAATAAACAGGTGCCTGGACTTAAAATGTCAACAAAGTTACGGTTCACTTGCACTGATTTTTCAATGGAAGACACACGAATGAGAAAAACAAAACGGAAAAAAAAACATTTTAAAATTCACCAGGCAAAAACAAAGTGCCTTTTACTTAAGTTATATCGTACACAAAGCCTTAGGAAGGATTAAGTTAGCAAACTTCGATCTTATATCGGATCTTGGAAAGAAGAGCAATAGCCGTCGGGCACGATTGAAAAGAATCGTTAAACTTTGTAAAGGGGAAGGAGAGCGTCGAACTTCCTCATCACACGTCGCTTCCTAACACTTCAATTGTCCAATCAGCTGCCGGGACATCCTTTGCTGTGGGAAACTGTAATTACCAACACTATTTGTCTTTAATTCGGATTGCGGTCGATTGGGGTAATCGGAAATTTCCGTAAGTTGCTAATAATTTTTAATGTCCTATTTTTTATGTTAAGGATGGGCCTTTTTTCGCTGTATTGCCAGAAGTGGTTATTGATTTCCTGATAACATCTTTAAAAATACAAGATGTTTTATTAAAGATCACTTTAATATCACTTCAAATATGTTTGATTTACTAATATTTGCTTGATAATTGTCTTTAACTCACTACACAACAAAGCGAAATTGTATCATTATATGCAGTGATATTTTCTGATTTCTCTAAACAGAGATGACATGAGTGTAGAACTCAGCATAAAACTGACTGTAGAATGAGTCCGCACAAATGTAACCTTGCATCTTGCATTCCCATAATAATAAACAAACAGCCGATTATCCTCTTCAACACTGCTCATCTAATTTTGCGCTCATGTAACCAGTCAAATACATTAATAACAGTTCCTAGTAGCTTCTCTTTGGCTGCATATGATTGCACTATGATTGCACGAGATCTGTTATTGCTCCAAAGACGGTGAAATCTAATGCTGAAAGATTTGGGGAAGTGCAGGCCTGGCGATCTACGAGATTGGAAATGCAATTCATCTAAATATCCTTTTACCTAAGTAGCACCGTCGTGTTGAAACAACCGCAAGTAAGCTTGCACAAGTCTGTAAATTTTACCCATCTAGGATGTTTGTCGTAATCTTCCCTAAGAATTTGCAATTATCAATTTTCAGTCAAGGTTTCATTAAAAAAATAGGCCCAGCTGCGAACCAGTAATACCACACCATAAATTTAAGCCTAAGCTAATCTGAGGTCGTATTTGTTCTAAAAGTGAGGATTTCTTTGAGACCAAAGGTGTTCATTATGGCGATTTCACATGCCGTAGTTTGCAAGATGTGGCTCGTCGGTCATAAGACCTACATCGGAAAGTTGTTACCTTCATGGCACATATAATGAGCTAAGCATAAAAATTTAACTGTCTTTCATCGTCTCCAGGAAGCAGAGTTTGACCAGCTAATTTTTTATGAAGGTGGTACTCAGGTTTTGATAAAATTCTCACTGAAAAAAAATTATATCACTTTTTCCGCACCATTACTTGGTTTGCCTACGTGGTTTGAGGATTTAACAAGAAAAAATGTATAAATTGTATGTTGTATACAAGGTGAGTCAAAACTGGGATCATAAATTTTCTCATTAAACTTAAGTGGAACACTAGATGGCGTGACTTCCAGATAGATGCAGCAGCGGCTGTCTACCAGGTGGGTGGAGGTGGAAGATAAGACCATCTCGGTTAGTACAACCAGAGGATGCCCACAGGGGGAGTTACATCCCCACTTATATGGAGCCTAATAGTAGACGAACTCTTAAGCGGGCTGACTAATCTAGGCATACCTTGTCAAGGATATGCCGATGAAATTGTCATATACGCAAGAGGCAAATTTGAGAATACCCTCTGTGAAATAGTTCAAAGGGGATTGAACTCCAGGAGAAGATGGTGTCAATCGGTGGGACTCAAAGTAAGCCACACTAAGACTACCTTAGTAGCATTCACTAACAAAAGAAAATCCACTCTGAAAACCATAAAAAAGGATGGGCGAAATATAGATTGGAGAAAGGGGGTTAAATGTCTAGTCCTTACCCTGGACAATAAACTTCTACAGAACAAACATGAACTTGAAGTAACCAACAAGGTCAAAAAAGCTCTGATAGTGTGTCGAAACTTTGCAGGAAAGAATTGGGAGTGCAACCCAAAAATACTGCTTCGGATTTATATAGCGATAGTGAGACCGATCATCACTTGTGCATCAGTAGCATGGAGCAAAAGACTAATCTGGCCACCGAAAGAATTACATCTGAGAACCGAGAGTATTGAATCTTACACCTTCCCATATTGTGGTAGAGGACGTGGCAAAAGAACCACAAATGGTCAAGGAAGGAATGATTAGCATAGGCCTCAATCTCCTGACGGTGATCGAACCTGGAAAACCCCGGGGCTCATGTTAAAAAAAATTCAGCTCTGTGAAGGAATGCACCAAAAAGCTTAGTAACAAGAACGAGTGGGATCACAACACCATCTTGAAATTGAATAGATATGACATCAATTAGTACAGTAATGGCTCCATAACCGCAGAGGGAACTCGAATAGGAATACATGAGCCTGGAACCAAGTACTTCGAAAACTTCGAAAATTCCCAAGTATCTTCCAGGGGGAAACGCACGCTACTGAAAGATGCGTCCAGTTCAATATTGAGAGAAATCATCGAAAGCAGGAGATTATCATCATGTCTGATAGTCAAACAGCCATGAGGCGCTGAGCTCATATGAAATCAGTTCCAGGATGGTCTGGGAATGCCCAGGGAACTTAAAAGAGCTAGGTATATGGAATAAAGTAATCCTCTTGTATTTTCCGGGTCACACGAGTGGAAGGAAACGAGATAAAGAATAATCTCGCAAAAAAGGGGCTGGAATACATTTTTGTACGGTCTAAACCCTTTTGCGAGATAAGTAGCAGTACAATACCGAAGAAATTAAAAATAGAAATGGAGCAGAGAAAATCTAATTATTAGGAGAATCTCCAAGGAATGAAGCAAAGTAAAATTCTTCTGGGAACCTATAACCAAAAGAGGTTGACAGAATGCATCAACCTGAGTAACAACAATGTTCGGATATTAACAAGAATACTTTCTGGCCACTGTGAACTGAAAGGACATCTCAGTAAGCTTGGATTCGCAAAGGAATCTAAATGTAGATTTTGTGGGGAATAGGATGAAATAGCCATCCATCTCCTCTCAAATTGCGTAGCACTGTGTAACTCAAGGGCGTTGCTCCTGGGAGCATGTGAAATGGAAGAGGGAGACTTACCTTATCTGGGACCTTCTGTATCTTACACTTTCTGAAAAGAATAGGATTGGAAAGCCAGCTGTAAAACAGCAAGGATAGGGGACATAATAGATCTCTTAGGTCGCAATGTAACATCACCCTATCTACATGACGTTTCGATAAATATGTTAACTATTTCCTATATCCATTTAATAATTCTACATCCTTAAATAATTCTACATCCTATAAGGTTATAGTAATAAATTACATTTTATTATTATCTTAAATCACCGTAATTAATCGTCAGCACGGTCAATATTCTTATATCTTGAAATACATTATAATTGTACTGTAGCATGCATACAAAATTCTACTGAATTTTTGATATGCTATTTTCTGATTAACAATAGTTATAAAACGTTAATTTGGAAAGAAGTTATGAGGATAATCGCTAAGTTCGGCGCACAAAGTAACTGGATGAGTAAACACACTTCCCCATTGTTGGGAGCGAGGAATATTTCATCAAGGCGCAGAGTAATCCGCACGCTTCCTTTATGCGACACAATAGCATTCGCACCTACTTTCCTTTCTATACGACTTCCTACTTGGGCCAACTGATATTCCCAGATTTACATAAGCGCCCGTAAAAATTCCGTAATATCCCAAGCGACAAAGCAAAGGGGCGGCGTACATAGAAAATTTCATATCCGTAAATATTTCGCGCCAGCTGCCGAGAGTATCGCAGCTAGTCGAGCGCTGATACGCAACTAGGCGGTGGCGGCGCTGCACTCGACCGAAAAGTACTTCCGCAAACGGAACGTGTATTGTACGTATCTACACGTACATAAAGGTCGCAGCGGCGGTTCCAGTGCGGTTTTAGCGTCAGCGGTCGACGCTGTTAACGGTACCGCGACGCCCGCCGAACAAATCATTCCGAGCTGACAAATACATCTGCAGAGAGAACTGCGGGGATGCAATAGGGTAAATGGAAGGTGGGTAGGTCGGTGTCGACCGAACGGTGCCAATGTAACACGGCAATTGTCCAATTGTTTCCGGACTTCACCTCGTTTGCATTGTATTGCCGCTAGTATGTTCGTAGTTACTACTTACATTCAGCCGTGAGGAGCAGCACTATAGCGGTCATCCGCACCGCCACACCAGCGTCCTCTTTATATGGTTTGCGTCGATCATTTGAATAAGATGGGCGAGGTTCTTGTACTCTTGTCGACCTTGTAAGCTGCGAACTTTATGTCACTTGCAAACTTGTTATTATAGATCAATTTACTCGGTGCACACTTCTGCATATATTTGCCTATGTTGCTGCAAATAGTTCAGACCTACTAAGCTGCACTGTATTATATATTCACAGCGTGTGACAGTTAGAGTTTTGTACCCACAGGCCTCTGAGCGAGTCGACTATCTACATATAGTAACGACATGTACACAATAGGACATGATGGTAACAAAAACGTTATACTTGCAGGTAAAGTTTATAACCTAATAAAACGAAATAATGAAAATAATTTAAACTAAGTATGTTTAAAAGTTATTTTTTATGGAAATTATTTTCTTGGGTATTTTGTACTTTCTTGTGATGGGGGAAGCACCGGATACCATAGTCAAAACCAGGGCTTGCTATATTTCAAATCTTACGGAGTGGTTGGGCGAAAATCCATTAACTTTGAAGCACGATAAATCCGAAACAATTTTACTTAAAACCATATCCCTAGCGTACCTCCCCCTCTTGTTAAATAATGGCACTTCACACCATGTAAGTGTGGTTTATTTATAAAGGTATAATTACAAAACCTCCTAACGAAATCCTAATCCTCGTGCTGCATCTAAAGGTACTAAACGAGGTTAAGTACTGTACGAATGCCATAATAACTCAAATGCTCCTAGTCTAACTAAATGATTTCTCTATTTAATTATACAGGGTGTTTTGAAACATTGTTTAAAGATTTTAAGGGCATGTAGTACGATCGAAAATAAGGTTAAAAGTCATAATAAACATATATCCACAAATTAACTGTTTACGTGATAACAGCGATTTTATCGCAATTGCAGAATAAGTTTGCTTTGGCGGTTTTTATTAAGATGTTTTTGCATTTTAACATAAAATAGATTATAACTAAAGAAGATGTTCAAAATGACGTCCTTCCATTTCGACACAGGATCTACATCTGCTTTCAAAGGAAGCGCGCACTCTTTCAAAAAACAAGGGTTTTTCTCGTATTATCCTGCAACAGTGTTCTATTCGTTGGCGCAACTCTAGAAGATCGTTTACCGGTGTTGCGTACACTAAACTTTTCAAATAACCCCAGATACTAAATTCATTGTTAAGATGTTCCCTAACAGCTCGCGTAAATGCGGTAGAGCTCCATCTTGGAAACCAAACCTGAGGTTCAGTCTTAGATTCATAGGTAAATCTTCCAAAAGTTCAGGTAAAGTATTTTCCAAGAACTTGAGGTATGCAGGACCTGTTAAGCGTTGTGGCAAAATAATCGATCCTAACAACCATTCCCCTATCATGCTTAACCAGATCTTTAGAGAGAGACGTTGCTGGTGCCTGGCTTCAACGGTAGCATGAGGATTCTCGTCACACCAAACGTGATTGTTGTGGAAATTAAATATTCCATTTTTAATAAAGCCAGCTTCATCAGTAAAAAGGATGTTATCAGCGAAATCTGGCCGATCAGCTGCTGTTCGCAAAAACCACTCACAGAAAGCCCTTCTCGCTTGATAATCCGGAGCAGTAAGCGCTTGTACCCGTTGGATATGGTAGGGGTATAGGAGTTGCTCATGAAGAGTTCTGCAAACAAGATTGCTGCTTACACCCACTTGAGTCGAAATTCTTCTAACACTAGTTTCGGGATTTTCATCAATAATATCAAAATTCGATCTGTGGAGTACAAGCTATTCTCTGCCGTCCAGTATCAGAAGACCGCTTCTCAAACGTACTAGTTTCTCTTAGTCGTTGAAACACCGTCTGAAACAACACATGCGAAGGCAGTTGGCGATCAGGAAACGTTTCAGCATAGAAGCAACGTGCTTGTAAAGAATTCCCATTAGCACGACCGTACATGAACACCATATCGCTTATTTCAGCATTAGAATACGCAACCACTGTAATTGCTACAAATTGCACAAAACGTCAAATTAAACTGTCATAAAACAATAGCTGATAAGCACCTGTTTACTGGGATATGTTATATCCATGTACTACTAGGAACACTCGCTGTTATCTCGTAAACGGTTGATTTGTGAACATATGTTTATTACGACTTTTAACCTAATTTTCGGTGGCACTACATGCCCTTAAAATCTCTAAACGATGTTTCAAAACACCCTGTATATGCAAATATGTGAATACTGCTTTATGTGAAATGCTGAATTATGTAAACAAACAAAGAAAAACTAAAAATTACGAACTTTTTAATGCATAAAAAAAGATTTTTATTAAATTACAATGCATGCTGTATAAATATTTAAATATAAAATATGTATAAACACTTATAGTAGCACCCAAAAAGTTCCTAACTCGCATGTCATACTCCCCATTATTTTGAAGTACAAGAATAATGTGGTTTCTCAGTAAATCCAAATACTTTTCCCCACTTAAGTTTCTATAAAAATGGACCTATAAACCTGTCTTCAGCAATTCCCATCCAGAGATTCAACTTTTAAGGATGTTGAGTACGGGCTTCGTGGTTACTGTGAGGATTCTCATTGGACCAGTACCTGGAATTATGGTGATTGACTGTTCTATTTAAACAGAAAGTTGCTTCGTCGGAAAATACCATATTAGTTACAAAATGTTCGTCTGCATTACAAATTTCCATCATTATTTCGCAAAACTCCAGACGTCGGTTAAAATCATCATCTGACGGCTCAACCATGGTTTAGTGCTAAAGTTGTGGTAGAAGTTTGAGATGGTTCTTCTAATTCAATAGCAATGTTTCTCTAACAACTGCGTTAGTTGCGGTCTTCCTGTTTTTGGTGAATTTTTAACCGTTCCAGTCATACTAAAACGTTTTAGTGACAGCTGAAAGTGCTATAGGAGTTCTTTCAGGATGCAAATCATTAAAAAGGTGATACACTTATTCATGAATTCTAATGCGATCGCCAAACGCGATCATCATTAAAATTTCAATACACTCTCTTTCATTTAAATGCACAATTTTCATCCATACAATTAGTAATCCAATGGACGCGAATTAAATAAAATTGACCGTTTATCAACAATTACCTACTAGATGATAATACCTTTTGCTTGTTTGTTGCTGGGTAAAGCTTCAGGTTGTGACTGACATCTATGGACTTATTGTATCATGTCCACTGACATTTTGCCGAATTAATTATTCCTCCCTTATTTACAGATAATGGTGCTAAAACCAGTATGATCGAATTCGCAAAAACAAGGTATATTATAATCTGCAAAAATATACAGGGTGTTCCATTTAAATAAAAAAAAGTAAAGGGAACTTCCCATTGAACCGGAAATACAGTCACAACAACAAAATCAACATCAGATGTATTATATTTCCTTACACTTATCTGCAAATTGTCGTCAATACCACCCTCTTCGTTTTGAAGATATTTGCTTGGTTCCATACTTTATTCCAACCCTGTATACTGTCTAAATTAACGAAATTTCTATTATAAGAACAACCGGAGTATGCGAACAGCGTCGTCCCATTTAGTTCACATAACCGCGAGACTGGTGTAAATCGGTTAGCTATCAGTTTTTATTATGCTTGGGCCCATGAAACAACTTCAGTTATATCCCAGCATTCGCCAAGGAGTAGGGGAAACTCATGAAAGAACATTATTCCGGGAGCACGAACTGGGAAGAAGTCTCAGATCTTGTTACTAGTAATTAGCAAATTATTGTTATCTTTTTGAGTTTGAAAGAGATTGTCCTCTCAATTCCGACAACCATGTCGTCTTCAGGTAGCTGCTTGAAACAGGATAGACCAACGTAATGATCTAACAACAAATGAAACAACAGCAGTGCCTATTCTAATACTTAACAATAACTTAATCCCAATTATTCTAACTAATAGTAGTTAAATATAAATTAGGGATGAATGGCCAAAAATAGAACATTATCGGTTTAAATTATTTATTTCGTCAAATTGCGATGTTTCGACTGAACATTTAGTCTTTTCAAGCAAGAAACAAATCAAATAACACCCCATTATTCAGTTCAAAGATACACATACTAATGAGATATTTGTAACTTACTATAAGATTTAAAAAAACTTGTTGCACATACTTTGACACAAAAATTGACACCGATACTGTTCCAGTAAGCAAGCGAAATGATTTTTTTTTTTCTAATTTATATATCATATTAGAGCATTGAATTATTATTAATAGTGGTTAAGTTAAAGATTTGTATTTTAAATATTTATGCATACACACCAATTATGCCAAAAGCTACAATTTAACACTAATTTTGACCACTAATACTAAATAAATATGTACTACCGTACTAACTATCAGAATACTATGTTGTAGCCTATCTAGCAGCATTACTAAAAAATTTCCACCATTCGCCCTAACTTCCGTAGGCGACCATCATTCATCAGAGAGTGGACATTCAAATAAAAATTCCTTGCATTCAAATAAAAATCTTCCCCACCACATTCACAATGCGAATCACTGACCCTTCCAATTCTACATAAGTATGATTTAAAATTACCGTGACCCGTTATTAGTTCTTCCGTCTGATATGACAAATTAAGCCTCTCTAAAACGTGTAACGTTATCGATAAATTTCCTAATCCACCTCCCAGTTAAAGTAGTATCCCACTTACCCTGCCAATCATCATCAAGATTATCCTTAAATGCTTTTTTTTTTAACTACACGGCAGAAATTATCCCATACATGTTTATCGCAGTATCCTCCCTAGACACCGCCTCTATCATTAATTGACCCACCTTCTCATTGTACTCATTGTACTTACGTGAGTCCTAATCTAAGAAAGCTTTACACCCCCCTTAAGCAACATATACCAAGTATCTAATAACAAATCAGCAGGATTTTTTAAATTTCCTAACGTCTCTAATACAGATAAGCTCTCAGTTATAATTCGCATGTCTCGTATAGAGTCTCATTCGCACCTAATATAACTGATATAAGGTGCGGCGTGGTGATCTGGAAAGGGTAACAATGATATGCCATGGTTATTCTAGATTCAAAAAAGAATCCTGAACATAATATTCATATTTGATTGATGATATTCAAAATCAATAACTTGTTGGCTTTATGTGGTATCTTTATTTATGGGTGTATACTTTTCTACTGAATATATTAAGAAACGTTTTGATTATCTATGTGTGATACTATATGATGTAAAAAAAAACCAAGCGAGTTTATTTTACTGGAAAAGGAAGTCATTAGTAGTAAAAGTAATAATGACTTGGCTATTTATGGTAATATATCACAAGCAGTTGTCATCGTTCATATAACAGGAAAACAAAATATCATATAGTGTCACACTATCAAAACATTTGTTAATATATTCTGTAGAAAAGTGTACACCCATAAATGAAGATACCACATGTGCTAAGAAGTCTAACATCAACTTTCATTGTAACTAACTACTCATTAACCCATATCATCCCACGGAGTGTAAAACAAAGAAAAATAAAATTAGTTTTAAATAACTTTATTAATGCGGCTAATAGATTAGTATTTGAATAATTTACAAACAAAAAAAAACAGAACCACAAAAAAACATGCTGGTGCGTATGTGCACCACTGGTAGGAACCATGATATAAAGTGTAACATAAAAAATAAAATAAAACCAATTTGACAATAAAAAAACGCCAAAGTATGTGCGAAATTGGACTAATTTGCCGAATATGCCGACTAAGCTGGAACAAAAAATAAAATATTATAATTTTTTAATATTTCTGACTGGTGCATAAATACACCGCTGGGAAGTACCGCTAACAAAAAAGAATTGTTTTTTGTGAAACTCCCTAAAACAAGTTACATGTTAATGCACTTTGCACTATTCGCAGATGTAAATAGTATGTTTATGACATACCCTGCACCTTTTTCTTTGCTTTAGACTCATGCGATACGATAGTATGCTCATGCTGATCGTAGCGAAATTCATCAATTGTGGGAGGAACATTTCGCGAGACGTAGACGTTTTTTTCGATTTTTAGAAGATATAAAGCTATATACGATTTAAAATCTAGTTGTGATATTTTTTCCCTAAAATCCTGCATCTATAGCTTGCAATTCCATTGTCATGTAGGTCAACCCCACCCATATACTTATTATATTCAGCAATGGCACGAATGAATGAATTACATATGTGTCCTTTTTCTCTTTCCTATTATATCGCTTCACGCGATTTATTGGCTGTACATTTATAGCATTGCTGCAAATGATAACAGTAGAATTGTCGCTCCGGCGCACAAGAGAAATTTTGGTATTAGACTCATATGCCGACTCATAGGAATCCCTCTCACGCTTAGAAAATATTTTTGGATGTTCTAGTGAAGAGTTCTGTATTCTGTTTTCTTTGATTGTGCCTGTGGCGAAGAAACCTTTCTTTTTTAAATACCAAGACCTAACTCAGAATGCTTGCTACCACTAGCTCCTGCATACGGTAATGAATAAAACAAATATCCATCAGAGGAACAGAGGTACTAAATCTTGAAGCCAAACCTTACTGGCTTTCCTTTGATAAACATTTTGCAAGAATGCCTACCAAAATATGACACCCATTTGTTCATCAATTGAAAGGTTGTTAGTAAATATTCCCCACTGTAATTTATTTTTATTGATTATATCTAAATATGGTCTTAGTTTAGCACATTTATCATTTTTGTCTAAGTTATTGTTATCTGAACAATGTAAATTTTGCTTTATATTTTCAAACCTATTTCTGCTCATACACTTTTTTATCAAGTCAATTCCCTTGTCCTCATCATTTGACCAATATAGAGCGTTTGTGGTAGTGAATGATATCCCGAAAATAATAATATGCCGATAAAGTTTAACAATTCATGTCTTTCTAGGAGAAAGTCAAAGCGATTATTGTCGTAAGCATATTTTATGGAATATTCTATGAGCATATTCAGCACTTCGTCGTCAAAGAAACGAAAAAAACTTCTAAAGGTGTCTTGCCGAAAAGTTCTACCTTGATTTGTTCTTTATCAATAGCTTCGCTAGAGACAGATGAATGGGTGTAGACGATCCCCTTGCTTTATCCATTTTGCCGCAGGCAAAGTGGAAATTGAGGTCGATGGAGCTAAATGTTGTTTTTTTAAAGCCAAACATATAACGTACATGCGTAATCTAAGTTCTTATATTACATATCGAAATCGTGTTACAATGTGTTTCAAAAATATTGAATCACACCAGTGGTGCATAAATGCACCACTAAACTATTTGTTGTAAAAATTTTGTTATTACTCATTCTAATAGAAAAATAATTCATGCTTAATAACGGTATACTAAAAGACATTACGCGTACATAAGCAAAAATTGTAAATCCCATTTGCAAATAGTTTTTTTTTTTCACTATTGATTGACCCCGTGTTACTAACTGATGTTTTTATGTTATTTTAAGCGAAAATAAAACTTCATAATATTCATACTATATGAGCAGGTTTACTTTTTCCAAATATAATAGAAACTGTGTAAAACATTTTGAGCCGCAAATGAAATATTAATACTGCTTAGTGTTGGAAAAAAACCACTGGGATGAGATGGGTTAATAACTAGAAAGTACAATTCATAATTAAAAATTGAGTTTATTTCCCTTTCTTATCTGCACGTTCGCTATACGAAACAATTTTAACATATCAGTAATTACGAGTATTAACCGTGCTTATTTCGAGAATACCCCGACGAAACAACGAAATAATTTCAAACATATTTCTCCTAAAACCACGAGCCGTTTATTCAATTACGGGTGCGAAATCCTTTGAAACGTGATAATTAGGACTAGGGGACAGTTTTCAGACGACGAACGTCCTGAAACCACTTCGTGAGTGTCCCGAGATGGGGTAACAACTCGCTCTAATTCAATTTGGGGATACCCTCTGCGTACGGACACGACATCCATTATATTTATTTAGTAGTTTGTCGGCGGGAAGTTCAGGAAATTAAATAATATTGTTTGCCTGAGCGCCAACTACTTTCAATCCAAACGCACTAATCTGTGTGGCGGCAGTTTGGTGTGTGGAATTTTCGGCTCTCTGAGAACTTGCCGGGGAATAGTTATAGAACCGCTTGGCAAATCCTCTAAATTTAATTCGTTATAAAGGACAAATCCGTGTATAGTAACCATACATATGAATGTAGAGGCCCAACTGTTCTAAAGGAAGAGGATCAGTAAGTTTTTGATAAATTGCTTTTTGTATTCCAAATATATCTGGAGTATATAGCATCTGATGTATTAGCAAAATTATGACGGTGTTAAAATTTTTGAATTTTTTTTTGGCAAATAATAAATAAAAAGGTTCGTATTACATATTCATTTATAAAGTTTGTATGGATTACAAAAAGAACAATATGTTAGGCTGTTCAACATTTAGATTGCACTGAGAAAAAGTATTTATTCTCGAAACTTAAAAACGACAATTTCACACAAAGAAAGTTTATTGGAATTAAATATGGTAACTTAAAATTAACTCATTGAATTACTGCTTTCTTTGAAGCTCCAAAATATTAATAAAACAGTTTTTTTGATCACTACCAATATCTATAAACCAGCTAAAACAACAGATATCATTATGGTTCATAAACTAGAAACACTATTAAATAATTACATAATCATGGCTACAAAATCAAAGTATAAAGTATTTATTTTAATCACATATCACACTTTTTTTTAATAGTAACTAAGGATAATTGTGTCTGCCTAAGTTCATCTCTAGTGTTTGCAAGACAATATCAATTATAAAATAAATTGTAGCACAAAATTAAATATTTGTTAGGATCTATAAATGAATAAATTAGGCAGGATACTATTTACATTTTTTGTATTACAAGCATTGTATTATATATTTTACTAAATATAACCAAAATCTATCTATTTAATAATAATATTTAGTAATGTTAACATTATTTCAGAATACATTCTCAGAAAAAAAAGAACACTAAAGTAAGGTAAATATGTATTTCTGTGAGCGGTCTATTATGCCGCATTATTTTATTTTACTATTTTGCTATTTTCTTAACACCAAAGGCACGCGGCGTCGTCTAGGCAACACGCGCTCATTATACTACACTCACACAGTTCATAGATATACCTTTCTTTCTTTATTTATATCCCTCCCTAAATCTGATACAAGACTTTTGTCTTAAGGCCGCTTTACACCTAGCTATTTATTGCGTAATTTATTGGCCAATTTCAAATTTTACGTGTATAACACGGATTAAATACGTGTTATACACGTAAAATTTTAAATTGGCCAATAAATTACACAATAAATAAACGGCCCTTATATAGTACATAGAATTTTATTCTGAAGTAAAAATCTAAAATTTATATGCATATAAATATTCATATTATAGTATGTATTAACAAATGAAGTATTTATCTGCATGATGCAATACTAGCCATGAAGCCACTTTACTCTTGGGTTGTGATTTCTAAATGTAAACAATGTAAATTACAGACATTTATTTATATACTTGAAAAAGCTTTTCAATAAAGCGAAACGTCGTATTCATTCATGTTTTTAATATTGACGACCTGAAAACCAAGAAAAAAGAAATCAAATATGATACACATGGTCAAGATTTGAAGCTTTAAAATGGAGATAATGTACTATTAACTTTTAAATAAGTTACGCAAGAGATAGCAACCCCAGTTAAGGTACATTTTTAAATAATGATTATTGTATTCCGAATCGTCAAAGAGCCTAGAATATATGCGAAGGATTTCTACCTTTTTGGAGTCATCTAGATGATATACTGTCTTCCTTAAGTTTTCAGTGTTGGTTGATGTTTGAACATATGAAAACGAATTGATTTAATCCTATCAGTACTTTGAAACCCAAGACCAAACCCAATTTGTAATTTCTGTGAATCTATCTACAATTTCCTGATGGTGATCAAACCTGGGATATGCCCTGCGATAATATGTTAAAGAAATTCAGCTTTGTGAAGGAATTCATCATAACGCTCAGTAACAGGAGCGAGTGGGATCATAACACCATCTTGAATAGAAATGCCATCAAATGGTATACTGATGGCACAAAACGGCAGAAGGAACTGAAATAGGAATATATGGACTTGGAACCACATATTTCGAAAGTTTGGGAAAATATCCAAGTATATTTCAGGCGGAAATACACGCTATTGAAAGATGTGTTCAGTTCAACATACATAGGAATTATCGGAAGCAGGAGATTATCATTCATGTCATGAAATTAAATGAGCTAGGCAAAAAAAAATAAAGTAACCCTCCTGTGGGTTCCAGGTCACATAGGAGTGGAAGGAAACGAAATAACGGATAACCTCGCAAAAAAGGGGCTGGAATGCCTTTTGTAGGGCCTAAACCCTTTTGCGAGTTAAGTAGCAGTACAATACTGTAGAAACTAAAAATAGAAATGGAGCAGAGAAAATCCAGTTACTGGGAAAATCTCCAGGGAATGAGGCAAAGTAAAATTCTTCTGGGAACTTATAACCAGAAAAGGTTTACAGAATGCATCACCCTGAGTAAGAACAATGTTTGCATATTAACAGGAATACTTTCAGGGCACTGTAGACTGAAAGGACACCTGAGTAATTGGATTGGAAAAGGAATCTGAATGTAGATTTTGTGGGGAACAGGATGAAACACCCATCCACCTCCTCTCAAACTGCGTAGCACTGTGCAACTCGAGGGTGTTGCACCTGGGAGCATGTGAAGTCGAAGAGGGAGACTTACCTAGACTGGGGCCCTCTGACTTCCTACACCTTCTGAGAAGAATAGGATTGAAAGGCCAGCTGTAAAGCAGCAAGAATAGGAGACACAACAGATCTTTTAGGTCGCAGTGTAACAGCACCCTTCTATCTATCTACATCTACATCTATGTATATCTATAAATACTTAACGAATATTTTAATCAAAAAGATGTTTTGAAGAGTGCGGATAACACCAATAGTGTTAGTTCCTTACCTTTAATCTACATGCAAAATATTGACTGCTTTTTCCTTATAAATCACCTTCTTGTATTTAAAACGACGAAAATAAATATAAAGGACATACACAAGTCAAAATATCAAAATCGCACTCTAAAAATAGTCAAGAAAGGACGGGACTGTGCGGTACTATACGTACAACTGTCAAACACAGGAAACATTTGTTAGCAGCGGTCTCTCAAGGACATAGACATAAGCTGCCATAGTATTTTAGTGCGCTTATTGTCTGTTATTTTTCGCGCGTCAAATTTAAGTTATAATATGAAGTATAGCATTTCTTCTATATGCTCATATTTTATAACTATTAACGTTAGCGACTGGGAACCATTATTATTCTAAAGAGGAGAGTTTAGAGATGCCAAAACAATGCAAAACTCAAAATAATCAGCATTGGCAACAGCACAAATATTTTGAGAGAGAATTAAGTTTAACATTAAAAGAAATGAGCCTTCTCCCTAATTTCGAACACGTAATACACAAAATAGTTACATCTATGTTGCACAATAAATTAACGTTAAAGTATTTAATTAGTCATCTCATTTTGCTATCTAAAATTGTAACACCTACTTCTCATTCTAAATTTGTCGTAAATAATTAGCATTTATAACTCTTTTGCCGCTTTAGTTTCTCTTTCTTGTGTACCTCGATTTGCGTCCCTCAGTTATTCATCGCATATTAAAACCCTCTTTCCACCTAACATCTATTCGAACCATGTTCGGAGTAATACTTACTGAATCCGTCACCAATCAGGAATTGTTTGTTCTTAGTTAGATAGGTATTTGGTGAACCCACAGAATTTAACCAAACTGACCGCTGAAGGGCTCGACGAGACAATACGCCACTCTCTTGCTCTCAGTGTAATGTTCAGTCAGAATTTCCAAACATTTCATATTCCATTATATTCTCTTTCACCGTACTGGTATTTAATATAGACATAAGCAGTTATGTATATTATTACAACTATTGCAGATCCCAACGCATTCTCTCCTAAGTTTAATATAATCAATATGCATCATTGAGTAATAGTTTACATACCGCCCACAGTTCAATTATCGTCGGGTACCCGGCTGGTGCTTCATTGAGCAAAGGGCGCTGTAGGCTAATGAATGATAAAGCAGTTAATTTAAATGGAATGCTTTGATATATACCTGAACTAATATAAATTATTCTTATTCCTAACATCACTTTTAAATCTGTAAGATTGTTGTCTTAATAGTTAAAACAATATAAATATAAATTCGAAAAGCATGTTATTTGAAATATTCATCTTAAATTTATTTTAATAAATGGTTTCAAGAGTTGTTGTCGATAGTTTTAGGGATTTATATCGTCCTTGGACTTACCACTTTTTGGATCTTACTTTTGTTTACACAAATATTGGTTAAAATGTTAGAACTAACTAATTTGCGCAGATAGTGCGCGGTCCAAGGTCTAGTGGCTTGCACGCTCGGCTATCAAACAAAGGGTCTTTACTTGAAATTCAAGGAATCACCCTCAGAATGAGATTCTCGTATTTTCCCCACTTCTTAGCAAATGCTAAGATACGAACATCTTAAGTCGCTCCATGGGAGTAGGCATCATAATATATCATGACCAAATTCATGGTAGTATGAGCGAACAGAATATTCTTAGTATCATCGTCTCTGCAAATTTTCCCACTGAAATGCGCTTTCAAAAGGAAAGTAGCGTGCTTCCAAGTAAACATTGTTTGAATTAGATTTTGGATTGGGCTGGCCGTAAATGCCTATTTCACCGCCAGCTTTTCCAGATTTATTGTGATCTGCTTCATCCTAGAAAGTGCTCTCTAACTTGACTTATCATCTTTGAGAGCGGGTTCTTTATCTAACTGGGCTCGATACCAGAAACTTTGTTCTTGCTGGGCCTTTGAAAACCATGATTTGGTGTTTATTCTCTCTTGGCAGAATTTGTGGATAGCGTCTTCTGCCAGGCCTATGCTATACTTTGACAGTCTTCCTGCCTTCGCTACAATAAATTCAGGCGTTTGTTCCTCTAAGCACTCTTTTGCCCCTTTTTATCTTGGTGATTTCTAACACATTGTTTAGATTAACTGTTCTGTCTTAACCCTCTTTTCAAGCCCGTTTGTAAGAGTGTTTGTGATAGGGTGAGGGTACCAGGTTATAAACCATCAGATTGAACAAGTAGGTACGGGCTCAACGCATGGTGTGCTATTATGGGCAATCGTATCATCGTATTTACCGGGAAAATTTAAACACTGAACAATATCTGCATAATTTACAAGAAAATATTGAAGAAATCATTGACGATTTTCCATTAGAACAAAGGAGGACTTTATTTTTTCAACACAACGGCGCACTAGCACACAGTGCTCGATTTATAACAAACTTTTTAAACAATAATGTTGGAAAAAATTGGTTTGGAGCAAATGGGACTGAAAAATTGCCGCCAAGATTTCCCGATTTGACACCCTGGATTTCTTTCTGTGGGAATATGGGATAAAGGATCGTTTATATAAGATACCGCAGAATAATGTTCAGGAATTAATTCAGAATTTTGGAGAACGTTTAAGTGCTGTTTTTAACATTCCTATTTATAATGCAGTTAGAAGCGTAAGTAGAAGATGTCAGTTGTGTTTGGACAATAATGGAATGCAGGTTGAACATTTGATGTAACAAATTTCTAGTTATTTTACATTTCTACTTCAAATTGTCGAAGAAAGAAATTGTCTAATATGTTTATTTATTTCACGCTTGTGTTTGTCATGGGCTAATAAATTAATAATGTAAATAATTTTTACTTTTCAATTTTATTGGACAACTGGTAGAAATCGACCCCATAAACCATATATTTTCGAAAGGAGAAAAAAATACTTTCTCCGTCTGTGCTACCGCCTACTACGGCTTATGTTTAAAAAAATTCAACTTCATGCCGCAGGCGAAACATGAATACATGAAGTTGAAATTTGATTTAAGTAGTCGATTCTTCTGAATAATGTTAAAACAGCTTTTTCGTATCATTAAAGACAAGCGAGTTATTAGGCATTCTGGAAAAGTCGAGCAATTCAATTTTTGGCTATAACCGAAAAACAAAAGAATATAACTAATTTCTGTATTCACCATTGCATAAATTACGAAAAACGAGATTGATCCTATATCTTACAGTTACGGAATTAGCCTATTCTGACAAGCAAATTGGACCACTCTGTACATTTGACAACCTAGATCTAGCCTGAAAATGCATTATATATCTGAATATAATTCTGGGAAAAGAAACTATTATTATTTCAAATTATGGCTAAATTGTTAAGTAGTCACAATAATAGGATGCTGCAAACTTCTCCTAAACCCCTCACCACAAACTGCACTAAACTGGACGTACGTTTCAATAGCAAAGCTATCATCATCAGCAGAACTGAAGTTCAGTGTTTCTGCTGATGATGATAGCTTTGCTATTGAAACGTACGTCCAGTTTAGTGCAGTTTGTGGTGAGGGGTTTAGGAGAAGTTTGCAGCATTTCCAGTACCACAGTTTGGAGTATTTTTGTCACAATAATAGGATGTGTAATTAATTGTTTTCGATAAAATTTTCAGGTAAAATTATTGCTTTGCAATTTTACTAATGCAAAACACTATTAAAAACTATCAATAAAAGAATCCTTAGAATCCTCTCCTACTATAATTTCAAATCTAGTTAATTTTTATTCAAATATAGTCACATTTTGCAGCGCTATCTATGAACTTTCCAGTCCAAGAGCGGGCTCGTTTTTTGGTCACGAAGATATTACGCTTTTTAGTAGTTTTACTGATGATAGACATTCTAACTTAAATATTTATTTATAGCAAAACAAAAGTATTCATTTTATGCGGGTGCAAAACTTTTGTCGTCGTAAGTGTTTCAGAGCGTTGGTATTGGCACAACACTGCGAAAGCAATATAAATTCGGTGGTTCTTTTTCTTCTTATTGCCAGTATGAAAATAAAAGCGTTTGTTGAGACAACCTACTATTTCACTTTGCAGTTTCCGCAGTTTGGGAAAATACACTGTCCGGGTAACGCCCAAAACATTGATTCCTATAAATACCGGTTCGGAAGGAACGAAGCGAGACTGTACGCTAGCTAAACGGTTTGTAAATGTTCGTGTTATATGTACTCTGTTATTATCCCTTTTCGCTAAAATAGCTGCCTATACAAAGGAAATTATACTTACAACGAGTCGGCAAGACATGGGAAACAAAATTGAATGAATCATATATCATTAGGGAGAGGATGCAGATGATCACCAGCCGCTGTTTTGAATTCAGATTGCACGTTCTTTTCTTACACACTTCCATAATGATTGATGTAAATAAAAGAGGAAACCTGAGGCATCTTACGCTAAGATAATAAAGTAGCGCTAGCAATAATTTTTCTGACAACACAACATCAAAAGCGCCGTGTTACGTGATTTCGCCTGGCAAGCGTTACACTACGCGAAATCACGTAACATAATCGGCGAAGAGATAAGACAACATCTGACCGACCAGTTCTCATATGTGACGTAACAATCGTTTTTAGTTTTTAGTACTTAAACTGTATGTATTAACGTTTCCTAGAAAAATTATGCATATCTCAAAGAGTTGGTTTGTGTTTAAATGTAGGCGGGCAACATTTTCAATAATTTCTGTAGATTTATGTAAAATTTTGATTTTGCTTTTAATGTGAATTATGTGTTTCTGTTTATCTTGCAGTATAATTTTGCGGTTGTAAACTTTGCTTACAATGAAAATGTCAAGTAATAAATGTAATTACGTGGAAGTGGCTAAAGTAAAACCAGAAAATATTTTAAAATGAAAAAAAAAATATTTTAAAACAAAATCTACTAGTAACTATATTTTTACACTAAACAGTTATTATTGTTGTTTGATTGAAACATATTTTACCAATAAATTTAATACGTAAGCATTCACAAATCTTAAATACAATTTATTTCAAAATATCCTATTTATAAAAGTTCTCTTTTTGTGTGTCGATGAAACGTGTAGATAAAATGTAAAATAACACAAACAAAATGCAGGCTCGATTTCCAAATCAATAGGTTTTCTGGATCTTATAGAGCGCGGGTAGTCGGCTATAAGAGTCCAAAAGTGGTATGGGAAAAATAATATATTGAATGGTTCACGAATTTGTCGTTGGTAGCACTCCTTCAAGCCTTCATATTTCATAGTTTAGCTAACAAAATCTGGTACCTAACCTTTTTCATTAATTAATAACGCTTATCTAACCATAGCGATAAGAAAAGAATAAATACACCACTATATAAAAATGAAATAAAAATTCCAAATACAAGCCCACCAAACTGACCCCAATATAAAAAAAGGGCTAAAAAATACTTTGAAAAGTTCTATTCCAAGAGCAAATGGGATACGGTAGCACAGTAATGATCATTACGATCAATTTAAGCAAATATGCTTACAATTAAATTATAGAACGAACAGCAGTGGCTAAGTAAAGCGGCGACAAGCAGAAATAGGCAATTACGGAACTAAACGTTTAATTATCCAAATTCTGCTTGAAAATCCTGCTACTTGTTCTTGAATTAAATTCTGATTTAAATTCGCCATCGATTCTTGACGTCATTAACAATTCCTGTCTCTTTCCAACGTGTTGGAAGATCCAGTGAAACACAACTGATAATAATGTGTTGTAAAATAGGACACGAAATCTTATTAGCCGCAATTCACCCATTAGATATTACTATTGTTATCGTTGAAAATACACACCGCAGGGAGGGTTAAGAAGGCTCGATTTGTAGCGTATTTAAAGCTTATTAATTTATAACACAAAATATGAAGAAAAAAAATGTTTACCCCAAGCTACTAAAGACATTCACTTATTTTGAATGAGCACTTAAATATTTCTTATTTCTGTTCCCAAACTATGGTATTCGTGTGCTATCAATTAAAATATTAGGCGGGACGAAATATTAAAGAGAAAATAGGGGCCAGCTTATTCAAGAATGCAGTACATAGCACCGTGTGTAATGAACTTTTGAATATTTAATTTATCAAGTAATTAATATTACTTCAGTTATTACAAATATTATTTTTATTTTCGTATTGGATGAATTGAATCTACATTTAGTGGTTAGAACATGTTTATAGAAGTATGGTGTCAAATTGAATATTTCCGAAAAATTCTCCCTAAGAATGAACTAGTGGGCTTAATGTAATAGCACGATAACACGTAAAAAAATGAGTTATTGCATTTTGAAGTTTTGGAAAAATATAAATAATTTACTATTATTAAAATTAAACTTGAGATATCTTAAAGAAGTTTAAGTAATCGTTGGAATTTATTATTTAGCAAAAATATATACAAATATCAATCAAAAATTAGGTAATAGTGATTTTTTTGAGCGATGACATCTTCCTTACAAACGTGTTTAGAAGGAGGACAAAAAAGCAACTGTTCAAAAAAAAAATCAAAAGTAATAAGGCCTGTCATATTATTGTCCACAACAAATAATAATAAGTCAAAGTTTTTAAAAGAAAACGTGAAAATCTGTATTGTTAATATTTTTCACTACATAATTTCAACTTTTTCTTCGTCATTTTCTGTAGAATTTAAGCCGTTAAAAAAAGGCAAATGTATTGAAGGTATATTCGGGAAAAAAGGATTGTACGCTTCGAAGTTTCTTTGCTGAAATTTTTATTGGATACACTAAAATACAAAATTCAAGATTTCTTCGTGAGCGGGTAATATTTAATTTAAATATAAACATGTCTGAGGCAACACTCTGTAACAATTTGAGCGCTTAATGAAACAAGGTCACATTTTAAGGAAACACCGAGAAACATTATATTTATAAAATGCAATGAAATAATACTTTAGGGAGACATGAGTTTTAAATTTTACTGTACTTCTTCTTCAGTTCACATAAAACCATATTTCTAGAGCTGCCCCTTTTTGAAATGCTCGCTTCTTTGCATTCACCGTGTACAGTGTGTTTAATAAAATGTGATTTTGTATCCTTTTGGCTTTGAAATGAAATGAATAAACCGCGAAAGGCCAAATTTTTGTTGGTAGTGCATGAACTCTTTTGTATGTTACTCAAAATAAGTTCAAAGCTGAAGAGCATCTTTAATAACCTCATGCCAACCTTCAGGAGCATATTTTCTGTTAAAGCGAAGTCTCTGTCCAATGGCAAATGCGTTGTCCCGTAACAAGAAAATGGTGTGTGATTGTTTTACCTTTTTCTTTAACTAGCTCTAGCCAAAATGCCATAAGGACCCAATTTTTGTTTTGGTCAAAACTGTTGCGCATAAATATAATATCATCCACCTCACATTTGCTGTTAAGAAATGTAAGGAGTTACTTCATCTGCTCCACGCTTAATCTGGTTTTCCGTTCATAAACGCATGTGACCCTGTCCAGTCCTGTAGTAGCGTACCCCATGGTTATAGAGTCAAATTTCTCGACAATAAAATGCGGGCGCAGTCGTACGGTTCGGTATAGGAATTGCCTGTTGCAGGACAAAACTGATGACACAAACATTTGTAGTACCTTTCGATCATTGTGTCTCCAATTTTAGCAAATCTTGCAGAAGTATTTAGTCGTTGCACCTCTATGTCGTCTTCGTTTGATTTCGCTGTATATTAGTCTCTACGCATTTTTTACTTGTGTTTGACTTCAGCAGCTTAAAACCAATATTGAATTTGGTGCAAAATAGTTTGCTGCAAACATATTGCTTTACAGGGACGTTATACTTCTTGTATAGACTTTTAATCGACATATCGCAGTTTTTGTTTTTTTTTTTTGTCGGGGGAAAATCATTTATGGATAACGTGTGTCTGGCTCTATGACACGACAGTGTGGGATTCTTCCACGCGACATACCCACTAAAAAATCCCACGTCGAGCTTTCGAGATCTCGGGGAGTTGAAAGGAAAGTTGTTAGAGCCTGTTCCTCCTTCACTCATTCCGTGTCCGCTCCATTATGTGGTCGGTATCTTTCCTCTCCATAATGCATCTTATCCAACTGGCCACTGCTCTCCAGGCTTCCTCGCTCCTTAACATACTAGCTGTCACGTTATGTGGCGACACAGGTCCTATGATCACTCAAAAATGGTGTGCTGCACTGTGTCAGTCCCCCGCAGTAGCAGCACTCCGATGTTGGATTTAGCTGGACCTGTGTAGGTATGATTGGAAGCAGCCGTGCCCCGTTAGAAATTGGGCCATGTGGTATCCAACCTGTCCATGGCTCCTACACACGCAGGGCAAGATGTTATTTATCAGCTTTCTATCACTATTGGTCAGTGCTAGGTGCATTGGGTCTGTTTTCATGTATATTACCGACGTCTTTTTTTAGGGATAATAGCTCCGGTTGTCTTGATAAGGTGGTCTGCCTCGAGAATGTTGCACCCCATGAGCATTCATAAACTTAACCTTGGATACTTTAACGTCCTCCCCATCAATTTTTACTGAGCGGTAAAGTGTCTACTAGATTCTTGGCGTTTTAGTTTTTCTTGGAAGATGTTTTGCTGTTAAATATCCTTGTCCTAAATTCCCTCTACCCTTTCTTTTCACTCGTTCATAGCTTTCGTTGAGACGGCAGCTTTTGTCAGGTGTTATTTCCGTTCTTCTTGTTCGTTTAACAAGCGTAGATGAAGCATATTCCTGAAATTAAAACAATATTAAAGCAATAACATGATAAGCCAGGCTAAAAATTGTGAGATTTTTATTTCGTTAAAGCATGATCTGTCAAAAACAAAACATATCTCATTTGGTGGCATAAATTTTTTTACCATTCGCACCATCGTTATATGGCTCATGAATTCCATCACTTGAACTTGAACTTGATTACTTTAAATTGTATTTTTAGTGAGAGGTGTAATAATGCCGGTAGCCACTTTAATGCAGCTTACCACGTTTTAAAGTGATATTCGTACACAACCATCAAATTGCAATAACTTGATTTCATGCATAGTTGCTACATCTGTTAGACTATCGGAACATATCTCCTACTGTGGATTGTCATATTACTGCATACAATAAGCCCTTCAATTTATGAATGGTACTGCCTTAGAATAGAACATAGGACATATCGACGTTACTAGTTAGAGATCGTAAACGTTGCCGGTTGCTCGATAAAAGATATTGATGATTACGATATATTCGCGCAGAGTACATGTATATATGTACTTCCAAATAATTCGGATGTAGCCCTAAGCTAATTTTGTCAACAGTGGAGGCGCCCATCGATTTTTTTTGTTTTTATGTCGATGTTCATCCAGCAAGTTACAATGTGCTTTTCGTGTTCGAAACAGTCGATGAGTGGGCCGGTTGCGGATAACTCCCTACGCATGTGTTGTCGATTTTTGGCTTGATTAAAACGAAGTGACGTCAGTAGTACGTACGTTCGGCGTTTTGCATTCGAAATCCGCTAACCGCATACGTGTTCGTATTCGTTAGCCAATTAAACGCTCAGAGCTCCGTTTGTCCGTACCTCACCCTCCGTGCAAACCGAAATAATCCCTTTTTAAATCATTGCGTCCCTCGCCAATTCTGCTGCCCGATTTCTGCGTACACGAATATTACTGGCATTTTTGCGTAACGGAATCACGAAATTAGCTGTTACATATTAATGATTTGTGTAGTTTGATAGAACGCAAAAAGAATACTAAATGAATGAATGAAATGTCGATTGGGTATTTTTTGTCTACACCCATGCCCAATTTTGAACATTCTTTATTTTAATATTGATTGCTTTTTGGACTTGTTCACTATAAATTCTGAAACTTAATCTCTGTATTATATACCATTTACAACTAGTATATTTCTTTACATAAACGAATTGGTCTCCTAACTAGATTTAGTAGCCTGTGTTGTATACCTTTTTTCCTACAGATTTGCCAACTCTTTACAGGACCTAGTTCTTTAAATTCATTTGATTCATATTTAAAAACGCCTATTGTAATGTAGACACTTTCTTTGACAATCGTGTCCTATTAACAGACTCGTTACCGTTCTAATTTTATTCGATTGAGAGTCAGCACATCCGTTGCAAAATGCTCAAATGGTTGCCTCATCATCCGTTTGCTACGTATTTTATCATTTAACGCTATTTCAATAAACCTAGTGTTTCTTTTTGATCCACCAGCTGCTCTGCACAACGTATCGCAGTTTTGGTAATCGCCATACGCAGTTCAGGTCCGGTGAATATTGTTTCAGAGCCCTTCCTGCCAGATTGTTTGCAAATTCGTTGACTGCTATACTCTTTTGCCCTGGCACCGACACCAAAGTGACTTTGTTGTATTTAGTCAGTGTCTTCAGAATTTACTGGTAATCCCAAGCTAGTTTCGAGGTTATCCAATAAGATGCTAATATTTTTAGGAGCGTTTGACCATCCGATAGTAGATTAATTAGCTGTCTATTGCTAGTGTTTTCGTTTGGTATACTGTGGTATATTATCCTAGTACAATATGCTCTATATGGTTCTGGGTTTCTCCATATATACCAGCTTTGGTTTTGAATCCCTAGTTTCTGTTTTGCATTTCACCCATCTCAGTCCAAGATAACCTTGAAGAGTTTGTCAAAGGAGAATTTGGGCCATTTCATGACTGATGTTGAGAGTGTCTTGAGTTCTCCAGATTCCACCACGTTTCAATCTGTATATATTTACCCTGCCCTCTCCCTTAATGTAGATTTAGCATGGTTTTAGCTCCTAGTAAGCTTTCTGCAGCTCAAGTGATACATAAGCAATCCAACCTCTGTGTATGTATGTATGTATATGCATATATGGGTTACTTACACTGGGACCTAAGAGATCGATTGTGTCCACTATTTTTGCTGTTTTACAGCTGTTTTTCCAATCCTATTTCTTTTAGAGAGTGTAGGATATCAGAAGGTCCCAGATTAAGTAAGTCTTGCTCTTCGATTCTACGTGCAACACCCTTGAGCTGCATACGTAGCACTGTGCAACTCAAGGGCAATTTTAAAGAAGATGGATGGATGTTTCATTCTATTCCCCACAAATTCCACATTTAGATTCCCTTGCGAGTCCAAGTTTACTCAGATATCCTTTCAGTTTACAGCAGCTTGAAAGTATTCCTGTTAATATCCCAACATTGTTCTTACTCAGGTTGATGCATTCTGTCAGCCTCTTCTGGTTATAGGTTCCCAGAAGCATTTTACTTTGCCTCATTCCCTGGAGATTTTTCCGATAATTATATTTCCTCTGCACCATTCCTCTTTTCAGTTTCTTCAGTATTGTACTGCTACTTATCCCGCAAAATGCCCTACAAAAGGTATTCTAGCCCCTTTTGCGCGAGATTATCTGTTATCTCGTTTCCTTCCATTCCTGTGTGACCCGGAATCCACAGGAGCGTTACTTTATTCCTTTTGCCTAAGGAAATAGGTGGCAACTGGGCTATCTCCTACTTTTGGGGTAATTTTACCACATTTTTGTTTAAGGATGTAGCTCCATTAATTTCCCAAGGCATTCCCAGACCATTTTGGAACGGATTTCATGTGAGCGCAGCGCCTTGATGGCTGCTTTACTATCAGAGATGGTGGTAATCACCTGCTTTCGAACATTTCTATTAATGTTGAACTGGAGACATCTTTCAATCGCTTGTATTTCTGCCTGGAAGATACTTGGATATTTTCCCAAGCTTTCGAAGTACTTGGTTCTAAACCCATATATTCCTATTCCAGTTCCTTCTGTCGTTTGGAAGCCATCAGTGTACCATTTGATGGCATTTCTATTCATTTTCAAGATGGTGTTATGATCCCACTCACACTTCTTACTAAGCTTTATGGTGAATTCCTTCACAAAGCTGATTTTTTTGACATGTCGTCCAGGGGCATGTCCTAGCTTTGATCGCCGTCAGGAGATTGAGGCCTATGCCTCGTCGTTTCTTCCTTGACCATTCTGAGTGTGATTCTTTTTGAAATACTCTCTACCACAATATGGAGAGGGGTAAGATGAAATAGTACCTCGATAGCTACTGTTGTGCAAGTTCTCATAGCTCCAGTTATGCATACGGCGGTGGCCAGATTAGTTCTTTTGCTCCAAGCTACTGATGCATAAGTGATGGTCGGCCTCACTATCGCTGTATACATCCAATGCTGTATTTTTGGGTTGCATCCCCAATTTTTTCCTGCAAAGTTTCTTCACACCCAGGGCTTTTTTGCCCTTGTTGGTCACTTCAAGTTCATGTTTGTTCCACAGAAGTTTATTGTCTAGGGTAAGGCCTATGTATTTAACTTCCGTTCTCCAATCTATATTTTGCCCATCCATTTTTATGGTTTTGAGATCGAAAAATCTTTTCCTAGTGAGTGCTACTAAGGTAGTCTTAGTTGGGTTAACAATGAGTCTTACCGATTAACACCATCTTCTCCTGAAGTTCAATCTTCTCTGAACTATGTCACAGAGGGTATTCTCAAATTTGCCTCTTGCTTATATGAGAATATCTTGCATATCCTTGACAAGCTATGCCTAGATCAGTCAGCCCGCATAAGAGTTTGTCTACTATTAGGCTCCACATAAGTTGGGTTATAACTCCCCCCTGTGGGCGTCCTCTGGTCGAACTAACCGAGATAGTCTTATGTCCCACGTCACGCATCTACCATCTCCCCCTTCCCAATCTCCGTATCCCTGCGAGTTAAATAATTGCCTGCCTCTGCATAGTCTTGCTCCACCAAACAGGCAGCCATGGGTTAATATAGGTCTTACCACTGCAGTGTGCAACTTGTATACTATTCATGATTTTAGCTCCCTCTGTTTTTAGGTAATATCATTAGAGCCGGTTCACATTTACTCGTAATGAGGTTAATGAGGTAGATGAGGTTAACTTCGAGTCAAAAACTATTTCTAAGTAATTGACTTTTTGATTGAGTTGTACCGTTGCATTATGAAGAGTGAGTGCTTTTAGGCGATCCAGCGTTCATCTTTTTATAAAGGGAACTAATGTAATTTATGTAATAAAAAAGACCTCTAGGTTTTCCTTTGCAGAAGATTTCCTATGGTTTTCAGAGTTTTCTCCATGAATTATGAATTCTGAAATATTTTTTTTCCCATTATGACTATCGCAATATCATCTGCATATTCCTGAGTACACTAGCTTGTATTATTTAAGGTAACCAGCAGTTCATACTTCAGCAGGGGAGGCAACATTTCCCCTGCGAATTGCTTTTGCGCATCAACATCTGCATTATTTCATCAGCTAACGACGTTTCAATGAAACTTCCCTCCAGCCTGACTTCCATCCACTTCCAAATAACGTTTTCCATTCCTCGATTTCTGAGAGCTCTTATGATTGGTTCATAGGAGGTAATGCCAAAAGATGTTCCTTCTATATCTAGAAATGTCACTAGTATAATCTTTCGGTTATTGGTAGATGCCTTTACTCGTGATACGGGTAGAGGTAAGGCACTATCATACTATTTTCCTGACTGATAAGATTACGGTATGTAACGGACTCTGGTTTATAGCTTTACGTACATTTGTCTTTATCTTCATTGCATTTAGGTAATTATCCAGTTTATATTTCTACATTTAGATTTTAATTCACGACCACAATACATTCAATTCAAATTAGATTGTTGTATTTGATTTATATACAAAATTTTCTAAATCTTATTGAGAAAAACTCAGACCAAGTTTCTAGTTCCAAGTAATAATAAACATATAAGAAATTTGTAGAGAATTAATCTAAAAGGAGGTATATTTATTTGTAATTTATAAAATTCAGTTTAAATTAATTTTTAAGGTTTAATGGCTTCAACTCGCACAGCTCCCTAAAACCAACAGACGGTTTCCTGAAAGTAAATCGCTTAGAGCTTAAACGGATTTCACGTAATATTCATTTAATACGTCCCTCATAATATTAACATTATCTCGCTAAAAATCTTCCCAGCCCACTGGAAACAATGTAACCGAATTATCCAATTGCGGCATCAGCAAAATTATCGGTGCGATGTTTACTCGAAATGTAGAACTTGGAATAACGGACGTCCGCTCAATTTGCACAGCATATCGACTTTATAGCTACTACAATTACGACGAAACTAAAACGCCAACTATTATCGGCTTAGTATTCGCTCGTCAACAACAATTTCAACGGCGTCGGCAGCGAATTATAAGATATTTTGGCGAATTGAATTATATAATTAAAGAGCGTAAATGAATTTGAACTGAGGAATCTAATTTCTGGAATCCTCGGCTTGCCCGGTCACTTAATACGTTCTGCGGTAGGCGCCCTGTGATAATTAGACCCTTTACCCGTTTATCCATTCTGGTTGACAAACTTGTTCTGGCCGGCTCTGGTTCCGGGTTCCGGGTTCTGGTAGTGTCGCGTCCCCGCACCTCTTTTCCTTCTGCGAGCGCTCACTACGGTCGCTAATGCGCCGTGAAATTTATTTATCCCCGAAACATGGACTCGACCGACGGAAATAACAGCGGGGAGACATGAAGAACTGAGCTTCTTTAGCGAAGATAATTTCCCATTTTCCCCATTTAATTATGTTTTTCTTTTGCGTGGGTTCGGAACAAAGGTCGTGCTTGCTCAATTGGGAATAAGCGGTTTTTGAATTTGACATTCAATTTTTACCGTTTTCACGTATTCCTCTTTCTTTTTCTCTCTCTTTCCGCCTTTCTCTCTCTTTTTGTCGTTATTTCTTCTTCACATGGTCTTTAATTTGTTATGTAAAAAAATGTGCATGAAGTATTTTATATTAATTTGGGGAAGCTCCCTAAATATGAGCTGTTTAGTTCGTCAAAAGTCTGAAAATCTGAGCTATTAATTGAGATCGCGGGTTAGAATCTTCCTTAGGTCAACTATAGTGACTATTTAGTGGCCTCAACTATAATTCCGAAAAAAATTACATCTGATGATGCACACGATCTACACACAAATCGATGTCAATATTATTATAGTACATCGTTATATAGATAACCCTAGGGGTTGGGAGTACCTACCAGGCGCGTCCCCGAGGTGGTAGATAGGGGAAAGGCCATCTTGTCAGGATTCGCTCAAGACGAGATGGTTAGTGGCGGCTATAAGTTCGACCTCTCTGCTTAAAACCGGAGCAGGATGAATGAAGACCGTTGCCGTGAACCATTCCCCCCTCGCCCGAGCTGTCGTGTCGTGGTTAAGGGCCTGCACAGGGTTCTTCAACGATGTCAGTTGTTGCTTTCGGCTACCGAAAGCCCAACTGTTAAACCAGGTTCCGAAAGGGGGTTTCTCCATATATGCCGGTTTTGGTTTTGAATCCCTAGTTTCTGTTTTGCATTCCGTCCAAGATAACCTTAAAGAGTTTGTCAAAGGAGAATTTGGAAGTCATCATATTACTGGCCATTTCATGACTGATGTTGAGAGTATCTTGCGTTCTCCAGGTTCCACTACGTTTCAGTCTGTATATATTAATCCTATCCTCCCCCTCAATGCAGATTTAGCATGGTTTTAGCTGCTGGTAAGCTTTCTGCAACTCAAGTAATACATAAGCAAGCCAACCTCTGTGTATGTATGAATGTATATGTGTATGTGGATTATCTTACACTGGGACCCAAGAAATCGACTGTGCCCCCTATTTTTGCTGTTTTGCAGCTAGCTTTCCAATCTTATTCCTTTCAGAAAGTGTAGGATATCAGAAGATCCCAGGTTAAGTAAGTCTTGCGCTTGATTGCACAGTGCCTAGCATAAGTTGTGCAGAGGAGATGGATGGGCGTTTCATCCTTTTCCCCACAAAATCTACATTCAGATTCCTTTGTGAGCCCAAGTTTACTCAGATATCCTTTCAGTTTAGAGTAGCTTGAAAGTATTCCTGTTAATATCCCAACATCGTTCTTACTCAGGTTGATGCATTCTGTCAGCCTCTTCCGGTTATAAGTTCCCAGAAGCATTTTACTTTGCCTCATTCCCTGGAAATTCTTCCAATAATTATATATTCTCTGTTCCATTCTTTTTTTCAGTTTCTTCAGTATTGTACTACTACTTACTCCGCAAAAGGGTTCAGGCCCTACAAAAGGTATTCCAGCCCCGTTTTTGCGAGATTATCCGTTATCACGTTTTCTTCCACTCCTGTGTCACCCGAAACCCTCAGGAGCGTTACTTTATTCCTTTTGCCAGCTCCTTTAATTGCCCTGGGCATTCTCAGACCATCTTGGAACGGATTTCATATGGGCTCAGCGCCTCGATGGCTGCTTGACTATCAGACATGATGATAATCCTTTGCTTTCGATAATTTTTATCAATTTCACCTGGAAGATACCTGGATATTTTTCCAAGCTTTCAAAGTATTTGGCTCTAGGCCCATATATTCCTATTCCAGTTCCCTCTGCCGTTTTGAAGCCATCAGTGTACCATTTGATGGCATTTCTATTCATTTTCAAGACGGTGTTATGGTTTCGCTCGCTCTTGCTTCTAAGCTTTGTGGTGAATTACTTCACAAAGCTGATTTTTTTTTATGTCGTCCAGGAGCATGTCCCAGGTTTGATCGCCGTCAGAAGATTGAAGCCTATGTCTAATCGTTTCTTCCTTGACCATTCTGAGTGTGGTTCTTGCTGCCATACTCTCTACCACAATATGCAGAGGGGTAAGATCTAATAGTACCTCGACAGCTGCTGTTGAGCAAGTTCTCACAGCTCCAGTTATGCACACGACAGTGGCCAGATTAGTTCTTTTGCCCCAAACTACTGATACATAGGTGATGATCGGTCTCACTATCGCTGTATACATCTAAAGCAGTATTTTTAGGTTGCATCCCCAATTTTTCCCTGCAAAGTTTCTGCACACCCAGGGCTTTTTTAGCCTTGTTGGTCACTTCAAGTTCATGCCTGTTCCACAGAAGTTTATTGTCTAGGGTAAGGCTTAGGTATTTAACTCCCGTTCTCCAATCTATATTTTGCCCATCCATCTTTATGGTTTTGAGATTGGACTTTCTTTTCCTAGTGAATGCTACTAAGGCAGTCTTAGTTGGGTTAACAATGAGTCTTACCGATTGACACCATCTTCTCGTGAAGTTCAGTCCTCTTTGAACTATGGACCTCCATAAGAAGCCTTTCGCTTCCAAAGTGAGAATACCTCCCAAGGAAAGAGCAAAGGGAGGAGCAAAACGACTGGAGCAGATTGGGGAACAGGATGGCATCCATCCCATCTCAAATTGCGTAGGTCTGTGGAGCTCAAGGACGTTGCACCTGGGAGCACGTGAAATCGAAGAGGGAGACTTACCTAACCTGGGGCCTTCTGATATCCTGCAGTTTCTGAAAGGAATAGGATTGGAAGGCCAGCTGTGAAACAGCAAGAACAGGGGACACAATATATCTTTTAGGTTGCAGTGTAATATCACCCTTCCAATATACACATACACATATATAGATAACACATTCTGTTATGCTGTGTTCTTATTTATATAAGGATCTTAGATATTTGTTTTTAAGAATCCTTAACTCATCGATGGATGTTTGTCCATTTTATAAAAAAATATTAACTCTGTCATTACGGTTTTTTTTTTAAATTCCTTATAATAATATGGTAATAAGTTTGCATCATTTATTATTATCGTAATTTTATTGAATGCTTTAGGGATTTTATTCCTGTTGATGTCCTGGGCCACAAAATTCGACGCAATTTGATATATATTGTAATGGCGGAATAGACTTTGTTTAATATAACCACATTGTTGAATTTATTATATTGAAGTTCAATAATATATTGACAGATGTTGCAAAAGTGATAAAATCGTGGGTATCGCTCCTTTAGTACCTAAATAAAAGTAATGAACTGCAGCTTATGCACGCTGTAGTTTTATGACACTTCTCACAATCTTATGTACTTTAGATATTGAGGCTCTATTGTTCTTGTAAGCAGAAAATTGTTAATGTGTGCGTTTAATTTTAGTCCCACTTTGAAGTATTACCTCGAAATCATAGCACATGTTTAGACAGCACATCTTTTGTCCCACGAAACCTTATCCTAATTATGCGGACACGAAATTATAATTTGATGTACTAAAGTTCACGAACGATATGCATAGAACTTTAGTAGGCAATAAACAATTTCGGAGTGTACCATAGGGTTCACAAACAAAGACGCTCGCTTCCATTAAGCGAGTAAGGTTTTTAATTAAAACTAATTGTTGAGTTAGGATGATGGCATTTCGTTGTACACATACGCACGAATACTGAGCAGAATTTTCCTCGATGCGCGCCAGCCAACAAAGGTGCGGTACGCGTCCAACACACGTGGCCAGCTTGCGGCTAGTCCCCGAAATTGGATGCGTGCGAAGGCCAACATGGAAACGGCCTTTTACAGCGTAGAGAGTGGAATTTAATGGCGATGTAATGGCCGAGAAGTGTGTCACAACGTATCCGAGAGCCCACTCGGAATTTTATGATGGCCCTCTGCTAGTGTTTTATAATTCAAGAGAGAAGGAAGCGTGGATACTCTAGAACTACAGACAATGACTGTGTCGGACGAAGGACTGGAATGTACCCGTCGTGTGTATTTGAGGAAGGATAAACGGAGAAGAAGATAGACGCTGCGAGCGACGAAGAAAAGAGTCCATGGGGCTAAAAATGCAATAAAATTTTTACTATCTCCTCGCACATTTATTCCTCTACTGCCGGAACCTCAATACACCACTGGTAATGGACTAAATTAACGGTCTATTTGTATTCAGCTTTAATTATATCATCGCAGTGGTGTGCTTGGCTTTTATATGCGCGTTCCGCTAAAAACTAATTTAACCCTTTTTACAAAAGAGGCAAAGAATGAGTTTTCATAAATTGTAGTCCTTGGTAATTACAGATTATAGTTTACTTAGGGAGAACTTGCTCGCCTATCTAGAGCAGCTAGGTTCGCTAATAAAGCTAAATACATATCTATATATAGTGCATGTGAAGATATAAGATTATTTTAACTTCTGGAATACTTTTATTGTACCTTTTGTAATAATAATTACCTTCCCTTCATTTAAACGGTTACATGCATTCAGAAGCCGTATTGAATATCATTTACGGTCCTATAATATAATAGTAAAACGCGCTTCTAATTTTAAATTTTAAATATGTAATAAAAAATATCATATCATAAAACATTTATAACAAACTGGAAATGGAATGTGAGAAGATAGCAAAAGAAGACACAGTAATACTTAGAGACTGTAACGCGCAAATAGGAAACGAAGATTACTTGAGGCAAATAGCAGGTAAACATACAATACGTGAGAAAACGAATAAATTGTTATTCCATGCCATATGGTTGTAAAGAGTACCATGTACACTTGAAGAAAAAAATATGCGAACGATGCGAGCGGAAGCGAGTGAGACAGAAGATATTGGGTCCCTTCTATTACAAGGAGCCGATATTTCCTCTCTTGCTTGCTCAGGCTTGAATCGTTCGGTTATTATTTTCTTCAAGTCTACAAGCAACCCAGTATGGCATAAAGTTACTTGGTTGGCACCGGACAGAGATAAACCATGTATTAATATCAAAAAGGAAAAGCACCAATATAAAAGATGTCAGAACATAAAGAGGAGCCTGTGCTGACTCAGACCACTTTCTAGTAGTCGCAACGGTAAGACAAAAAGTAAAAAAGAGCATGAAAATGTAAGTACCAAGTGGGATATAAACAAATTAGAGAACCCCAAACTAAAAGAAGAATTTGAAAAACGTATGACCCAACTGTTGAGCCACAAAGTGAAAACACACAGGACATACAAAAAGAATGGGAAGAAATAAAAAACAGCATAAACATAGTAGGAAGAGAAATAATAGGGCCAATGAAAAAGAATAATAAATGCAAGTTCAATGAAAAGTGCCGAGAAATAATAAAAATGAACCTAGACTAAAATCGATAAATAGTAATAAAAGAGAAGATAAGGAAACATACCAAAAAAAAAAAAAAAACAAAAAGTACATAAGAACAGACAAGAGAGAATGGTTGGATAAAGAAATAAAGAAGATAGAAGAAGAATGTTGGAATCGAAACACAAAATCATTCCACAAAAAGATCAGCGAGCAAAACAAGACGCATAAAGGGAAACTCAACAGACATTTAGGACAGGCACGGAAAAATAGTAGAAAATGATGAACAGTTTAAAGAGTTATGGAAACAACATTTAGAAAATTATTGTATGACCACGACGATAATATAGAAATTGAAAAAGAAGATATAATAAATCGAGCAATGGATGTGGACAAGACACCAACAAGAGAAGAAATAAATGAAGTTATCAACAAAATCCGAAATGGTAAAGCCCCTGAAAAATACAACTTTAATACAGAATTTATCAAGTACGGAGGAGAAGCATTACAGGAAAGAATATATCAATTGATTATAAAAATATGTATAGAAAAGCAGATTCCGAAGGGTTGGAACAAATTTACAAATTGTTACAATCCATAAGAAGGGTGAGCGGCAAATTACCAATAATTATTGAGGACTAACGTTACTAAGTACAGCTTATAAAATATTGTCAACACTAATACAGAGACGATTAGAAATTAAAACAAAGGAACTAATAGGACAATATGAATGCGGTTTTACAAAAGGACGATCAACAACAGACGCAATACATACGCTCAAACAAATAGTAGGAAAAACACACGAATACAATATAGGAATAAAAATGTTATTTGTCGACTTTGAACAAGCTTTCGACTCTCTTAGAAGAAACAAACTTATGAAAGCTTTAGAGAAAATGGAAATCAAACATAAATTAAGGAGGTTAATACGAATGACAATGTCAAATACCAGAGTAAGTGTAAAGAAGCGGAAGGGACAGACAGAGAATTTTGAAATAAATAAAGAGGTAAGATAAGGAGATTCACTGTCGGCAACATTATTTAACTTAGCACTGAAATGTGTGTTAAGAAAGATAGATAAAGGTACCATAGGAACAAAGGGGCCACAAATAATAGCGTAGGCAGATGATATCGTAATTGTATCAAAAAGCCGACAGTTGACCAAAAAAATACTGGATGGATTGGTGAGAGAAGGGAATAAAATGCGATTGAAGGTGAACCAAGAGAAAACAAAATTAATGAGATTAGACACGAAACGAGATAGCAAAAATAATTCAGATAAAATAGGAAACTACACATTTGAAAAGGTGAACAGATTTAAGTATTTAGGAGTGACAGTAACATATACAATATTCCTACATTTACCTATTGAATAGTTTAATTTCATACGAACTTTTTGAAAGTTTATCTTTTAACCAATTGATGATATTTTTCTCTGTTGGTTAAAGGTAAAGTAATTTAAGTAAACACAACAATTAAATTTCATTTTAATTTAAGTCGCCAAAATTATAGTTAAAAATTTGTGACGAATCAAACCTTTTATTTGTTTTCTTTTCTTCTTTTTTATACAGGTAATTTAATTTAATATTTAATAATCCAGAATGCAAAAATACTTCGACCAAGTAGCGGCAAATAGATACATTTTAATCTTTTCGATAGTCGGGTGTTTACATCGCTTTACAATCTTATTTCAAAACCGGAAACAAACATAACAGCTGGTGGTGTCTATTGCCGGCAGCCGAAAAGAAATATCTAAATTCTTTTCATTTATTTTATTGAGTAGAGCCAAATGTTACAATATATCCCGTAAAAATTGTGTTCACGTCATATTTTTCTTTACTACCAAGCTACTTTTTTCTTTTGCTGTACCTTTTGGTAATTTTCGCAATAAAGTATTACAAAACAATTTACTGAAGGGGAAATGAATCTATTGCAACAGACAGCCAGACTATACTGAAGACATTAGCCAACTAAGCTTCAAACTCGTAAGTTGCAATCAGGACTGATTTGGGAGTGTATTAAGGAACATGTACCCTGATAGACCACGACGAAGTTATTTTACTGTGGGTGCGCAGACATTCGGCAGTTGGAAACAAAAAGCCGATGAGTTAGTAATGGGTAGTACCGGAACCTTTTTCACGAGTGTCTGTCTAAAAAAGACATCACCGGTAAGGAAGACCTTTATTATGAGACAGCTGAAAAGCTACTGTAGCTCAGTAGCACCATAGCAGGTCTCCTAAGAAGACACTATAGGTACTCTGAAAGAGCACCTACAGAAACTTAGAAACACCACTGGAGATACCAACTGCAGACTACGTAATAGGATGAAAAAAAACCGGTTACCACATTTTGTGCGAATTGGAGGATCACCTCGATCAACCAACCAGAGAGCTGTACAGAATATCAAGGGTACTGAAGTGGCCGGTATAGTTTAGTTTAAAAGAAATAACTGGTGTATACATTGCATTTGATGAAGGCTTATGCTCCGAGATTACTTTACTGGATTTATCTAAAGCATTCGAGTCCGTCAACCATCAAATCTTAATAAATGAGTTGGAGTACTATGGGATAAGAGGGGAACCTCTAAAACTATTGCATTCGTACCTCAATAATAGGTTGTAAATAACAGAGTGGCAGACAAAAAGATCCCAACCTGGTCAAGTAAAAATTGGGGTTCCGCAAGGTCCATTTTAAGCCCTCTACTTTTTATCATTTATATGAATGACCTCCCAGCTACCATGCAGAATGTCGAAATATGCCTGTATGCCGATGACACATCCTTCCTAGTAACTGCAGTGGATCAAACAACACTCGCACAAAATAGCCGTCAACGATGCCAATGACTGGTTTGAAGCGAATAAACTTAAAGTAAACGTGGCAAAACACAACATCTTAACTTTTGTCCCCGCAGTAGTCAACCAGGTGCAATAAATTTCCTGGGTATTACTACAGATCAAACCCTCAAATGGCAGTGGACACAACCCGACGGCCCGTCCGCCCCATTCGCCATAAAACGGCTGACTCAAGTAGCAAACCATCAAGCGGCAAAAGTAGCATATTTTGCCAACTTTCATTCCATCATGTGTTTCGGCATTATGTTTTGGGAGACGTCGGTTGAATCGGCCAGAATCTTCATTCTGCAAAAGAAGGCAATAAGATATCTTTGCGGCTTAGGTATGAGGGATAGCTGTAGAACGCATTTCAAAAAATTAAAAATACTAACTTTGGCGTCTGCGTATGGGTTGCATACAGTTGCATATGTGCACCAAAATTAAGATACATTTCCTGTAAGCAAAGACATTCACCACCACAACACTAGAATACGCGATGAATTGAGATTGCCTTATCACCATCTTACTTGCTCCCAACAAACAGCAAATTATTGGGGAAGCAAGTTATACAATAAACTACCAAAAAATCTTAAATCTTAAAGAGCTTCCAATCCATCATTTTAAAAAGAAAATAAAGGAAATGCTTATCAATCAAAAACTATATAGCAAATTAGTGTGCCTACTTTCATTTTGTAGGTGGTTTCTTGTTTTCTTTGTTTGTTTGTTCAATTTGTTGTAAGTTTGTCACTTATATTATATTTTATTTCATACCCAAACCATTGTAAATTATACAAAGTTCATAGATTGACTATGTTTGCTCTAATATTTAATAATAATAATAATTAGATTATTAGGTGGGAAATGAAATGGTATATTCTCCTACTAAACCTTCCATTATTATTGGTATATTACCCACAAATTAATGATTGGGACACTTCACAATATACGAAAATATTAGCTTCCATCACGTATAGGAAGTAAAAAGAAAATATTCCTTAAAACGCACAAAAGGAAAAAGTACTAACCGGCGGCGTTTAGGTTGTCGGGCAGTAGCTGTAATATTTACTAAGTAAACTGTCGAACGTATTTCCTGTCACAAAGAAATCTTAAACTCTTTGTCGTACACGATTGTAGTATGCCATTTCACGGGTCCAATACTACTTCTAAGACTGTGTTTACTCTGTATACTTCCGCCTTTTGCGGACTTCTGCTACCGGCTCGTATCTACTTTATTGATTTTCCCCCGCGTCCTGTGCTTGTGTTATTAACACTTCGAGACCGACAGCCGGCACATTACCAGCAGTGGGTTGCTATTTCATATATATATATATATATATATCGACTACCGCAAGGCCTGTAAATAGAGATAAATTCGTAAGGACGATGACGTGACAATTGGAAACCGAAATTGGAACTTCACGTTAGATTGAAAAATGAGAACTGGATTTGATGAGTAGATGTTACTTTCTACAATTTTGTGTGCAGAAGATGATATTTTCTATTATTCCGAATCTATTAAAGTTTTAAATACTGAGAATTTTGTTTCAGAACAGTATATTGTAATTGCTATATTTTTTGATTTGATACTTCATTTAATAATTTGTGATTTTCTTTGTTGTTTGACTTGTTTGATGTATCAAAGCCTATTTGAAAATTGACAACAAAAATTGATCAATCTAAGGTAAAGTCAGGTAAGTGTGTAACCAGGGCAAGTGTGTAGTTTGGGTACATTTATTTTTAAAATTAAAATACGGATGTCCTCTGTTATATTACTAATGTACTAAACTTCATACTAGTTTTACAAATAAAAAATCACATCTCCTAACGTGTAATAACTTAGACAACGTGTATACCTTATTAAAAAGGCACCAGCATACACTCTTGGCCAAACTAAACGATAATATATAAAATGCAGGACGGTTACACACTTGCCCCATTCTGCTAGGTAAGTGTGTAGTATTGACAATGTTTAAAATTTCTTTTTTTTATTAAACCGTTGATAATTATAAACGGCGTGTCTATTGAAGGCTTACAACTGGGCATATATTACGTACCTCTATGTGTAAAATTTATCAAAATGTCTTATTATGTGAACAGTGCTACATTTTCTTCACACTAAGCAATTTTTACTACACACTTACCTGACTTTACCTTATATCGAATCATTAAATTGTGTAAGGTAAAGTCAGGTAAGTATGTAGTAAAAATTGGATAGTGCGAAGAAAATGTAACACTGTTCACATAATAAGACATTTTTGATAAATTTTACACATAGAAGTACGTAATATATGCCCGGTTGTAAGCCTTCAATAGATACGCCTTTTATAATTATCAACGGTTTACTAGAAAAAAAAAAAGAAATTCTAAACACTGCCAATACTACACACTTACCCAGCAAAATGGGGCAAGTGTGTAATCGTTCCGCATTTTAAAAATTAATAGCATTATCCTTTAGTTCGGCCAAGAGTGTAATACTAAACTGATGCCTGTTTCATAAGGTATGATATATTCACAAGTTATTCAAGTTATTACACGTTAGGAGATGCGAACTTTTATTTATAAAACTAGTATGAAGTTTAGTACTTTAGTATTATAACAAGAGGGCGTCCGTATTTCAATTTTAAAAATAAATATAGCCAAACTACACACTTACCTGACTTTACCTTATACAATTCTATATCAACATCATCACTGTTTTATACGGCTTGAAATTAGTTTATAGCAATATTAATCTGGAATAAACAAGAATGCGATCTTTAACAAAATCGAGTTACCTTAATTTTTCTATGTTTAGTTAACATATACGATTAACAGTTCCATTTGCTTCTGTATGAGTACTTGCATGCTGGATATATTTTTACTTTCCTCATTTTGGTTACTGTAACCATGTAACCAAAATGAGGAAATCATCATAGTGATGGTACACATGGTACGATTTCGCGGAATTTTTTGAAAGTAATATATAACAAACACAAGAGTTTTTGTTAATAAAGGCTTTCATTAATAACAAAATCTATTAGAACATATACAAGATTTTATAGGATACGTTTGCATAATACGATTATCTTCCTCAATTCTGAAATACAATTAATAACAATTTTTTAAATTAATTTAATGTTTCGTGTCGTCACGTTAAATATCATAATCTTTGTATATCAAAATTATTGACTGACGACATAATTAATGTCACGTAAGAAATTTCCATGCTTGATCGCTCGACATTTCTTTTGAAAAGATGAATGAACTAGGGAAAAAGGTTTTGATTAATTGTGGTTTGAATTAATTTACATTTTTTTATCAATTATAATTCCAGGACTGAGGATGATAATCGTATTCTCGAAACGTATCCTGTAAAATCTTGTATATGCTCTAATAAATTTTCTTGTTAGTAAAAGCCTTTACTTCCCCAAACTCTTTTATTTGATCTATTGTAAGGCAACAAAGAAGATAGAGAAACAATAATTTATTACTTGTTTTATGATTCAATTATTAGTTATCAAGCAAATTGCAACCACTATATCAAATATAATTTAAGTAAAGGAATTCGCAATACTTATCTGAGGTTTAATCTTTCCTTATATGTCATAGTTTTCACTTTTATTTAATTTGTTCGACTATGAAAATAAAACTCAACCTTTTTCACACTCTTTTGCGGAATTTTGCTAACTATGTAGTTTGCCTGTTTGTGGATCTGTCAAAGGCTTTTGACACTGTCGATCATGGCTTGTTGCTAGAATCTTTAGAGAGCTGTGGTATTCGTGGGGTCCTGAAAAAGTGGTTTTGATATTACCTTATTGAGCGATTGCTTAGGGTGGTGCTTGCCAGTGAGAACTCTGCTTTGGTGCTTCTTTCACAGGGGGTGCCACAGGGAAGTATCCTTGGTCCACTACTGTTTTCACTTTTTATTAAAGATGTCGGTGCTCACCTGCAAGCATGACAGTAAGTGCTTTATTTATGCTGACGATTTGGCCGTTGTCACAAGTTCCAACTATACCACTGTGGCTGTTGAGCACCTCCAGCAGCTCTACAATAACCTACAAATTTGAGCTCATGATAAAAAAATTGTTAAAGATCTTAAAAAAAAGAAGGTGATGTACATACGATCTCCTCACATGAAGGCCGAAGATATTCCAGTAACCAGTCACATGCACCAATGTTTACACTCAATATCTTTCCGTAATGGTACTTGTGAATATGATGAAGTATTAGAGGTGCTGGATCACTTTTGTTACTTGAGATTGCCTGTCGATTTGGTTTTTTATGGACCCGACATATTTACTTAACATGTGCAAGATTACGCCTGCTTGGACACCGTTTTTATTACTTGTCACAATTTCTGTCCTTGCCTACTATGCTCTTAATCTATCACTCCGTTGTTCAATTCATCATCACCTATGGAATAACGATTTATGGAAGTGCATCAAAATATTGGATTGACAGATTATGCTCGGTACAAAAACTCACCCTGAAGAATATGATGACAACGCGGACATCAGGTACCAACTGGTACAGGAAATTCGGAGTGCTGCCAGTGAGGTGTCTCTACCGCTACCGGTTGCTAATGGAACATTACTTCTCAAAGGAGAGCATTGTGCGCTGGTGATCTATTTATGCCAAAGTGTAACAATAAGTGTAGCCTGTCTTGTGTTAATGCAGTGGTGTCTAGGATTTTTAAAATGAATTACCACCGGAGTTTTTTACAATCTTTATCTTCATTAGAAAGAAAGTTGAAAGATACTACTTACAGCTAGATGACTGATCCGTATTACCTTTAATATTTAATTGACTTATAGTCTGATATTTAACAGCTATTAACCGTGGTCTGTGTATACATTAATTACTTGGACCTGATAATCCACCGACAAGCAAACAATTTGCTTGGTGGAGCTTTATGTTATTTTTTACGCTCTACATCAACTATTTACTTACTTTATGGATTTCACCTTTGTTTACAGTAGTCAAGTAACTAATGATATTATGTTTTACAGCCACACTGTTTACATACTTACAATACTAATTTGTTTGTTGTTGTAGATGTCACATTAATTGCTGAGAATAACTTCCATCAAATATTCATTATTTATGTTGTATATGATGCTATTTTACTTTCTTAGTTCTACCTTGTTTGATTTTTTTTTAGTTTGGTCATCTCATATACAAATTACTTATTCAGGTCTCACAAAACTAATACATTTATGATTGCCAACATATGCAACTTTTTATAAATAAAACTTTAAAAACAAAATTATCACTGCCTCTATATAAGAATGTGGTCAGCTCGCTAAAGTGTATTATCATAAAGTGTCTGATTCCATTTGTTACAGTTAGTTATTAAACACATATAATCGAAGATAATTGCGACGTAGAATGGCCTTTTTTATGTTAAATATGTTGAACGTCTTGATAATAGTATTAATATCAATGTCGGATTGTGAATTGAAATCCAGGATGCTGGTTTGATCAATGTCGTAAGCAGGATCGCTAAAGCTACTCACAATGCTGTCAAACGCTATTTGTGAAAGTGCTTTTCCAGCACCATTTTGTGGAGATGCAGGTGTACCCAGTTAGGTAATGGTTAGTTATTACACTTATTAATATTGTCAAGACGTTCAATATATTTAACACAAAAAAAGGCCATTCTCAATACGCCGCAATTACCTTTACACATTGTTAAACCTCTCCTTAAGCATGCAGTCTATCCACCTGCAGTTTGTTTCATCGATTTCTTTCTTCCTTAAAGCTTCGAAATTGATACTGTTGAAGTATTGTTGAACGTTTCCTCTACGTTGAGGAATGTGCACAAAAGCACTTTCTTGGTTCCATTTTTACGACAATGTGCAAGGGTGGTGAGTCTAAAGAAGTTTCTAATGCCAATGACGAGGAGGAAGATATTGCTCTCGTGAATGCCATACTTGCTATCCTTTGCATGGACGTGAGTTTTGCTGTGATTCTGGTTTGTTACGCCTTTTACTACTAAGCTATCGCTGCATAGGTTATGGTTAGAGACGCTACTATCAGAGCTAATGCAGTGGCTTTGGAGATAGACCCCAGGATTTTCTGTGTATCCTTCCATATAAATAGCCTTGCCTTGTGTGTGATCTTTTCCAAACACGGATTCCAGGTTAGTGTCCTATCATATAAGACGCCTGGATATTTTGCATTATGTGCAAATGCAAGTTTTACACCTTCAATAGCGGGTGGTAGCAAGTGTTCCACTCTCTTCTGCCTGATGAACGGTACTATCGCGGTTTTGTTCTGGTCAACACTCAGATTTTCTTTGCTGCACTAACTACGAATGGCCTTAATCACCTGTTGAAGAGGTGAGGGTGTTTTCCTCCACCGATTTTCTTAACAATATTATAATACCACATGTATAGGCTCCATGCACTTCAATGATTGCTGGCAGGTCGTTCCTGCTCCGTTTTTTTTACCAGTTATTTACTTTTATTTATTTATCCGTTAATGACTGCTTTCTTGTATCTTACTTTTACATTGCTTCCTTTATTTCTTTTTTCTCTCGCGATGCATCTTATTTCTCATTGGATGCATCTTTTATCTAGTGTTAAATCTTTGTCAATATATTTCTTTATCCGTTTCAATTTACTTTTAGTCTTCATTGTTTCCAGTTCTGCTCTTATTATTTGAAATCCTTGATCTTGCTTTATTATGTTAGCTTTTTTACTTCGGTGTTCACTTGTAGCTCATTTCCTAAGAACTGTTTTATCCCTTCTTTTTCTGGCTTCTCATGTATACCCACCCACATTATAATATTGTTCCTTCTTTTATAGTCCTCAAATCGATTTCTTTCCATCTTCAACTTGTTTTCGTTCTTTCTCCATTTGAGTTTGTACTCCTTTATTTCTTGCTATAACTTTAATTTCGCACTTTCTCTAGTCAAGTCTTCAATTATCTGTTTCATCATTCCCTTCAAATCTTCCAGCATTTGTGTTTCTTTATTTCCTGGGTTGTACTCCTTTCTTTTCTCTTTTTTTCCTTTCTTCTTCCGCCTTTCTTTGTTCCAGCAATCTTAATGTTTTTTTTTTTTATTTACTTTTACTAAATATGTCCTCGTCTTTATTATGGTTTGCCGCCCTCTTTCCGCGTTTTCTGTCCACGTTGTTTGTCCCGATCATGACTGGAGAATTACTCAACGTCGATCGCGCGGTGTACCAGAGCCCTACTCAATTTAGACCCAGCCCCCATCGATCGCTAGTCACGTCTAGCCGTGTCTTGTAAGCTCAAGCACAACTCTGACCTACATTTTCTGTATTTCCTTTATCAATATACGTTTGCAGCCATGGCAAAATGCTCGAATATGTATATTTTTACCGTTAATTGGGAATTAATATTGTTGTCATTCTTACTTCTGAACTTGTTTTCCTCATTCTTTTTTCCACCGGTGTGAACTTGGCAAGCAACTTTATTAAAAAAAAAATAAACGTAGTACGGTTCGATTGTACTTCGTTTGTACCCGTTTGTACCACCTTCAGTTTCGTTTGTACCTCAAAGGTTAAAAAAATAGAAAGGGTTAAAAAAAAATTTAGCAAGCAAGTACAAGATATTCAAAAACGGACAACGCCATTCGAAAGAGCATTGTTTGTACCCGTTGTACCACCTCGTTTTCGTTTGTACCTCAAGGTTAAAAAAATACAAAGGGTTAAAAAAAATTAGCAAGCAAGTGCAAGATATTCAAAAACGGACAACGCCATTCGAAAGAGCATTGTTTGTACCCGTTTGTACCTCCATTTAAATCGTTTGTACTTCCACCAAACCGGAAGTAGAAACATTTGAAAATAAGTAAGTTGGCGAGAGAAATTTCGCTCATTTTTGAGATATCGGAAAACAGCCACCGCTATTCAAAAGAGCATCGTTTGTACCCGTTTGTACCTCTTTTTACATCGTTTGTACTTCAACCAAACCGGAAATAGTGACAATTCAAAATATGTCAAAGAGAGAAATTTGGGTATTTTTTAAGATATCAAAAAACGGCCAAGGCTATTCGAAAGAGCATCGTTTGTACCCGTTTGTACCTCTTTTTACATCGTTTGTACTTCAATCAAACCGGAAATAGTGACAATTCAAAATTTGTCAAAGAGAGAAATTTGGCTATTTTTTGAGTTATCAAAAAACAGCCAAGGCTTTTCGAAAAAGCATCGTTTGTACTCGTTCGTACCTCCTTTTAAATCGTTCTTACCTCAAAGGGAACCGGAGTAGAGACATACGAAAATATGTCGGACAGAGAAATGTTGCTAATTTTTGAGATATCGCAAAGTGGCTAGCGCTATTCTATAGAATATCGTTTGCAACTGTTTGTGCCTTTTTTAAAATCGTTTGTACTTCAGCGAAACCGTAAGTAGTTCTTTTCAATATTTGTGTTACATTTTTGTCTTAATTGACCAAGGTTCCCATCCCCTATTTTAGAAAACATATAAATACAGATATTCTGCATTTTGCCAAATTAGGTCAGACAACCTAGTAATATGACCACTATTTATTTATTAACTATGTATTTAATTTTTACTTTGTGAGACCTTTAAGTATATTCTTAAATATGTATGTTGTTTTTAAACCATCTCTTATTATATATTTCTGTATCTTTGGTTGCAAATACCGATTGTAAATGTATGCATTTAACACCAATTATACTTTTCTTATTATCTAATTATTATAGATCTCTGCTAGGGAGATTATAAAGAAAGATATTCAATTGAGTCGTGTAGCGGCATATTCAACGCATTGAATCGAATGACATTGCGCGTTGTGCGATATCTCAAAGATTAGCGAAATTTCTCTCTCATACCTTCAAATGGTTCCGGTTTGGTGGAAGTACAAACGATTTAAATGGAGGTACAAACGGGTACAAACAATGCTCTTTCGAATGGCGTTGTCCGTTTTTGAATATCTTGTACTTGCTTGCTAAATTTTTTTTAACCTTTCTATTTTTTTAACCTTTGAGGTACAAACGAAAACGAAGGTGGTACAAACGGGTACAAACAATACTCTTTCGAATGGCGTTGTCCGTTTTTGAATATCTTGTACTTGCTTGCTATTTTTTTTTTAACCCTTTTTATTTTTTGAACCTTTGAGGTACAAACGAAAACGAAGGTGGTACAAACGGGTACAAACAATGCTCTTTCGAATGGCGTTGTCCGTTTTTGAATATCTTGTACTTGCTTGCTAAATTTTTTTTAACCCTTTCTATTTTTTTAACCTTTAAGGTACAAACGAAAACGAAGGTGGTACAAACGGGTACAAACAATGCTTTTTCGAATGGCGTTGTCCGTTTTTGAATATCTTGCACTTGCTTGCTAAATTTTTTTTTAACCCTTTCTATTTTTTTAACCTTTGAGGTACAAACGAAACTGAAGGTGGTACAAACGGGTACAAACGAAGTACAATCGAACCGTACTACGTTTATTTTTTTTTAATAAAGTTGCTTGCCAAGTTCACACCGGTCTTTTTTCCTTCAATCTATCACCCTACTCTCACATTCTGTACCGTTGCATTGAATCACTGGTAAGCTTCGAAATATTGGGTTTAATTTACGGAGCAAGTCGACACATGTCTGCACTTCACTACACACAAAACAGAGTTAATGATAGATATGAGGTTAAAAAGTGTCTTCCAACACTATTACACATAAAACAAACATTAGACAAGAACGTATCAAAATTATTACCGGGTACTTCACCGTTTACAGATTTTTATTGCATTATATAAAATGTAAAACGCCACTAGACGGTGGAAACTGTAACAATATACAAGCATGACGCGACGCGACGTTCAGATGGAGAGCGAGAAGCAACGAGAAATTATCGCGCAAAATAGACGCATTTAATTTTTAAAAGGGGAAATTAAATTTGTACCGCTTTTTTAGCGGGTACAAATGACGAGAAAGGCGGAACAATTACACTCGTAAAAAGCGACAATTTTTCACGCTACACCGTCTTTCCCGGCACAGCGCCGTCCGCCGCTACGGTGAGCAGCAAGCAGTCGTCTCGTTGAAAGCCGGGTCCGACACGCTACCATAAAGCTCGAACCGGAAAAAAGCATACCTGGCTGAACACGGAACGACAAAAAGTAATGCGTTCCATAATAGCCGGCCGTTAAGATTTTGATGCCCTCGCGTAAAATCTAATGAAAACTTTACCATCTGCAGAGACGAAGAACAGATGAGGCGGTGACTTTGGGTGTGAGTCGGGCCAACTTTGATATTTGCATGCTCGTCCCATCCTCGTTCCATTCCGTTCTCTCGGAACGCTCTTAAAATGAATATTAACTTTCGTCCGAGTCCCATCGCCTTTCTGCTCTTTCTTATTCTACTGACTAAGGGCTCTTCGACGCTGAATATAATAAGGAGCCTTCAAACGGAAGGATATTAAGAAGAACGTGTGACCCCTTTAACGGCGCGCATCACCAGTTACTTAAGTTGCCCCTAAAGACGATGAAGGACGAAGATAGATGAAGAGATAGATATTTCGGCGTTTCCTATATCGACGAACCGGCGAAATACTATCCGAAGGGAGGACGATAAAGTCCGGAGATATGATACAATTAATGCCTTATTTATGTATTTCCTTGCAGTAAATTCTACCATTCCCTTTATTTTGTACTTCCCGAAAAGTCCTTAGTCGTAAAATCCGTTGGAAGTGGAGATCTCAGAATCTCTGCCTTTTCTTTCGCTCTCTCTCAGAGCCGGCTACATAGAAGCGAAATTAGGTCAGATAAAACGAAGTTTGTCGGGTGTTCCAATAACTAGGCAATTTCACTCCCCCACTCGTCAATAAAGGATTTGTGATTTGACCTGCGATAAAAGGGGAAAAGGACTTACTTGCGAGTTGGTTTACTTTTTTAGTATTTGTTCTAGGGTAATTGATATTAGCGTTACATGCATCAAGCAGTAACACACAACGGTTGAGTATTACAGTGAACTGCAGTAAATATAAGACTGAAGTATGAAACCAACAGCATGTTTATAAATATGTTTTTCTTCCAATGTATATTTTACATTGGAAGCGACAGATTTTCTTTTGATTTATAAATATATCTACAAGTTATATTTATGTTTCCAAGATTGTTATTAAATATAGTAGTATATATACTCGGTAATTAGTTCAACTTGATTTTTTGGCAAAGTGATAGTTTTAAAGATGAAACGATTGCGTGCAATACGAAAAAATAATAATAATGTATTTGGCGATTAACTGTGCCAGAATCTGTGGAGAATGGTGCAAAGTGGACAATCTCCTCTCCATGATATACTGCACATGTGCAATTGGGTTTAAATCCGGGTTGGCACGGCAAAATATTAACGCCTGCTTCTTGGAGAAGGTCCATAGTTGGATAAGCAATTTGGGGACGTGCGTCGTCTGAAAAAGGATGTGTGGACGGCCATCTATATATAAAGCAGTAAAGTGGTTTGTAGAACATCATCAACATAAAGTGCAGCTGCCATACTGCCTCGAGTATATAGAAGTAGTGATCGGCTATCATAGGCAATAGCCTCCAAACCATTACTCCAGGCATCGTACCCTTTTACGACCATCAGGCATACCTAAACAGAATCGCGATTCATCGCTAAAGCCATTATGCCATTTTGCCTCCCAAGTGTTCAATTGCCCCATTTCAACATTTTTAGCAGATGTCGTTCTTCTCTTAAGGATAATACTATTCTCTTTTGAAAATTTTATGTTACGTTTCTTTCATTCTGTTTTTGCTATTTGCCTTTGTAGCCGGCTTTCTTTTATACACAGATTTCTTTCTCCACAAAAGAAATCACCTATTGTTAATTATTCTTTTAACGGTGTTGGTGTTTAATTATTATAGTGAAATAATTATCATGGTCTACCAAAAATAGGTAGTATTATTTCTAGTAACCATAAACCAGCGACATCAAATTATTTTCTATTTTCAGAAAAAAATGTTACATACATTAGGCGTATGCGTTAATCGTACGGTAACTGTATGATTTTAATTTAATTGCCTTGATACTAATTTTGGAGCTGAAGACTTCATATAGTTCGTATTAAATAAATCACTGGTGGTCCATGATGGCAAGGTGGTTGTTGATAAAAATTTTCTTAAAAGATTGTTTCACTTTTTCGTCAAGTCAAATTAATTAAATTATATTTATATAATATATCCCAAATAGAAGAGGATCTTCTTTGTGAGTTGAAGTATTTAACATTCTTATAAAAGTATATAGAAGAAACACCAAGATTTTTTAACATTAGAAGAAATTTGCTGTATTAACATACTTTGGTACTTTTTCTTTTGTGGAATTGTACGTATCTTTGCTGTTTTGAGTAGTACGACATACCCAGGCTGCTTGGAAGGACCTTAATTCTTTTGATACTGGTGTCGTACTTTTGACGTGGATTCTTTTTGCAACATGCTTGGTTTGTCACTGCGAGAAAACTCCATTCTGAAATGCTTTTGGGTATATGGAACCTGATGTTGGAGTTATTATGTTGATGTTTAAATTTCTGTGTAAATAAGTATTTAGCATTTCGTAAATTATTCTTTACCCTTGCAAATTGGAAATTTTAATATGTATAGGTTGGTAGGCATTCTTAGTAAAATCCATCATATAGAATAGCGAACGGGAGATATAAAAGTTGTTTTGATTTTCAAACTAGAATTTAAGAAAACAAAATATACTGGATAGTAGTTGATGTTTGATTTAAATATTCTAAATAAGTGTACCTTGTGTAAGAGTCCTCATGTTGCTTAAATGTTTTTGATATATTATTGAACAATAAATTATGCATGCTATTAATATTTACACTGTCTTTATTTAATATAAAAGCATTCAATGCATTAAACGATTAAAGTTAGACTATAAATTATATATATATATATATATATATATATATTATATTATAATTTGAATTCTTTTTTCTTTGGTCGTAGCGGCTTAATGTAAGAATTAAGTAAAATAAAACTTTCTTTTTACGTTTCGACAAATATATTTGTCTTAATCATAAAAAATCTGCAAAGAATTTATTACATTAAGAAGAGGCAATAAAGAAAATGTGTATATAATACGGTTACAAATGGTGAATGTTTTAAAGTTATATACTTACAGTAAATGTCAATAATAAAATTAGGCCGAAAATGTTAAGTTAAATTTTGAAACAAGGTATTACATATTTGAAGAACATTATTTTAAAAGATAGAAATGATTACTTGTAAGTAATATGTTAGATTTTAAATTACTATGTTTGTTTTCGTTGTTTACATGATGAGAGTTTTACAAGTAATGCTTAAATATACGAACATATTTGCCGTTCCTGTCAACAACACGGTTACTTTTTATAGGTTGAAAAAGATTTAAACTGCGAAGGTAAATAGACTGGTGAACATACAGAGGTATTGGAAAGTAACAAGTCAGGAAAATATACAGGGGTGATAAAAATAATGCTGATATAGTGAAAAGTTGAATCAAGTTACAGGACGGAATAATATATTTTGGATAGATTTTCAATGTCCGATCTGTCATTTACAGCGTTATTATGTTTTTTTATATGTATTGATTCAATTATATTTCTGGCTTTGTTATTTCTTTCCTTATCTAAAATTTTGACTTCATTAAAGTTAAATGTGTGGCCTGTGTTCAAGGTGTGTTTTTTTAAAGCTGTGATATTTTGTTGGTATTTGTGTCCCTTTATTCGTTCGTTTAGATGTTGTGAGGTTTGTCCTATGTATGTTCCATTACAGTTATTACAAGGAATGCTATAGACTACGTGTGTTTGTTTATTTATTGGCACCTTGTCTTTTAAGTTGGTGTAGCAACATTTTAAGGTATTGAAGTTTTTATGAGCAACCCTGATATGATACGGAGCTAGAATTTTACCGATTTTTCTGACAATTGTTTGGGTGTAGGGAACAACTACATATTATCAGACGGTTGCGTGCCGTTGTTATTGCAGTATTTTGTTCTATTGTATTGCCTGTGAAGTCTATTTTAATAATTTTATTAACAAAGTAATCTGGATAACTGTTTTTTTGTAATGTGGTTTTTAGCTCTTTTACAATTTTGGGTCTAAAACATGGGCTTGTAAGTTGTAATGCTCTGTCTATGAGAGCTATGACGACATTCTTTTTGTGCGAGAGTGGTTGAATGAATTAAGTTAACGAATCTTCCGGATGAAGTGGGTTTGTGGAAAATCTTTGTGAGAATTTGGTTATTTTTGCGGATTAGAGTAATATCAAGGAAGTTAATGGTGTTCTGTTTTTCTGTTTCTAAACCTGATAAAAGCAACAAAACACTTGTTATGAACAAAACCGATTATGTAAAAAAACTCCTTGATATACTAAATGACAAAGACACCTACGCCATATTAAAAGCGGACCCAACACAAAAATTACAAAAAACAGTCAATGACATGGTAAAACAATGGGAAAAAAATAAATATATCACTTCAGATATTGCAAAACAATTAAAAATCAACAACGCACAATCCCCCAAAATATACGGATTACCCAAAATCCATAAACCAAATATACCACTTAGACCAATTGTGTCCTGCGTACAAAGCCCTTTATACAACTTATCAAAATATTTAGCCAACTCTGTCTCTAAAATTATCAATAAAAACGATTACTACATTAAAAACTCCTTTGCATTCAAAGACTTCGTGGACACCATCAACATTGAAAACTCCGAAAAACTAATTTCCCTAGACGTAGTTTCTATGTACACAAATATTCCCGTAGATTTAGCCCTTGAAATAGTAGAAAAGCACTGGGATACTTTGCAGGATTTTACCGAATTACCGCTAAATAGCTTTTTAGAAGCGCTAAAACTTACTCTGTCAACAACCTACTTCCAATTTGAAAATACCTTTTATAAACAAAATGATGGTTGCGCGATGGGTTCACCGATATCAAGCGTCATTGCACAAATAGTATTAGAAGATTTAGAAACAAACATCATAAACGGTCTCAATTTCAACCCTAAATTCTTCAAACGGTACGTGGATGATTGTATTGCATGATACCAGAACATAAAATTCATTATTTTCTCAAACAATTAACAGTTATCACCCCAAATTAAAATTTACTCTAGAAACAGAAAAACAGAACACCATTAACTTCCTTGATATTACTCTAATCCGCAAAAATAAACAAATTCTCACAAAGATTTTCCACAAACCCACTTCATCCGGAAGATTCGTTAACTTTAATTCAGTTCAACCACTCTCGCAAAAAGAATGTCGTCATAGCTCTCATAGACAGAGCATTACAACTTACAAGCCCATGTTTTTAGACCCAAAATTGTAAAAGAGCTAAAAACCACATTACAAAAAACAGTTATCCAGATTACTTTGTTAATAAAATTATTAAAAATAGACTTCACAGGCAATACAATAGAACAAAATACTGCAATAACAACGGCACGCAACCGTCTGATAAATATGTAGTTGTTCCCTACACCCAACAATTGTCAGAAAAAATCGGTAAAATTCTAGCTCCGTATCATATCAGGGTTGCTCATAAAAACTTCAATACCTTAAAATGTTGCTACACCAACTTAAAAGACAAGTGCCAATAAATAAACAACACACGTAGTCTATAGCATTCCTTGTAATAACTGTAATGGAACATACATAGGACAAACCTCAACATCTAAACGAACGAAATAAAGGGACACAAATACCAACAAAATATCACAGCTTTAAAAAAACACACCTTGAACACAGGCCACACATTTAACTTTAATGAAGTCAAAATTTTAGATAAGGAAAGAAATAACAAAGCCAGAAATATAATTGAATCAATACATATAAAAAAACATAATAACGCTGTAAATGACAGATCGGACATTGAAAATCTATCCAAAATATTATTCCGTCCTGTAACTTGATTCAACTTTTCACCTATATCAGCATTATTTTTATCACCCTGTATATTTCCTGACTTGTACTTTCCAATACCTCTGTATGTTCACCAGTCTATTTACCTTCGCAGTTTAAATCTTTTTCAACCTATAAAAAGTAACCGTGTTGTTGACAGGAACGGCAAATATGTTCGTATATTTAAGCATTACTTGTAAAACTCTCATCATGTAAACAACGAAAACAAACATAGTAATTTAAAATCTAACATATTACTTACAAGTAATCATTTCTATCTTTTAAAATAATGTTCTTCAAATATGTAATACCTTGTTTCAAAATTTAACTTAACATTTTCGGCCTAATTTTATTATTGACATTTACTGTAAGTATATAACTTTAAAACATTCACCATTTGTAACCGTATTATATACACATTTTCTTTATTGCCTCTTCTTAATGTAATAAATTCTTTGCAGATTTTTTATGATTAAGACAAATATATTTGTCGAAACGTAAAAAGAAGTTTTATTTTACTTTAATTCTTACATTAACCCGCTACGACCAAAGAAAAAAAGAATTCAAATTAAATAATTACACGGCCAAGAACACAAATACAGTATATATATATATATATATATATATATATATAATGAAGTAAATCTCTAATAATATAGAAGTTATTGATTTAGAAGACATATCACGTACAGCCACCTACCTACTACTGTTAAAAATATAGAATAAAAGGAATATCGACCGGACTTCGTAAACAATCAGACAATTATATGGGTAATCGGTCTGTCTAAATAAAACCAAATAAATACCTCAATATTTCGTTTTATTTAAACATCATCAGGAGGCACTAAAAATATACAAATTAAAATGAAACAATATAAAATCACAATAAGTAATTGCTTACAAGTTGTAGTATAATGACAGCTGACAAAATGATAAATAGTTAAAACATTAAATGCAAGTCAGGCTAGACATATTGATTTAAAAAAAAAAAAAAATTGTTTACAGTTATACATATAAAATAAATAGAAAAAATGTTATTGATGTAATATTTTAATATTATATTATTTTAATATTGCAATATTTTACATCAATAACATTTTTTCTATTTATTTTATATGTATAACTGTAAACAATTTTTTTTTTTTTTAAATTAATAGTCTAGCCCTGACTTGCATTTAAATGTTTTAACTATTTATCATTTGTCAGCTGTCATTAATCACAACTTGTAAGCAATTACTTATTGTGATTTTATATTGTTTCATTTTTAATTGTATATTTTAGTGCCTCCTGATGATGTTTTAAATTAAAACGAAATATTGAGGTATTTATTTGGTTTTATTTAGACAGACCGATTACCCATATAATTGTCTGATTGTTAAAAATATATATATGTATATAAGTACTCATTGGTTAAAAAGAGAGGATATTACTAACGCGCATAATCTGCAGTGGTGAAATCAAAGCTACATGTATGCTTTTAGCTATTAACCATTTAGCGAAAGAGGATAATATCTTTGACTATTATCAAACATAGAAGGATAGGTATCTGTAAAGAAAAGATAGATTCAAATATAAAAAATTATATTTGTTATTGAGTAACATATCAGCTGGGCAATCCTTTATTATAAATCACAATAGTAGGTATGGCACTGAAAGCAATATCTAAAACAAATGAAAATACAAACTACGCCTCCTTAACCAGCGGGGTTATTTTTTAGGAAAGGGTAAATGATGTTATTTTTCTGGGTGCTCCATTTAGAATAACGAAGCGAGTATGCGTTTGGTGCTTCTGGGATACTTTGAATAGTCAAAAATATGTTTCAGCTTTGCTGTACTAAATTCTATAAAATTTTTGTACAAAAGACTTCCCTAAGATCAATAATAAAGCCGTAATTAAAGATCCAGTGTTCGGTGGTGCACCCTGTATAACATTCACTACGTACAGATTGTCCTTGCTTTGCTTATATATTTCCAAGAAATAAATTCTCTCAAGTATTTGCTACAGTGTAGTATATAAGAGCAAATGTCTTTTTACACATATAGGAATAATTGTTGCTTTGATATTATTTGTTTAACACGACACTTATGCCGGGCCTTTTATTTCCAGTTCCCCCGAAGAAAATCGTAATAACGGATGAAAATGGAAACGAGTTGACATCAGTCGTCGGCCCCTTTTCCGAGGGAGCGTCTTTCACCCTGAGATGCGACGTCTTCGGTGGTAAGTGCTGCTTCCGAGACGACTGTGACATAAATTGCTAGAAATGAAAAGTGTTGAAGCAATATATAATCGTACGGTAGCTATTCAGATTTTATCGCAAGGAAATGAAATAACAGGAATGTATTTTAAAATGACATTTACAATGCATACAAAAAAACAACAGCTGTATTTTAAAATTGAACATTTTTCTTCACAATCTATTATATTGGCACTTAGTATTTTTGAACCTTGTTTAACAGAGTTGAGTATTATTTAAGAAAAACAAATCTAATTCATTTAGCATTTACAGCATTAATATATTAACAGTTTCCTCTTATGAAGGATTTTTTGTATATTTAATACCTTCCCAATTTATTTGTATTTGTACCACCTTTCTTCTGCCTGCAGCTAGTAAAATGTAAGTGAAGTTGTGAGGCCTTAGGCAGGTGGTCACGAAATGAGTAAAATACGTTTTGAATGATTAAAAATCTTTTGAGATTATATCTCAAGGAAAAACAACAAAAAAAAAAACAAACTCTTCACTAATTGAGTAAGAGATTTATTTTTTAACCTGAGAATTTGCGTGTGTCCATTCATCTGATAAATATTTGCAGTTTCTAAATAAATGCAACTTTTATGGACTTATTTTATTATTCTTTGCTACTATTACTTTTTGTTTCTTTGCAATTGTTGGCAACATCTTCAGGTACCTAAATGTTTTTCTAGTAAGATGATAAGCAAATTTAATACCTTAATTACAAATATCAATAAATGTTATGTATCTTTTAGTAATAATTTTTTTAACACTTAATTTGGCGATTAATAAATTCAACTTATTATATATTATTATATTTGTTATTGATAAAGTTGTATTTATTAATCATGAAATTTAGTGTAAAAAATTATTTATTTCGAAAATGAGAAACGGTTATGAAGAGAAATCACAAAGTCAAAAATTGTTGATTCTTTTTTTATCAAATTAAGGCAGTGAATTTGCTTGTAATTGTTTAATATAGAAAAATAGTAAAGAATACTTATTAAAAAAATGTAATTGCCAACAATGCAACGACACGTGCGGTGTTATCACATGGTAAATATACTGCATTTTTTAATAAGCTAACAGGTATTTTCTGTTTAATATTTTGTCCTATGTTTTTTTTTTTAAATACCAGATTTTCAGATTCTTTACTACGCTAAAAAGCAATTGATGCAGGCAGAAATGTTTTCATTCAAAATAGATAAAGAGCCATTTTCGCTTTTTCTAGTTTGCGACAAATATTTAATTGATATTAGTAGTTTTCTTTTGCGCAATTATTATCCATATTTAGAGTTAACCCTCTGTTATCCTCTTCACTATCTCTACGTTCTGAAAAGGATGTGCGATCTTCTTTGGAAAAATATTGTTCATTTGCTTCTAAAATTTGCGCCACAGAAGTATTGTAACTTTTAAAATTTTAAATTTGGAAAGCCAATTAACATCACCACTGCAGTAGTTTGTGGTGTGGCTTTAGTAAGGTATATATCATATCAATTAAGTTTTGTTTAAAAGTTAATTTAAATGTCTATTATCCATTTATCTGACTCTAACGCTAAATAATTATTTATTCTGATACTATATGCATGTAGTTTCTGTTTCTCATAAAGGAATATGACACCCGTAATAATTTGGTGTTTGGATATCTCTTATAAATGTGGGACATGCGATAATTAACAGCATTCTTAAGAATCGAATATAAGAATTCGCCAAAAAAAATTATTGAAGATTATCAGTATGGATTTAAACCCGAAAGCATCCGAAAGGAATTCAATACATGCGAAACATATCATGCAATAAATTCTAGAAAAAGCACTAACACAATTAAATATAGCAGTTGTTGATTTTAGAAATCCCTTTGCTTAGAAATAAATTAACATTATTGCATGGGAATTCCGAGTGCGTGTCAACTTCAAAAATTCAAATCTCCCACCGTTGATATTATGTCCTTTCATACATACCTACTTTTATATACGACAAGAAAGGCGGTAACAAGATGACCAATATACACCGAAACATGTAATAAGTGTTCTCAGTTTTTCAATAAAACTAATTGTAAATAGTTAAATTTAATAAAGTCATTTTCTTGTTTTTCACACGTTTAATAACCAGTAACAAAGCAATATACTTTTGCGATTCATTCATATTTGCTTGAATATTTTCAATTTATTTTATTTTGTGTTCATGTTTCCTTTTCTTCTGTTTCTTGTTTACTATATTTCATCTGCCTATTCATTATATTATTCCTTTTGAGTTATATTTTAAAAAAGTTTCAGATATATCAAATTATGTTAAAGTTTATATATCTATGGAGCATAAATCTTGCTTAAACATGCTAAATATTTGAAATAGTCAACTATGATAGAGATTATTATTGATTGATTTATTGATTTTGGAATTTTTGGCTTGTGTCAGAAAAGCGTATATGAAATTAAGAAAAAAAGATTAAATCGATATAGGATTCAAAATGCACTGTTGCGCTGCCCTGTGAATGATCCGCAAAGATAAAAATTAAACGCATATGACCGACTTATTCATTCCGGTATTTCGAACTTTTACTTATTACTCACGGAATTAAAAAAAAAATAATAATTCATTAGATAATAGATAAATTATTGTAGTTACCCTTAGCCTTTTCAAATATTTCTTGCCAGTTTCGGTATTTAATGCCACAATATAAATTTCATTGTTTCAGTTGTGCCTTTGATTTTTCTGATAGCTACATTACTTTAATAAGGATACCTTTCCCTGTGTTTCTTTTTATTTTCAATATTATTTACGTTATTACTTTGTAATAAAGCTTACGTCCTTTAATAGCCTATTCCCTCGTGTATATTTTTTTGATTGAATATATTTGAGAGGCAATTAAACTTGAACACCTAGATTGGCTGAAATTACTTTATTTTATAAGCAGCTATCAAGTGTTTTAGCTGATACAATCTTCTATATTTGACTGTGCAAGGTAAAGTTTTATGACTTTACCCAGGAAATACGAAACGCCGCTACCCTATTTTCTATAACTAGTTCCCTAACTAGGTAATAAATTTCGCATTCAGTTTAGATGAAAAAACATAAATTCTCCCCGCGTGTTTCCGCCTAACCGTATGCCTAATTTTCGTGCAATAGCGCCCCTTTAATTAATTAAGCTCACGGCTTTAGTAACCTAGGAAACTAATAATTGGTAATCCTAGATACCAGATGTTGTCAAAATCTCTAATTATCAGCGAATCTATACGTGCCTATAGATAGCGCAGGTGTTTACGATGCTATATATAAACCTATTGCGATACCAGATATAAACTGTATGGTAATTAGTTGCTATTATTTTTCTACATTTAATTTAAGTATACCTAATTTATCTTATATAATGGTTGAATGGGTAGTTCATAAATAGGTAAATAGCTAAAAACCAAATAAACAAGTAACGATAACTTTAATAAAGAAAGTTTTTGTTTCCTACGGCCACGGGTAAATTTAATAATAAATAAACGTCAATCCTTTTCGTAATTTTAGAAAAAAAAAGAAATGCCATTCTTAAGTTGTGTTTGTGCGCACACAAATACTTTTCGAACATTCATAACCTACAAACGCACATTCAAGCAAGTAACAGCTGTGATAAGGTACCTGGTAATTTGACAGCTGGCAAATTTTGAATGGCCATCTTTTTGACATCGTTCTACTCAATAACAGTCAATCAGCGAACTGAAGGTCACGAATTTTTCCTCCCAGTGATCAAAGATGTCGAGGCTGTTTGTCTGTTCTTGTTTAGATATTCTTTGTCGTCGCTTCGGGAAAAAAAAATGAGATCAGAACGCGCCGAACCTTGATACATTTGGACCTATGTCCAACTGGTTCACAAAATTTTATCACTAGCTGGAAGGCAAGAATAAATTAGAAAATGAGTTTTATAATGAAAAACAACCAAATTTTCTTATTCAAAACCACTACTTATTTTGAAATCCAGAGAAAGTCCCAATTTTCACATGAATAAAAATTTGTTGGGCTATTTCCATCATTTGTAGGATTTGATGATCCGACGTTTCGGCAGTTCGTCTATTGCTGTCATCAGGGTAACCCTGAATAGGGCTGTTTTTTGCCAAACTCATTATTTGCAATTAATTTGACAAACAAGTCCGAGAACCAATTTTTTCTTTGTCTTCTGTGAGATTTGGACTCGATTTCGAAATTCCGAGTATTTACTAATCTAACACTTAACCACTCAGCAAATTGGGGGGACAGATATTGCTATCTTACAATCAATAGCTCTGTTTTGGTTCCAACTTTGGACGGTTCTAGTGCGGTTCAAAGCAAACGCTCGCGTGCGTAGTAAAAAGTTTCCCACTATACGACAAAGTCATGATCTGTGCTGGTCTACTGCTCTGAACGGTAATAGAACCGTCCCAAGTGAGAACCAAAACAGACCTTATATTTAAGCTACAGGTGTATGCGCAGAACTTGATGCGCGCTGGTATGCGCAATTTTGCATGCGTAGTAGTTATTATTATTCTGTCTCCGGGATAGTGGTTTCCAGTCTTCTGCTTAAGCTATTCCTAATCATTGGTAACCAGATATCTTTGATTTCAAGGCTCGGTGTGCTTATGGCATTTGGTGTTATGGTCATGTATGCTGAAAGCTGAAGAAGACATCGTTATCCTCAAAGCAGACAAAGGGAATGCAACAGTACTACTAAATAAAGAAGATTACCGAAAAAAGATGAATGAACTACTTGACGAGAACACCTACAAGGAAATAAGAAAAGATCCAACGGAGAAGATCACAAAAACAGTAAGGCAGAGCATAAAGATTTCATCAATACCTAAAGAGATGCAGAACAGATTGCTACCAAGAGCCGCTAGACCACCCAGGCTGTATGGAATACCAAAAATACATAAAGAAGGAGTGCCATTAAGACCGATTGTTAGCAATATTGGATCACCGACCTACGATTTGTCGAAATATTTAGCTAACCTACTAAAGCCATACATCGGACAAACTGCAACGTATGTGAAGAATTCGAAACATTTCGTGGATATTCTGTCTACGCTAAAGACTGAACCTACAGATATTTAGTAAGTTTCGACATTATATCGCTATTCACCAACATACCCACGGAGGACGCACTGGCCTTACTGCCAGAACTTGGACTACAAGAAGACGTCATTGAATTAGTGAAACTGTGCTTATCCACGACATACTTTTGTATGAAGGAAAATACTACGAGCAGAGAACGGAACAGCAATGGAAGCCCTTTATCACCAGTAATAGCCAACTTGTTTATGGAAGCATTTGAAGAAGAAGCCCTAAGTTCCAGCGATATGAAACCCAAGTGTGGGCTGCGATATGTCGACGATACTTTTGTAATATGGCAACACGGAGAAGAAAACTACAACAGTTCTTGGAACACATAAACTCGCAGCACCCAGCCATAAAGTTTACCATGGAGAAAGAACAAAATGGAAATCTCCCTTTCCTGGATGTTATGGTTAAGAAAACAAAAGAGGGAATGCTACAGCACGCAGTATTTAGAAAGAAGACGCACACCGATAGATATCTGCATGCAAGATCTCACCATCATCCGATGCAGAAGAAGACATTAATACAAACATTGCTATCCAGAGCCGAAACCATCAGTGACGAACAACATCTTATCAGTGAAAAGATACATTTGGAGAAAGCACTAAAGAAGAATGGTTACACTGACATCGACATAAGGAGAGCCACTAAGAAGAAGACGACACTGGAGACAACTACAGAACCACGAAGAGGGATGGCATGTTTACCTTACATAGCAGGAGTCACCGAAAAAGTAGGCCGAATTTGAAGAAACGTAACGTACAAGTACGCTTCGGGACTGCAACGTCGATCCAGCAGTATCTACCGACCGCAAAAGATAAGATACCCAAGGGGCGCACAGAAGGTATCTACAAGATAACATGCCAATGCGGACAGTGCTACGTCGGACAAACAGGAAGAGCCATCGACATAAGAATAAAAGAACATGAGAGGGACGCAAGATTAAGAAGGACCGATCAATCAGCGGTTGCAGAACACATGCACGACACCGGACACAAAATGGATTTCAAGAATGTAAAAGTAATAACTACCACCAAGAACTACGGAAAAAGACTCATCAGGGAAGCCATAGAAATAAAGAAGAATAAAACCGTCAACAGAGAAGAAGGGTACCACCTTAGCAACACGTGGAAGAGCCTACTACGAACCGTCACGGTCAATGGAGCGGAAACTTCACGGTTGGATGCACCAGGGGCGTATATAAGAAGAATGTCGGACCATGGAGAATCAGTTCAGTTATCCTGAAGAAGCTGTCAGTATGAACAGCGAAACGTCGAGCGAAAGTTTTGACACACGGCGAAACCCGCAAGAAGCTGTTAGTCATGTATGCTGCTTCTTTCAATTTCCTTTTTGTAAAGTTTTCCCCTCTTACCAGGAATGTCTCTGCGTCCCATTCAATCCTGTCGTCTTCTTACCAAGCATGTTGAGCCAACCGAGACTTATCCGTTCCTCCCAATCGAACTAGTTTTTGGTGTTCTTTGATTCTGACTTGCAGGGGCCTGCTTGCTTCTCCGATGTATGGTGTTACACATTCACTATTCTCGGTATATACATTCTTTCGTTTTCTGATTCGCGTTGTCCGGTTTTGTTTTGGTTAGGGTTGATCTGTTGGTGTTAGTCGTTCTTTTTTCTGTTCTAACCTTGTAGTTGTTGCCTATTTTTCTGACTTTTTTCAGATAGGTATACAGCATTGCAGTTGTGCACATTTTGTCTTGATGTTCTGAGTCTTGACTCTGCTGTGTTACTCGATTCTTCTTTGCTAATGACAACGCCTTGTTTGTATAACCATTCTGTTTTAATGTGTGGGTTATGTTGTTGAACTTCTGTTTTCTGTCTTCTTGCTCTGAACAAATATTCTTGTCTCCATCATAGAGGCACCTGGCTACTCCAACTTTCAAATTGTTTGGGTGGTTGGAGTCGAAGTCTAAGTATTGTCCTGTGTGTGTAGGCTTTCTTTACACTGTAGTCTTGAGTGTGCGATATATCGTTGTCAAGGTAATTTTAAGTTCTTTCAGAGAATTGAAAAAAAATCCACTACCCCATTAAAGAAAACATACTTGTTTTGTCATGCTCTTTTGTGTTTGTCATTTTCTTTTCGTACTATGTAATATTATCAATCATTTAATATACAATATTTCTGTTTAATAAATGCTTTTTCTATCTCTCATAATCAGAATTATATACTAGGACACTTAAAATCAATCACACTATCTATAAGATAATCTATTCGAAGCACGACCCGGGACAAGAACCCTTGCCACCTACTTTTTCTTTAACTTTAAAAAAGAAAAGAATTTAAAATTTAACTTTTATAAAATACAGAATTATTCTCTCAAAGTTTTGTTTACTATGTAATTATTGTTATATTACAAAATAAGAATCCTCTGTGTACATTTCGTGCTTTAGCAATCTGGAAGTTTCAAGCCGTTCCTACGTCATCGGCACCATATCATCAACTACGGAATAGAAAGAACATCCTTTCGCGTATCCCTGGAGTTAATCTTCTAAATGCATCGAAATAAGGGCGAAATTTTAATGCATAGCAATGAGTGCGATCTCTGCTCGCACGCTCGCTGTTGATTTTTCCTTTTATCTAAATTAACTAAACGCGAATCAAACTTCAACGGTTCCCATCGTGAAAGTTCGCGCGGAGAGGACAAACCTCTCGATGTCGACGATGATGGGGTGGTATAGTGTACATAAGAAAGTCTTAATTGAATTAATTATCCGAATCCCGCGCCGTCCCAGTATCCCTGACTGTACACTTGTTAGCGAGGGAAAAAGGGATTCGACGTTTCGGCGTTAGCGTCGTGTCGTCCCCGTCACGATCCCCAGGACTTTCTGGGTCCCATCTCGTTGACAAGTTGGCTCAATTTGAGCACGAACGCTGCTTTTCAACGAGATCGACAGAGCGGGGAATCCCAAGGCCTTTTCATATTACAATACTATTCGGCAAGGGTTCAACTTCGACCTAGTATTTACCAGTAGCGGCAGTATAGTGGTGATAGTAGTAGTGAGAGTCGGCGGCAATATTCGAAGTTGAACTAGGAAAGATTGTACGCTACCCACACCCACACTCGCTGAGTTACGACAGTTGATAAAGCCGGGGATTAATCTAGAACGGGACTTTGTCACACAGAGAACGGCCTCTCAGTCTGCTTCCCCTATTCCGGAGCGCATACACGCACGGAAGACGCTCAGAGAAGCGGTGAATGACGCGTCACCGACGCTGCTCCGGTATACTAACGTAATATACCAGGGAAGAAATTGCTTTCATATGGCGGGTTCTTCGGCTGTACTCCGCCTAGTGTAAGCGAAATTAATTTCGTGACTCGCGAGCTTCCTAATAGAACTTAGTTCTAATTTGAATGTATCCACTAAATCTCCCGGTTTTTTCATTTTTTCCATTGAACGAGTTGCTAACAGGAAATATGTTACAAACAGTAAATTTGCGATGGAATATCCTAACTAGATGGAACAATTTCTACCAAATACCCTATTCAGGTATTAGAAGGCTTTTACCAAGTCACGAAACAAATAATAAAGCTGATGAAATAAGAAAAAAAGTAGTAGAATCTGTCGATGCTATTATTACGGAAAATTAAAACGAAAGATTCGGTGACTAAATGGTGAAATTAAACAGTTTGCATAAGATAGTATGTCCATCATGTAGAATGCAATCTTTGGGATTCAGATCAAACTACACAATCTCGACATATCTACTTAACAGAAGGCTCGAGGTGGAAATCACACATCGGATAAGCTATCCAACTACAGAGGCAGAGATCGATCTAGATTACCGACGGATCAAAATCCAAAAACGGGAGTGCAACTGGAACCTATAGTGAAGTAAGAAACACTTCCTCTAGGCTGTATGCCATAGTATTCCAGGCAAAAGCTTATGCAACATCACATTGTGAAACAGAAACCAACCAGAGAGTTGTTGTGAGAGCAGTCTGACATAGAATCTCCGGAAACACCGCAGTCTCTTTGCTTTTTTGTATTTAGTCTCTCATTTCTTTTACCGTTTAAATTATACCGGCCATTTCAGAATCCCAATACTCTGCACTAACCTGTACAGATCTCTGACTTATAACAGGTAGCTTATCTATACTAGAGACGCTAGAGAATTTAAAAAATCCGACTGATTTGTTATTAGATACTTGGGATATGTTGCGTCATGGGGGTATAAAACTTTTTGGGCTAGGGCTCACGTAGGTACAATCGTAATGAGAGAGCGAATCAATTAGCGAAAGAGGCGGTGTCTAGGAGAGATAGCACGATTGGACTAATTTCGGCTAGCGTAGTTAAAAAAGCGTTTAAGGATAAACTTGATAAAAATTGACAGAGTAGGTGGAATATTACTTTAAATGGCAGGTGGATTAGGATATTTATGGCTAGCGTTACACGTTATAAGGAAATGAGGGTCAATTTGTCGTATTAGGCGGTAGAATTAATAATAGGTCACGGTAACTTTAAATCATATTTACGTAGAATTGGGAGGGTTAATGATTCGCATTATGAATGTGGTGGAGTAGATACAGCGGGACATGTCTAATTTGAATGTCCACTCGCTGATAGAATAGAATAGAATAGAATAGTTTTATTATTGCAGTGTTTCAATACAGATGAGTGGCGGTCGCGTACGGAAGTTAGGGCATTAGCTACTTGGCCATGAAGGGAAACATATATTAGAGAGAATAAGTCGGTCGTACCTAGTCTAATGTTTAACAATAACTTAATCCTACTTATTCTTATTTGATATAATTTAACGCCAAATCATACCACTAATGAATACGAAATATCATACGAACAAAAAATCAATTAAAGAGTAAGTAAACGCTATGGAAAATATATTTAACAGTGATACAAAAACTTATAAAGCACATACGGATTAAAGGAAAGTAGCGATCAAGAAAGCAAAAAAGGTTAAATGCGAGAGTTTTGGTAAAGGGACAGAGACTGACATTAAGGGAAATCAAAAACTGTTGTATAAAATGTTAAGAAGAGTCAGGAAAGGTCAAAGGCCAGAAATAAGATCTATTAGTGGTGATGCTGATAACAACACAAGAAGTTATGAAGAGGTCACTAAATTACTGCAAAACGATGGAAGGAAGACATATTGGCAAGATAGGGGAACTGGTAGATAATAACAGCCCAAAAAGTAATCGAAATATGCTAAGCTTATCCATATTTTAATAATAAAAAATAAAAGAATATCCGATATGTTGCAATATTTATGCCCAGTATATATTATCTTTGTACACCGCCTTTGTCTTTTGTTGTCGGTAGCTGTACATTCATATTGTCGTCAAAGAAAATAGAACCTATAGTTTTTCTTCTAGACATTGCAACCCAAACAGTAAATTTGGACGTCTGGAAATTTATTATCATTAATTATTTGGCGTCACAAATTTCTACGGATATTATATTTAAGGTAGCTTAAGCTTATTATATAATCCAGTGTGTATTATGTTTTGGTTTCCTGTATATTTTATTGCTTTTTAAAAACATTCTTTACTAAACAGGTTTTCTGCTATTAGATAGTAATGTTGCTAATGTGTTCTCTGTAGATGAGAAGATAAAGTCATAAATGATTTCATCTTAACCCAATCAATTTTATCACATTTTTTATTTTCTATGTGATAAAACTTCAATTCGTCAGTTATAATATTTTTATAATGAAAGTATCATTTCCTCCTAAGAAAAATAATAGAAGTCAAGAGACAAGACAATTTTGTTCTGTGAGCCTTTATTTTACGAACTATTTTTGTGTTTAGAACTCATTTAATTGCGTTTAATTTTAATAATTGTATAAACTCTTGATTATGGATCCTAAAATCATGTTGTATGGAATAAGTACATACAGTGGTTACACAAGTACAAGTTTAGCACGGATTTTATATTCACGGTTCGTAGAATATGTTCAGCGCCGCTGACTCGACAAAATGATTGTTATTACCCTGAACGATAACTGGACCCTTTTCTACCTTATAAATCACCATATATTATGTAAATAGACGGCTGTAAAAATACCGCGTGCTCTCTTATTGACCCCTTTGGCCTTAATGCCGGAAAGTTCCGCACGAGGGTTAATAAAATAAATCCGCAAATCGCCTGACGAGATACTCGTTTGAAATTCCGGCGAACCTTATCATGGATAAAATTAAAACTCACGGCAATAAATGAGAGAAAAGGAATATATTTGAAGCCAATTCTCAATCTTTATTAAACTGACAACAACGCAGAAATTAAGAGTAGAAAAATCGAGAGGAAGTAATCCTCGAATCAAGGGATAAAAAAGAATTTACTGCTGGATGGAATAGAACGTTGCGGAAGCGGATATTTCAGAATAAATTTCAGGACGGTAGGGAGTTTTGTCCGGATTACGGAACCCAAGACTCGGTTAGTAGTCGCGGTAGACCTAGTTGATCAATGCAGGATAACCATTGTCTGAGTTAAAACCCCAAGGGAGCTTGCATGGATTAGCTGTTGTTGACACAGCAAAATTAATGGAGGCTGACAATGATGAATCTTGTGACTGTAATTAATTATTTTAATGGTGATATTTAACTATGTGATACATCACAAACACAAGTCAAGTAAAAGTACAAAAAACAACAACTCTAATACAAAAAAAAGAATTAAACGCAGCTGCGTCTGCAGAATTACAACCATAATTTTGATTTTGTAAGATGTTTCTGCTTCTGCCTATTTGCAATCTGTTATTAGGTTATTCTATTTTTGTAACAACATAAATAATAGATAAATAAAATTAGAAAAGAAACAGCTGAACAAACTTTACCAAACTGGCAATATGTTCAGAATGTATGCATCCAAATCTCAACGTCTATCAGTGTCTCTCAGCCAGTAAATTGTTAATTGTGCGCCTAGTACTGCTCCAGCAAAGCATAGTTTTTTAGTGTAAAGCTAAAAGGGTTCTTAGATGTTTCTCGATTTGAGAAAATTATCTTTATAGAATGTACTACCTCAGTTCGTATATTGTAAAATTAGATGAAATCCTTAAATCTTTAAATATTCATAAGCCATTTCAAGGACAGAGGCAAGCGTGAATATTGGATAGAAGTATAAAAAAAAGTAGACAGGCATTTATTCGCTTTAAGCTAAATAACGATACGAATATACCCAAAAACGTAATGTTTTTCAATTATTAAGAGATTTCTCCTTAAATGATCAAATACCTCTGATGAGGTCGTTTCTGCTATAAAAAAACTTAAAACCAGCTCTACTGCCGGTCATGATAATCTGCCATCTTTCCTCATTCGTGACTGCGCATTTATACTCAGTGAACCTCTTACTTTCATTTTTAACCTTGCTTTGCGAACTAGTACCTATTCTTTGCTTTGGAAGATTGGGAAAATAACGCCTGTTCACAAAAAAGGTGATCGTTCTTGCTCGGAGAATTATAGCCCTATTACTATCCTTTCTAATTGTAGCAAAGTTTTTGAAATACTCTTGTAAATACTCTTGTAACGAAATTATACACCTGTGTTAAACCTTTTCTTTCTATTCATCAACATGGCTTCATCGCTGGCAGATCTATTTCAACTAATTTAGTTGAAATCACGCAGTTCATTAGCGAGTGTCTTGATAGACGTTAGCAGGTAGATGTTCTCTATACCGACTTTTCGAAGGCTTTTGATACAATCAGTCGCCCCTTACTTGTTCAGAAATTGTCATCTCTTGGATTCGCTCCTAGACTTACGGCCTTTATACAATCATACCTTAGCGATAGATCTAGCTACGTTCATTACAACGGCTTTGTTTCAACCCCTTTCTTAGTCTCTACTGGTGTGCCACAAGGATCTAATTTAGGTCCCCTTCTTTTTAATATTTTTATTAATGATTTGTTCCATCTTTTAGATTGTCGGGTTTTGGCGTACGCTGATGACCTTAAAATCTTTAGCAATATTGCTTCTGTGGCTGATTGTTTGGTGGTACAGAGAAATATTGATGTCATTAGCGAGTGGTGTACAGCCAACCACATCCGTTTAAATATTGAAAAATGTGCGGTGCTATCTTTCACAAGATGTACTAAACCTTTTTCTTATAACTACACTGTACTTCATTCCATCATTCCCAGGGTATTACAGTTTAGAGATCTGGGAGTACTTTTTGACGCTCAACTAACATTTTCTCCCCATATTCTGGACGTTTCTTCTAGTGCTTCCAAAAATTTGGGTTTTCTCCTGCGTTCTTGCAAGGATTTTACCAGTCCATTGGCGTTAAAAGTTCTATATTTTGCGTTAGTTAGATCGAGATTGGAATACGCGTCAGTTGTTTGGCATCCGCATTACTTGTATCAACAGCTCGCCATTGAGCGTGTCCAAAGGAGATTTCTAAAATACTTATCATTTAAGGATGATGGAGTATATCCGGTTCGTGGGCTCGATTATTCTAATTTGCTTGGGAGACATGGTTTCAGTTCACTGACGCAACGAAGGAATGAAGCTAGTGCCAAATTTCTTTGGAACCTAATACACAATAACATTGACGCACCAGTTCTCTTGAGTCAGTTGGATTTTGGTGTACCCCGCCTTAGTGGTAGATCTTCCGCTACTTTTCCCATTCCTAGAGCTCGTACCAACATATTACTTAAGGCTCCCCTAACACATATGTCTAGAAACATCGACCAAATGTTCACTGATCCGTTTTAACTTGCACCTCTTTTGTATTTAACCTTACTTTTTTTGTGAATAACTTTAATTTTGTAAAATAGCTCTAGCTTATACTAATAATGCTTCTCTTTTTTCTTTCATTTTGTTTGTATTATTATTGTATTATTGTTATTATCGAACGCTGTACTTTACTTTTTCCTATTTTTATTTTTGTCCTTTAATTGGAATATTTTCTGTTGGATAATAAAGAATATTATTATTATTATTATTAAATACTGTGTAACGGAACGGGTTTTCTTACTTAAAAACTTCTGGGGGGTGGTCAGCCCAAATTCATTCAAGCTGAACTACCCCCGTTTAACAAGTAACCCAACCTGCTCTTTTGTCTGACGAGCCACCGCTGGAAAACAATCCTTTTGTTCGGTAGGGATTTTTTTTAGAAAATTTAGCCAAAGATGTTTTCCAACGGTGATTTCCTCAGTCAGTCGAAGCAGGGCCGTTAGCTAGCCTAAAGATTGTCGACTTACCCACCTCGTCGGCTTTCTCTTTCCGAAACGACTTCCTCTCCAAAACTTTACTAAAGGCACAAATTGAACTTCTTTTTGTATATGGCGAAATAATAGAGGGACTATTTTTTTACAATTATATATTCAATAAATTGAGACAGTATAATTAACTAACAAGCTACGAATTAAATAAAATAACAAGTGAAAAAAAAAACAAAACACAATTATTTGGATGAATATTTTAAAATTTTATAACGTTGTTTAACATAAGCACTAGCAATTTTTTACTTACAAATTTATTTATTACGGGAGATAGAGCGAACGAGTTACGATTTCTACGTATTTGGGTTGGTTAGTTTTAAACAGATTTTTTGAACATCTTACCAACAGATGTGGGCAATTAAATCTTCCGTAATTCAGATTATAAGACACAAAAACTTAGACAACACTCACAAACATTTTAAAGAAAAGGGGGTTTTTCGAACGGTTTTAGCATAAAACAAAATACCTCTCGAGGAAAGCTTTTGCTTCATGTTCTCGAATTTTCAAGCTTATTTTAATTGCAAAATTTAAGAAGAGAAGTTTTAGTTTTTTAAAATTTTAGGATATGGAAACACCCGGTAACGAAGGGGTAACGCGTGCTTTCCTGTAGCTGAATCAGGGTCCGCGAACTAATTAATTCAAAACAGCGATGTAAATTTTTTTATAAACTTTAGTTGTGACGTCATTCCGCACTGATTACTAGTTCCGCTTCTCTTTACAAGAATGATAGTTGTCGTTATTTTTCTAAACTCCAAATGCCCTTCTGGAGAGTAACGTGGGATTCGCTGGTCAGCAATTGTAACATACAATAAACAAAAAAGCAGATAAAAATTAAAATAATACCGTATTATCTCAATTACGCGAGACTTTAAATAAAAATAGACTATTATTTTCTGTGAAGTAGAGGCTGCTTCAGCAAATGTCACAGCACCTATCATCAACGTATTAATAAAATGAATGTAAATACTTTGTATTATGCCGGATGGACTTTCGAATTCTTACAACTGTAAAGTACATTGTTTCATAAGTAATGCAATATTAACTGAAAAGTTTCCAATTTTCCATGAAATTCCTTTAAGCTCGTGCGAAAAATATTCACTTGTTGATAATAGTGTATGTAAAAAATATCCTATATTCTTGGGTTTGCAGAGAGAGTCAGCAAGAGAAGAAATCAGTTGACGATTTAACTAACACTAGCGCTGACCAAAAAATAGAAAAAATTAAAATACACGTTCAATGAAGGAGTTTATTTCACTGCCATAATTGAAGCTGTGTTGACACCTGGTAATAGAAAATCCTTATTTTAATTACTTACAAATTGAAATATGAGACTAATAAATGATCCATGACAACTCTGTTTGAATGTATAATTTAGCAAAATGAAAAAGAGGTTTGGTTTGCTCGCACAAATTCTTCACAATTGTTTTTATATCAGCCTTTTCTTTACGATTATGACAAAAGTTAATTTGCGAAGGCGGAAACGTATGTGCGCCTCAACGATGCTCACGCTAAGGTCTGTTTCAGACGAGGCGGTTCAGTTGATTCAACTAGGTTGCAAGGAGCATACTGATATGCATCCTTTCACACGGAGTCAATTTGTCCGCATCGGCGGCTTAGTTGCATCAACTAAGTTGCCTGGTTTACTGTCAACTAGTTGATTGTCATTGAAGACCTATTGAAGCCGCCGAAACGGGCAAGTTGATTCCGTGTGAAGGCGTTCATATCAGTATGCTCCTTGCCAACCGCCTGTTCAACTAGTGGAATCGACTAATCGCATCGTCTGAAAGAGGCCTTATGCAGTTTGGAATACAAATAAAACTAAGATAATTTCGCGTGAAAAAGCACTCAGCTTGAGAACAGATTTTTCGCTAGATGGTAAAAGCTTTAAATCAATGTATTTGTATGTGTCCACGCGAATAAACCAAAACGCTGAGGTTTTTACATAAAAATACTGTTCATAATTTAACAATATGATAACGTGCTTAAAAGAAACTACAGTATTTTGTTTAATTGTATATAATATATTGTAATTGTATACGTAGGATTTTTTTTTTCAGATATTCGCTCCGTAAAACTTCGATCAAACTCATTTGTTTAATCTCTGTATTTCGTAAAACACTTGTTTGGTTCTTCAGCAGAAAGTTAAACTTCAGTGAAAAAGTCTATGTGGCATGAAACATGAGGAAAAAACGTACACGCAGCAAAGTTGTAAACGTCAACAAAAAACACGTAATACAAAACAGTTTAAAATGGACAAATGTAGTTTTGTGAAATATAGAAATTAAACAAATAATCGTTAATTTGAAAAATAATTATTTGTATCACTAAGAAAGAAACTACAGTTGAGTATGCATACGGTTTGTGGCAAGTGATACAAATAACTATTTTGGGCCAACAAATCTTAATTTTGGATTGAAAATAGAAAAGAAATTTTGACACTAGGACGTAGACAGTCAGGATGGCAAATATGTTACATACATATTTTAGTATATTGACGTTTCCGAGAATAAGTTTCTTTCCGTAATGTTCGTATTTGATACATATTTATCAGTAATAAGTGCAATAGAGACACTAGTTCATGTTAGTAAGGTTGCACAGCAGTTTAATGAGAGTTTTTACACATATTTCATATCGAATGCAGTGTACCAGCCTTTAGTGACATTTTTGCCGGTCTGCTTTGAAGTAATATAAAATGAGTGTTTCTGGACGGAGGCTCACAAAATATGTTTTTTCTTTTCTTTGTAATAAAAACAATATAATATATGAATATGTATTGTCTGAACTGAAACAGACATTATAGAATATAAATCAAAATTAAGGTATCATCCGTTTAATTATTTATTACAGTTACTTTTTGTGCAAAAGCATAATATACTTATGAAGAAAAGAGTTTTCCGGTAAAACAGCAATCTACCTGCAAACAAATAAACAGTTCTCGCAAAAAGATTTCCTTTTTGTTTAACATGATAAAAACCAAAACTTCTAAAACTTTTTATGTTATTCAATCTCTTTTCTTTGTGTACAGACAGAATGAACTAGAATGTAGGTAATATCCGGTACTTTCCGTAAATTGTATATCTAATGTAGGAAAAATAGCTTAGAAATCAAATAAAAAATGGAAGGAAAATGGAAACCTCAAAAGAAAGACTGGAAAATTGCGTAAAAAATAAATTGGGAGTGAGGTCAAAGAGAAAACGTATTTTACTGCTTTCGTCGTTATAATGGGAAACAGAAAAAAAAAGTACTTTAATTACTTGCTGGTATTAAGGCATTGTTGCTGAAAGGTCACCCTTGACTACTTTGTTATTTTTCTTTCTTGAAAGGCAATTATAAGAAAACAAAAAAAATCTAAAAAGAAAAAAATAGGCGAAATTTTTTTCAAACTTAAAATATTTTAGTTGGTTGATCTAAAAATAGTAAAAAAAAATCGGCGCCATCTACTGACAGAGAATTTTACTAAACAGCAATCCAGATTCACTTTAGTAAACGCATTGTAAGTATATATTGCTATGATATCTAAGGTATGGAATCTAAGTTAGAGGCATTTAGAACAGGTTTCCAAACCAAATGAAGAAGTAATTGAAGGTGGGGCGTGTGTTCAGTTGCCTACCTTACAAGCGAATTATGAATTTGTTAAAGATAGGTATTTAAAATGGAGAATATTAGCATTAAGTGCTAAATATTGCCTTTATTATAATGTAAACTTTATTTTCTATGTTAATTCAAGCTTACCTGGTATATTTTATGTGTTTTTGTTATATTTTGCTCCGAGAGATTTTTCATTCTTCGGAATGTCTTTTTGGTGACGTTTGTCGTATTCCCCTGAAACTAGAGAAAATAACGGTATTTTAATAGCGTTATCTTTCAAAATTGAGGTTGGCCTGCCTGTTAGCGTTAACAATCGAAGGCTGTTAACTGATAAATCTGGTTTGAATCCTCATTCTCTTTCTGGCCACGAGAGACGACGATTATACTAATTTCCTATAACGATTTTTATGCCACACTCTCAAAGAAATATCAAAGTTCCAAGAAGTGCTTACCTAAAAAAAAGTGTCCATATAACTCCTGAATAATTAAATCCTTACTGAATACCTGCAATTTTCAAGAATTTCTTACGAAGAATTCCGCCCAGATTGCCTTTCCATGCTATTGATCGAGACCGAGGGCCCGTCCAACTGAAACTCCATCCTGTACCCAGAGATTTGCCAGTTCGTCGTGTAGGGTCAAGTTAGTATTCCATTAAATTACCTCACCTAACACAGAAAAGAATTAATCAGTTTCCATTGAATATTAATCAGAAATTTAGATGTTTATAATTTATTTCACTACACGTTAGTTTGGGTTAGATTTATATCAATCGCCTTTTAGTTAATTATTTTAGGAATTTTAATATTTAAGGGTTGTATATAAAAATCACTGAGTTTGGTCTGTGATAAAATAGCTATCTTTAACAAATATCGATAATCACAGATAATCGTTTGCTATAAAATTTAATATATTGCTGTTTACGGGTAGATGGCGCCCTTATTTGAATGTAATTAAATTGTAATATGAAATTTCCATAACCTCATAGTCATTTAAAATGCCAGGAAAGTTCGAATACGTTTTTTATATTAAAATATTTGTCTTATATAGTATTTATTGATTCCAACATACGTACCTCGTGATCAAAGAGTCTAAATGTTGATGAAACCTAGCATTTGGTAAAAAAATAAAGCTTGTTTTGGTTTTATTTTTCTTTTATTTCTACAGTTAGTGTTTTTACATCGATTTTCGATAATTACTTATTTCAAAGTTTAATAATCGGAGAAGGGGCTTTGAGGGTGCGCCCGTTAGGCGAAGAAACTGCCTATTCGTTAGTAAGCGTCCGGATTATGATTTTGACAGGCAATCTGGTATCCTTTGAAGCGTCCCATGCCACCTAGCAGGTAGGAAGTTTTTATTGAAAAAAAGAAAAATCGTAAACGGACAAGCTAAATAATCATAATAATATAAATTGAAAACATAAATTTAAATATTATGATAAATTGTACTGAACTTTAGAAATGAAATTTTGAAATTCCGACATTTTGTTCTGAAAAAACAGAGCATAAAAGTATACATACTTTCATATCAAAAGGAAGATCGACCTTTGAAAAATTATGAAACATCTTATATTCTATTGATATCTACGGGGCTAATTTTCAGTGAGGTTGCCTTGGGTGTGTAAAGACGATTCTGACAGTTTCCAAGATAGTACTTATTAACTCTATATACTTAAGACTATTCAACTTTTCCAAGTTTCTGGTATCTATTATATCTCTTCTTGCAATTGATTCTCAAATAATTGAAATGCCAAAACACTAATAACGATAGTAGGTGGGATAATTTACATTGGAAATTTAGAAGTGTAGTATAGACCAAAATAGCAAATAATTTATCCCGGTCTAATTATTATAATGGCAACAAAGGTTCCAATTTGCATTTGACTCTGTCACTATTACAAGATGTACAATAGAAAACGTGGACTGTGTACATGAACGTATTGGAGTGAAGAAGACGTGTCTACCATCACAATGGCACCTCCCGCACAAAGTCAAAGTGCAGACCCCATCATTTCATCCTTTCCCCATTTGTCTCCAGAGTAATCTGAATGCTAAGTTTTAGAAATTATGGGTGAAGTGGTCCGGGTTTCCGGACCTTTCCCGGACCGGGTGTCTTCGCCTCCGGAGAGAGTTACTCTTCCATTATCTTCGACTTTAATCAGTCATTTACGCTTCCAATTTGAAAGCCATTCGTGGAACGACTCAACCGGCGGTATAAAAATATATCGCCTCGGGGTCGCTTCTAGTGGGGATGGGCGGATGGAAGTTGCGTCAAATGTCGGGTCTGGCGATTAACGCAGGCAAACCGCTCGGCTGGACAATGGCGTTTATCAATCGCTTTGGGGTGGAATGGGGAATTAATTTGCTTAATTGGATGGCATTTTGGGGATGTTATAATTAAGTGAACTTCAAGAAGTGGTATACTAAAAAGCGCTCTCAAAAATTGCTTCATCTCAATAAGAATATTAAGGAAAGTAATTAATTTATTCTGTGTACATTTGATATTATGAATTAATGCTCCACAAGACAAAGAACGTAAATTTTATATGTAGACCCATAATATTGAATCTTTATAGAATATTGCCAAAGAAATATGAAACCATTAGGACGTGCTTCCAGCAGTGGAAAATGTTAAATACAAACAAAATAATTGGGATTTTCCGCTAAATTACTAAAAAAAAAAAAATGCTCCAAGCTTCATTGGCACCTTTACCGTTACTATAAGTAATTTTCTCATAGAAAGAGTGTGCGTTACGGAGTTAAAGTTTTACCAGTAGGTGTATTAATTATTACAACAGAGGATAGATCAACAAAATAGGGAATTACAAACTGATATTGATTACACCGTGGCCGATATCTAAACTGTATATGAGATAGCCACTTATAACTACCAACTAAAGGAAAGTTTCATCGTCAAAGTTCAACATGCGATTACAAAGTTATATCTATTGCTAGAGGCCTATATAAATTAATAAACACAATAATAGAAGCAGTAAACAATGAAAACTCTATAGAGTAAGGTAAGGCATGTGTATCTTAAAGGAAAATGCCTACTCCACGTTTTACATTTAATTATCGTGCTACAAATTACATCCATAGTATATCAGTAATAGCGTTTGTAACATCGCCTTCACACCACCAGTTCTTAGACCTTCAGGATGTAAATTTCGTCCACCAATACTCATCAGTTGTATTATTATTTCTTTCTTCCTCTGATTCTAATATATAATAATACCCCGTTTGTGGCTGCATCTTTATCTGCTTGAGAAAAAAAAATAGTTTCTTGCACCGATCCAAAAAAAAATGAGATACATAGTAGGTTAAATAAATATTAGTACAGCAAGAGCAAAAAGATTTCGCGTAGTTTGGTGGTAAAGAACTACCATCTGGCGGTATCCATGGCCACCAGCCGAAAAACAAATACCCAATTCTTTTCATTTATTTTATTCAATAAAACCCGATATTTACAAGATATCCCGCAAAAATTGTATTCACGTCATATTTTTCTTTACTACCAAGCTGCGCGGAAACTTTTTTCTCTTGCTGTACCATCTCTTTTTGGGGTAAAGCTCACAAAAGGTTTTAAAAGAAAGAGGAATAATGATATTGGGTTATTCAAGAGAAATTTGAATCACTAGTTAGATAACACAGTAAAAGACTAAAGAAGTATAGTGTAGTAGCGGCAGTTTGGTGAATAATAATAGTAAATGATATAAAAAATTATATATTTTTAATAACAGTAAATTCTCGCAATAATGACTGAAAACTAGCATCATCACTAATGAAGGAGTGAAATAGATGCTACTTTCTGTAAGTTCAAAGGTTGCCAACTCCATCCGTTCATAGCCTACTAAAAAGCCAACTAACCATTAAATAAATTGAAACGGTCGGATCACTAAATCAAAGTATGAACTAATTTCGTCGGCGAATTGCCATGCAAACGATTACCAGAGAGCTGCGACAAGCTGGAAAAATACCTTGCTGCAAGTTGAGCCAATAAACCAAATTATCTTTTTCCACTGCAAGATGTCGTAAAGAATAAAATTTCAATGTTTAATCCATACGATATATTCCGTAAATTAAGTCCATTCTCATGACGGAAAGAATTTAACTAGTTATTATACTTTCTTCGACTGCAGACTCTTAGCGTAAAATGAAAAATTATATCAACAATACTGGAACTTTCTACTTCCTTACCGCGTCGTAACATAAATTGTGCAGTAAACGCTGCAATTTAAATTCTTCCACGAGGTTATTACTCAAGTTGCCCGTATTAAAACATTCTCGCAAATAAAATCTATGTTTTAGTACGGTAAAGCTGTAAATTTATACACAATGTATGCATTAATTTTGTTTATGTTCGAATTATCGCTAACTTTGCAATTAATAGCGCAACTTAATTAAATTTTGAGGATGTATGGGTAGTTGTCTTTTTTTGCAAGGGTGTAGATATTAAGCAATGGAAAATTATAATGCTGTAAAGCATATTAGGATTCTGACAGAAGATTATATTGTGTAAAAAGAAAATATGTGAAAGCATTCTTAAACATTTTTGCCACCATATCACTTTTATTAAAACTAAATGATAAGGATTTACCAAAAATATTCATTACTCTAACAGTGTCTAACGATATTTTCATATTGCGGAATCATTAAAAAATCAAAAACAATTGCCAAAAATCACAATTTATATGAACCGTCTGAATTGGAAAGAAATGGCTTAATATCTTCAAACCAAACAATTTTATGAAAAAAGATCCAGATAAAAAGTAATGAATTAATTTATGAGATACCACTGCACGTCAAGAACATTAAAAGAATAAATCGTACTTTTGAATATGTTATACATTTTACAATGAACTTTTCAATTGTTAATTCATAGTAGCTTTTGTATGCAATTTTAAGAAGAGCAAATAAAGTCTACTATATATGTTCTACTCCGTAATTAGGTAAATCTAATAATTAACTTGAGGTCCCAATTAACCACTTATGGCTTGCTAAGAAAAACAAGTTTTCATCCATCAATTTCTCATTTTTCCTGTTCTATTTTGACTATAATTTCAACAGTTGCCTGAAGAAGGTCATGTGTGACCGAAACCGGTAGCAGCGCAAATTTTTAAATTTAAATACATTAAAGCAAATTAGGAAGTATGTTTACTATTATTTTACTTGCTCTTCCAACTAAATAAAGTATTGTATTTGATGCAAATTTTATGTTGATTTTACAACTGAAATTTTTGTTAAAATTAGTGAAATATATACCATAAAACCAAAATAAAATATCAAGAAAAGTTTTGTTAAATCAATGCATTGCAACCAATATTTCTGACAATGAGTGCAACATAGAATGAGCTTTTTTTTAATACATTGCGTTTTGATGTCGAAATGGGAAGAGGTAATGATCGATTCGAAATTAAATTATGATCATTTCAAGTTTTCATTAACGAATATTCTTAAAATATTACTCGATACTTGAGTATTCCATTAATTTTTTGAATTGATTTTATTTTGTTATGAAAGCATATAAATTTTGTTTTTCCTTATTTATCATTAAATAGTTATGTATCATCCAATTATATGCACTGTAAATGATTTAGGTTTTAACTAATAGTTAAGATGTATTGCAAGAGCTTACATTATATTAATGTCATACTTGGATAAAAACCGTGTTGACTGGTGAATAGATAATTAAAAGATATTGTAAACATTGAACGAATCGTTGATTCATACTTTTCAGAAAATGCGGGTAATAAACTAACTGTTTTAACTATTCAGTAATTAAAAAAAAAATTGGTACTCATCTCTTGTTGTTGAGCATGATATTAGTATTTTGTTGTAGCCCATATAGCTTTCGTTCTGTTGGTACATGGAAGATAAGCAGTGGATTGATATAGAGTGGGTTGTGATTTCGATATGTTAGTTCTAGGATGCAAGTGTTGGTTTTCGGTATTCTGGATTTGGTGTCTAGGACAGTTATTCTTGATTAGCTGGCATGTCAGTAGCATGGGTTATAGGTAGGATATGTAGGCATAAGGAATCAGGTTCGGATGTTGCAATAGGCCTTTGGACTAAGGAATTTATAACACAATCTTCTGGGCAGAATGGTGGTGTGAAAATGCATTTAGGTAATGATTAAGATGTGTAGGTTTGTAGTAAACGGAATGTCCCAAAGCACCATGAGATTCACTAGAGCATCTACGAAAGGAAGAGTGGCACCTGACTGGACTTCCATAGTGAATTTAATGGACTAGGTTGGGAATTAAGGAATATGAGGAAATTGTTTAAGGAATCACGTTAATGTAACCAGACTACGAAAGTGTCGTCAATGTTTTTGAACCAGCATCTCGGTTTCTGAGAGTAGGAGGTTAGAATTTATTATTCAAATACTTTCATAATTTTTTTTTTAGCAACAACAGAAGAAGGGGGAAGGTTGGAAGGTAGGATTTCATAGATTAAATGCAGATATCGGATACGGGAACTTGGGTAAATAATGATTCCACACCGAAACTAAGTAAATCAGTCTGTGAACGAATTATCTGGGGTTTTAGATAAAGGAATCACTGCTACCAATGTAAGGTTTGATGATCTTGGATAGGTATGTGGAGAGCTTGTGGAGAAGACTGTTCAAGGAATATTGGATTTTTCCCACTTTATCTGTTGTTGATTCTGCTCAAAATTTAGGTATTGCTTTGGATAATGCTTTAAGATGTGCCTAATTAAACTTGAGGAAGCTTTCCCCACAGCACAGATGGACCCTGAACTGCGAAAATAAGGGTAAATTATGTGAGGTACCTGTTCTGTCACATTTTTCCTATTGTATTTCCGTGTACCATCCAATGATTGATTCTTTGTCTGCTGTGCAAATTTGAGAAATGCAAAGTTCTTATATTAGATTTATATTTGGTATTCGGAAGTTTGACTAAGCACGAGGTGCAGACATTACCATCTATTATAAAATTACATTGCATAAATCGCCACCTTACCTATAATAATAATATTCGCTTTAAATCTTATAAAAAAAAAAAACTTACCACCAGATTTTGCGCCTTACTTTTTCCACCTCATTTAAAACTGCGAGTAAACGCGATCTCTTTTCTATAATATAAATGCAACTTAATTTAGTTTAGCAGATTGGATTAATAGATTTGATCTGGGCCTTACCTACAGATTGCACTGCTTTAGTAAGATCGCATTTCTTTTTGTATTTAAATCTTGTGCAGTAAATGCTTATATTATTATTTCGATTTATTTTCTTTTCCGTTAGATTTATCCTAGGTTTACAATTTTAAACAAGTAAACAAAATGCAGCATAAATTTAAGGAAAAAGTTAGTAAATTTCAAATTAATATTAGTATTTAAATTATGTAGTTAATAAATAAAAAATTAAAAGCCAGAAAAATGTTAGTTAAGCTTTAATTGAATTATAATTATGAATATTTTGAAAATGGATGAAAATTTCAATTCAAAGGAAAAAATGTTTTAAGTTATTTATTAAATATGATAAAGCTTTTCTGTACAAAAGCGAAACGTCATTAAATTTCCATTGGAGTTTAATTTTTGCTAGCTACCTCTATTGTCTATCTATAATAACATTGTCATTTACGCTTTTGTAAAACCGGTTCTGCTGTAAGCTTTCGGTTAAAACGGCGTAATTTGTATATGCATTTGTTTTAGATATTTATATTTTGACTATGATACATACACTTAACTTGATAGAATAGTGAAACTAAAATCAATATAATTACATACATGTGTCCACTATAATCCTGACCATTTGCTTAAATTTAGCCCACGATAACTTGATTTTTTTTAAATAGTACCCTATGTCTTTGCTTATGTTAAATCAATCCTTAAACAAAACCCTTTTAAGTTATACTAAACATTTATGATATCCTATGCAGAATTTTGTAGATAATTTTCCATTAATTTCCATGTTGGCTTAGTAGGTATATAAACATAACATAATTCAATAAAACCGCGAGTTAGTAAATATGTATTAGTATCAAATAATAAAAAATAAACCTAGTGGCATATTTTTGAAAAAGAATGATATTTAATGATAACTGGCAGAAATAATAATGGCTATTAAACTAAGACTTAATGTTTGTCTTATATATAATAAAAAAACAAATGAACATTAAACCACAACAAAATACATACTTAATTAAAAGTATTTACACGTAGTAATCATTTTTAATTATCAAATTTTATAGTAGATGTTCAAAATATATCCTCTTTCTGTTAAGCATATTTCTACCCTCTTTTGCAAATTTTGTGGTAGTTTTTCAACAATTCTACGAACTCGATAAAAATGCCTCCTCATTCTATTCTTCCTATTTTTCTATGCGGATGGCTGTTTCTTACAAGCTTACAAAAAAGAAGATAATAACAAAAAATTGCTTATAAAATCTATAACGAAAAATCTAACAAAAATACCAAGTTAATACCCCATTATCCAGATACTACATATTCAAGTAATTTCCGATCCCCGAGGCTACAGGTAAAGTCAATATTATCTTTCGTTATATTTTCGAATAAATACTCCTTCAAAATGCGCCAAAGAAATGGAAGAAAAAGGCTGCAGACGGGGAGACCCCGTCAAATGTTCGCAAAAATATTAGGAAACGAGAACGTCGAGATGCACACACACAAGAATTTACAGTGTAAACATTTGCCGGATATTTTATTCAGTTATGTAAACTTATGCGGATGGAAATATAGACCCACGAAGAGATCGAAGAGAAGAAAGCTTAATGTTTATACACAGAAAATGGGGCGCGCAGGCGTGCACACATAGACGAACTTTTTTTTCCCAGGTATACGCAGATATGTATGTACATTTGTGATTTTTCGTTTCTTCTACCGGCTGGTTGTATTTCTTCCGTCGAGGATTGTTTTGTTTTCTTTTGCCGGTGTCCGCCGGTTAGGAAAACTTTGAATTTAGCACTGAGAGAAACATAGATAAGGTAGTTGAGATAGATGGGTAACTAACTGTAATTTACCGATACTTGGTTAACAGCGCCTCCTTACGAAAATGGTCTCAGAACTAACATAGGCATGTATACAGCCGCGCGTTATTTAAAAATATTAGCATTTAAAAAGTTTGTGAAGAAGAGTGAAAGAACAGTCTAACGTGGTCAGACAACAATTTTGTTATGAAAACAAAGTCTATGTTGCACACCAAAATAGATGTCTGCACACGTTAAACTCTTCTGACAGTCCCTTAAACACATAAAAATAACACTTTAGTAATTATATCCTACGTCAATGCAATTTGTATAGAGTTATAGAACAAAATGTAAATAAATCCAAATACTGGTGCTTTTTATTTATTACTGTGAAACAGTGTAAAGTGCATAATTAATTCACACCTTTAGGTATACAAAAATAGAATGCAATCAATCAAATAATAGTAATACAAAACAAAGATTATCATTAATTCATAGTTACAATTTAGTATCAAAATTAATTACTATAGTAATAATAATATAATAGTAATAACCATTATATTGAACAAAGTTTTTTTTAATATATGCAAGTAAAGAAATGAAAATATTAGCTTTATTTAATTAAATTACATACGATTACAAATTAATGAGTTACTTTAGTCATTTATCGAATATAGTACACAACAAAACAAAATTTGAGATGCCAACCGGTTAATGGAATCTCATTTCCTGCTGCTGAGGTTGTTGCGATGTCGATATTGCTTTCCCGTATGTCAGGATATATGTTTATGTGGGAGCACGTGACAACTGCCACATTTTGGCCTGTAGCTCCAGGATTCTGTAAATTGATACAGTATCATAAATATATAATTCCTTTTTTTTACAATTAACCTATATACCTGTTAGTTGTTGAGATGGTGGAATGGTTTCTACCTCAGGTTGAGCTAGAATCAATTGGCACATACACCTGAAGGATTCTGCAGGCTTTAATCTACTGGTTAAACCGTTGTAGGTCAGTATGTGGATTAGGAAAGAATGCCTATTGGATTTCCTATCTTTGCATTCAGCTACCGCACATTGCCAATGCCTCATATTGGCAAAACTATAATCTATAACCTATACTTACCGAATAATATAGTATTTAATCGTCAATTACAATATAATAAAAAGTCTTAAATGAACGTATACTAACTATATACACTATGAAATAACCATATACACTAATTAGAGAGCTAAAAATTTAAAAAAATCGCAAACGAAACAATACCACACAACAAATACTGAGATACGTATTGTACATTTTTGACATTTACTGATGCCAATCCATCGGAGAGTACCAATAAATACCTAGGATATTCTAAAAATAAATAATAAAATAAATTTCTGATATCAGCGCCTCTGCCGAGAATGGTCTCAGAGTTATTATTCTGACGTCACTATAATATAAACAAATCCTACTTGAGAGCCCCCCCCCCCCCCTCTCTCCTGGAGAGAAACGATATCCAAGAAACATGTACAGGATATGCAATTGAACGTAGAATCGTGGTAATATATCGCCACAATTCGGTGTAAATATGCTAAAATGCAGTACCCTATTCATGAAATTTGAAGATCGACCTTATTACAATTTAAAAGATTTTGTTTTAGTTTTATTTGCAGAAGGAATAGTAAAGCTTGTGATAACGAGGAGGTAATTAAGCTCAGGCCGGGAAGAGAGTGTCTAACTGGGAGGATTTTGCCTGCACCCCTTTAGTCATTACTGGTGGACGATCTGCTGATTATCATTGAAACGATTAGTGCCGAGGTGCAGGCCTTTGCGGCCTTTGCCCTCAAAAAGGTGATTAACGTTATTTGTAGTAGGTGCAGTACGGAAAGCCTGAGCATTGACACAAATAAAACTACAATAGTACCGTTCATCAGGAAGAAAAGAGTGGAATATTTGACTCACTATTCAAGATGTAAAGCTTGAGATTACAGATAATGTAAACTATTTAGGCGTCGTACTTGATAAGACACTATCCTCGAATCTGCATTTGGAAGAGATCACTCACAAGGCCAGGCTATCCTTATGGACATCTGAAGGATGAGGGCTATCCCCAAATCTAATCCATTGGCTTTATGTGATGGTAGTATGACCATGGCCTATGGAATTCTTGAGAGCAAAAGGCGCAACAAACCAGAGCCACAGCAAAACTTACATCCACACAAACGATCGCAAGTGTGGCAGTCAAGGCAGCAATATCTGCTTTCCTGTCAGTGGCACTAGAAGTTCTTATGGACCTACCATCCTTGTACATTGTTGTGAAAAGGAAGGGCAGATTAACCACATTTTGCCTATGGCAAATAGGGAATCAATCGCCACATATTCATGTATGTATTACCAATAAGCGGCTGAAATCAGTTATTTCCGACAGCACGCTAGGAATGCCGTCGGACATTATAGATAGATAGATAGATATTTATTGTGTGAGACAACCGGTTACAGTTGTATACACTCATCGGCACAATAATATAGCTGATATAATAAAATAATACATTTTATGTAAAAATTGACAAAACAAATAAAAAACAAACGACAAAAATATAACATGTAAATCTAATGCTATCCGCAAACTCCTGGATTTCATAAAACGGATTTGTTTTAAGATATGATTTCACAATTGTTTTACATTAAGTTCTTTCCATATATTGGGCAACATATTATAGAATTTTATCGAAAGATATCTAAAAGAATATTTTAGTAAGTCTAAACTGTGGCTGTGCAAATTGCTTAAACCTAGTATTATACAGTAATTGACGATGATATGAATCTGAATTTTCCTTAGCGTAGATTAAACATTCAAGAATTAATTGATTAGTACAGGTTAAGATTCCATGTTTTTTAAACAGTGGCCGACAAGACTCGTCACGTTTAGAACCAGTTACTACTCTAATTGCTTTCTCTTGCAAAATTAAAACCTCTTTCTGGTGCGCTGAACCTCCCCACACCAAGATTCCATAACTGATGACACTATGGAAGAACACGTGGTAAGCCATCAATAACGCATCGAAGTCAATGCAATAAGTTAGATTTCTCAGTACATATATGTAATACAGATGTATAACTCTTGATAAGCGACCCGCACGTGAGCAAACGTGAGCACTCCACGTAAGCTTACCACCCAAAGTCAGACCACGGCACTTGATCGGCTCATTGTTTAAGTGTTCAAGGTATGGATTTAGCGAAAAACTAACTGTTGAGTTTTTTTTCTCTATTTAAACATAGATTAATATTATTAATATTACTATGCTTGACTCACAATGACTCAGCTTGTGTAAGAGCTTCATCATATATTTCACTTAATGATTCCAATATTCCATGGTTGACCAATATAGTCGTGTCACCAGCATATTCCATGTTTTTAAATGCAATATGATTATTGATATCATTTATATATCAAATAAATCGTATTGATCCCAGTATTGACCCTTGAGGGACTCCATATTCGATTGGTAGCAACGAAGATTTTTTATTACCATTCACCACACATCGAAATCGATTTTTAACAAAACTTTCAATAAATCTTATAGTATGACATCTAACACCATAATTTGATAACTTGTCCAGCAATATGTTATGAGGTGCACAATCAAAAGCCTTGGTCAGATCCAAGAAGCCGGGCTTAATCACTTTTCCCGACTCAAGTTCGTCAGTGATGAAGGTAATAATATCAATGAAGGAGGTTTTAGTAGATTTGCCTTCTCCAAAACCGTGTTGGTTATGGTTTATTAAATTTTTCGTTTCCAAATACTTGACTAGTCTACCTTTAAGAGCAATTTTTTAATAATTTTGATAAAACAGGAACTAAAGATATCGGCCTGTAATTAACAGGTAAAGAGTTATCACCCTTCTTGAAGATAGAAATTTTTAAGCAATCGAAAAATTGACCATATTCAAAACAGATTGTTAAAGTACGTAAAAGGAATAATTAACTCATTTTTCCCCAACTTTAGTGACTCACTAGTTAGTCCATAGTAGTCAGTTAATTTAGAATTACTTAAGCTGTCAATAATTGTACTCACCTCCGCCACATTTACTGGGTCCATAAAAAACGAAAACGGCACGCTACTAGTACTTGTTTCTTTAGCATAATTGCTATTAACCTTATTGAAATTATTTACTAATTGACAGTGAATGTTACAAAAGTAATCATATAGATCGTTTGCATTGATAGGGCAAATCTTGTCTCTACCTCCCTGCTTTATAATCGCCCAGGCAGTTTTCTGTTTATTGTTTAATGACGTTATACGAGATGTGTTGTAAGCTTCTGCCTCGCATTTTAAAGTTTCTTTATATAATTTTTAAATTTGTAATAATTGTCTTTGTATGCACTATCAAATTTGTAAATTTGTTAAAGTTAAGAGTTCTTGCTTCGTAGCCCTGATTTTGCGCGAGTATCTAACTTTGACCCCGTTATTTTCAGTACATTTTAATAGAAAAGCAGCAACAGCTTCAATATCCTGATAAGAGTAGAATTCACGCCATTCTATATTCATGATGTGTACTCGGTTCGACAACCGAGGAGGGTGTGAGCGCAGAAATAATTTCATGGGTTTCTGAAGATATTAAGATTTCAGTATTGTCGGCGTACATCACCACACTGCCGGACAACAATCGTGGTAGATCATTGATAAAAAGAACAAATAGTAGCAGACCCAAGTTTGACCCTTGTGGGATTCCAATAGAATTCTCGATTGTTTCAGGCTTGCAACGTTCTATACACCCATAGTTGCTTCTATGTTTAATTTCAGTGAATTGTTTCCGCTAACACAAGTAAGATTTAGAAATACTACGTGCAGTGCCACGTACTCCATAGGCTGACAATTTCTCTAACAATATATTATGATTTACTAAGTCAAAAGCTCGAGAGAGATCACATATAACACATGCCACCTCCTTCTCAGCATTCATATTATTTAAAATGTAATCCATTACCTCAGCCAACGCCGCGCCGTACTAGTAGATCTAGTTTTAATAAAACCATGTTGATTTGATGATATTAAATTGTTTTTAACTAAATGACTCAATGTAATGCACTTTCAAAAACTTTTGATAAAGCAGGCATGATTGCAAATGGCCTGTAATTTTCAATTTGATGCCTTTCACCCTTTTTATATAGAGTTATGATTTTTGATATTTTGAAGATATTTGGAAAGGAACCATTTTCAATAAAACTTTTAATAATATTCTGTATTGGTGAACATATTATGGGGGAAATACATTTGATAATTGCAACTGGTATTGCATCAACTCAGTAACATAAGTGTTATTGAATTGAAAAATAATTTGGGCTATCTCTACTTCTGTAGCCGGTGTAACAAACATAGACATAAAGTGGAATAATAATATTCTGGATTCCCAGTAATTTGCGCCAAAAGAAACCAATTCTTAGCCCAATAATATTTCATTAACTATCTTGTTCTTTTTGCCTAGTTCGTTTAATTTTCTTTTTCACTCCTTTAATGCAGTGTGTATTTTGTCGTGAAAGATATTACAGTATTTTCCCATACTTTCGTAATACTTGGTTCTAAGCCCATATCCTTTTATTCCAATTCCCTCTGTCGTTTTAGAGTCATTCATATATCAATTGATAGTATTTCTGTTCAGTTTTAAGATGGTGTCTTCATCACACTCACCCTTATGAAAACCAGTCAAATTCGAATATTCCAAATTTTTTGTAACAGACAAAGTGTGAATTTTATTCGAATGCAATTGGAAATAAGTTTTTATAACTCCTTAGACTTCAGAGTGATAAATAACAAATACAATAGAACGTCGCGTATTATAAAACTTATCGAAACAAAGACACATTATAAATTGAGATCCAGATATGAAATTACTTAGAAAACGTTTTTCCTTTTCTTTCCAAGTAATAAGTAATAGTTCTCACCGTAAATGCAGGATCTCATTTTTTTCTACTGTTTTTTTTTTTTCTGTTTTTAATACTTTATTCCTATCTAAGACGACACCATCTCCGAATAAAATTTCTCTCGATTACGTCGTCTCTTTTCCATCTTGAAGAATTACGAATTGAACAATTATTGAAATTGATCAATCGCTTTCGGCGCATCTTACAAAGTGCTTAGACAGCAGAAACTCCGTAACGCCCGCGACCGTCCTTTTCCGCGTCCTTTTATCGATACGGAATAAATCATGACGTACGTATTCCGTTCTCTTTATTATTGAAAGTAGCAAATCATTGCCGTAAGTGCCTTTTTCATTCCACGATCGCAACGCTCTGCGAGCACAAAAAGAGGAAGATCTCGCATTACTTGACGAGAAATCATTTTCCAAAATCTTTTCCGAAGCAACGAGAACGAAAAACAAAGAAAGAGAAGAATATAAACAGAATATAGAACGTTTCGAACTAGAAACAACGCTCCGTTATAAATTATAGAAAAACCAATAGAGCGGAGTTGCAAGGGGAAAATAGAGAAATGTAGTATTGTATTAGGAAATACATTTGATGTTTTATATGTTCGTTTTAATAACAGAAAGGAGTAATGGTATTTTTCCAGAAAATAGGGAAATAATAACTTTCCTTTGTATCTACCGCTGGTATAGCAGCAACTGAAAAATGATCAGCGTATTGAAAAATATCACTATTATTTTTTATTTTAATAATCTTGCTTTCTTGGCCAAACAGGATTATAATTTTAAAATAAATTAATGTAAAATACACCTTTGAAGACGACGAAATTCCGTTGAAACGTCAGGATAACTATGTAATTGATTAAGAGGAATTAAGACATGACCACTAATCTCAAGAGTTTTATTTTAAAATTGTTAATTTTTCGTGTTCGAAGTTGCAACTATACCATTTCTGTTGTTCGTATTCACGTCTTTCTTTAATTCTTATGTCATATAGACAAACTGACGAACTTAAACACCCATTGAAATTTTTAATTAAAACGATGAAACTATTTTCTAAAGAATAATACGTTGCTTCAAAATAATGTTGTTTAGTCTCAAAGAAATATGTATAACTGCCTCCGCTCCTATTCAGTGAATATCAGTAGGACAAAAAGCCGTTAGATTTTAAATAATTAAAACTTTCCTGATAGCAAAGAATTGATATTCTTCAATTTTCACAACTCAAAACGTTATATTATTTAATGCTTTAGGTTCGTTTATCTAACCGCATTTTTAGTTGTATGGAAAAAAATGGAAAAAGGAACCATTTTCATTGTTAATTAGTTGAAACTTGAACATATTTTTGCCCAGAACGTATGCAGAGCATATTAAAACTTATCACTATTTTTTTTTTCGTTTAACTGTGGTTTATGGTTGCATGTAAATGAATTAATATTGTTTCGAAACTTTCTATGTATTAAAACAACGCAAATTTATAAGTTTGAGTTAACGTTGCACCTTATTTTTTAAAAGAACATAAGTAAAGTGGTCACCCCTTGGGGGTTGGGAGTATCTACCAAGCGCGTCCCCGAGGTGGTGGACAGGGAAAAGGTCATCTTGTCAGGGTTCGCTCAAGACGAGATGGTTAGTGGGCGGCTACAAGTTCGTTCTCTCTGCTTAAAACCGGAGCAGGGTGAATAAAGGCCGTTGCCGTGAACCACTCTCCCCCCCTCGCCCGAGCTGTCTTGTCGTGGCTAAGAGCATGCACAGGGTTCTACAACGATGCCAGTTGTTGCTTTCGGCTACCGGAAGCCCAACTGTTAAACCAGGTTCCGAAACGGATGGGGGGTCTTGGCTTAACTGCACGGACCGAGAGGAGACAACCTCAACAAAAACCTAAATCCTAAGGTGGCGGACTAGGCTGATGAGATGCGTGGCTGGATAGAAGACCAATCTACTAGTCCAACCTTGGGGCATCTGGCGCACCCCATTGTATTTAGACTTACCTCTGCATGCGGGGCTCTGTGGAGGTGGACCTTTTCTTCCCTAGCTACTCGTGGGATCAGCCATTGCGGAAGGAAATATATTTAACCTACTTAAGCGGGATGAGACCGCTAGTAAACAGGAACTGGCTCCATAAGAAGCCTTCCACTTCCAAAATGAGAATAGTTCACTAGGAACAAAGGGAGAAGCAAAAACGAGCAGGTTGGGGAACAGAATGAATCACTTATTTATCTCCTCTCAAATTGCGTAGCACTGTGCAACTCAAGGGTGTTGCACTTGGGAGCATGTGAAATCGAAGAAAGAGACTTACCTAACCTGGGACCTTCTGATATCCTACACTTTCTGAAAGCAATAAGATTGGAAGGCCAGCTGTAAAACAGCAACAATAGGGGACACAATAGATCTTTTAGGCCGCAGTGTAACATCACCCTCATATACACACATACATAAAGTGGTCACCCACAAATCGACATGAAATATCGTTAATCCAAAATAAAAGTCTTAACACATATATGTTTTAGTCAAATACAATAATGGATTTTCTAACATTATTTTGTTTTAGGCTAACATAAAAATGGTAACACAAAATTTTATGTTGGATTAAACCAACCATTTTTCTCAGTGTACTTAAGTTAATGAGCAACAGCTGTTCCACACGTATTATTTCGGAAATAGTTCTTGTGATTCTATATTTGGGATGCATATGTAAAAAATGTGCTAGATCCCTGAAGCAATTGTATGAATGTTTGAATTGAATCGTAATGAATGGCATGGTGAAATAGATAGACCGTAACACTTGAAAGTTTGACCATTTTACTTCATTAAATATTTCGCTCTGATGAAATATATATATAAAAAATATCAAAAATGAATAGAAACTCAAAACATAGTGTCCGTTTTCTCGTATTACAAACTCTAAATAAAACGATTTTCTGCGTTTATGCCGAGTTTCCATCAGTGTGTGGAGCTGGCATGAGAGAATCTGAGCGTCGTCCACTCTAACGAGTCGACCAACCTCGCATAGTGTAGTGGACGCCGTGCTTTTGACTATACCAAAGTAAATTTAGCATCACTCTGCTCCATTACTCTCAATCAATTATGCCCGGTAATGGCAAGGAAGCCTTTTCTGCCATGGGCGGGTGTGACCCGAAAAAGACAACTCGACCAGGAAGACTAAGCATACAATAGTACCCCCAGGTCAATTCTAATCCTCTCGGTCAGGTTGCACCCTATCAAAAGGTATGCAATCTGACTAAGAGTTAACTTACCGACTCTGGGTTCGTCCAACCGATCAACCCCAAAGTGCATCTGCCTCTCCCCGTCCACTGCCAGGCAGTTGACAAGAAGGTGAGCAGGACTTTCCTCCGCAGTCTCGCATTTTCTGCACAGAGGAGAGTTCACTAGACCCATGCGATGCATGTGTTTATTTAGTGCGCAGTGCCCAGTCAAGATTCCTGTAAGTAATCTCAATCTGTCCCTTTTCATAAAGACTGCCTTACGGAATCTTTCATCATTCAGATGAAACCCTAGAGATTTACAGTGTCTTGTACCAACGAGTTCATTCTAAAAGGAGCAGTGCCTAGCAGCAAGTTGAGATCTGACAAACGTTTTGATGCTACCATATGTACGTCGATTCTGGACTTAAGAACGACAGCTCTCTGGCTCCCCTTGCTAACGTGTCAGCTAATTCATCCCAGAGTAACCTGGCACTCATCTCAATGTAATATGTTGATGTTCCGCTTACTGTTTAAGCTTTCTGTGGCATCCCAGTACCACCTCAGAGTCAAATCTGACAGCCCGCAAAGCATTGAGGACAACCAGGCTGTCGAAGATGATTCCTACCATTTCATTCTTGCGAAGGCAGCTTGAAATGTCCTCAGCATAAGTCTGGATGGCGATTATTTCGGCCTGGAAAATGATAGGGAAGGCCCTTAAGCTATTACATTACATTATACATTATACATTAACCGTATATCCGTTTGTTTGCACACATCACGATTTTCGCCGAAAGCGATTTAATTACGCAGGCAGTTTAGCTCGAAAGCAAATTCATTTTTGTTTGTTTGATTAATATAGAAAATAAGACAACTAGTCAATAAACGAGTCCGATAGATTTTAGATGACATACAAAATTTGAAAGTACCTACTTTATTTTCAGCTTTTGTACTGGGTTTACCCTTCTTTTTATCTTTCTGTGTAGTATTTAACTTATAAAGTACCATGTGGAAATGTATACACCATGTAAATCCTTAAACTTAAGATAAATATTATTTAGTTCCAATATAATGAATCAAAAATAGTTTAAGTGTAATAATAGATTACGTCGAGCATTATAATATACGAATTCCTTGAGAATACTTTCCTGACGGTAAAATACTCCGATAAAAACAAACAAAGTCGTTGTACCTTCATATTAGTTGTAAAAATGCTTAGTTTCATACAATTTTAAATAATTGTTATAGGAAATTTGCTGTAATATACACCAACGTAAGTTAATGAACCGAATCCATTTACTGCAAAATTAGCTGATTGTGATGGCGCCACCTCCTGGTACATTTTGCGAATCAAATAATTTGTATAAACATTATATGCCTATTGCAAAGCTAATTTTAACGAGTGTTTTGACTTTTTTCAACTTATTTTAACATATAACAATACATTACCTAATGATGGCGTCACGCCGAAATATGTTGTAAATTTTATTTTTAAATAAAACTTGAATGGGAAGGGCAATTACATTTTAATTCTACACTATTTAATATTTGTTCGTTTAATAATATATAAATACTCTCTTAAGTAAGTTTATGAATTTCATACTAATAAGTTAAGTTTCATGCTTTTATCATGCTATATGTCCAGTTCCTAAAATATGCTGATGAACGCCCAAACGGATCTGCTTTTCGTGCTCGTTGATTCTCAATTTATATGGAACTGCAATTATTACATTTCAATTTGTAAACCCCATTACTATCTAGCATACTGTAGCGATCTTTAAATTGAAGATGGTTTTTATAGTATGAATTGATTTCAAAGCGGGAGTTACATTGAATGGTTTAAGGAAATTGGTTACTTTGTATGAATTGTTAAAAGTGAGAGTTTTGGTTAGGTATGCATATGTTGTATTCCTTATACAGGTGTCCCACCATTTTTTTCGAATTTCTAGTAAGAATTTGAGTTTGAAACTTGCAGACCCTTTGCCGATTATGATCTATTTAAGAAAATATTTTCAGCCTTAAAGCACTTTTGTTATACAGGGTGTCGATATCAACTTCTTTATTTTAAATCGAATGGTGCAATTTTTATGGTGCTAGTGTGTTGCTCACATCATTTGTGATGAGTTTGTATTAATCTTTCCTATTCCTGAAGCTAGTAGCCAAAATGTTGATGCTTGTGTTCTCTCCAACCCACCCCCAGAGGCTTGATCCTGCCGCTTCTATCAGAGATTAAAGGGTACAGAACCTTAGGTTCACACCCTAGTTGAGATGTATGTTCAACGTCAATGTGTTCTTTACAGTAAAATTAAATACTTATAGGCTATTAGACATTAATAGGATTACTGATATGGATGCACGATGCAAGTACACGGTTATAGGTATTGATTGCGACAGCGGTAACTGCAAGGTGTTCAGAAACTTATGTCTAATATGGATATTTTTAAAATAAAAAAACTTTGATTTTTCAAATGTAATGTGGTATTTTTCAGTGCAGCATTCAATGTAGCGCAACATTCACATAAGGTTTAGTATACCTAGTTCTGATAGTTACTGAAATATTCACACTTATTTCATAAAACTGGCAGATATATGCCAAAGTTTCTACCGTTTAGCAAGTTATTCGGAACACTCTGTATAGCACGTTTGCAAATGATGCATCAACTCTTCTTCCATTCATTTGTAATAATAATTGTATAGTATTTATTGTGACTAGTTTCCTTATTATTAGTGAAATTCATTTAATTGTGCGCATCATACATCTTAATTAACCATGTTTATTATAGAGTAACAAACGAACAGATTGTTCACTTTATATGGCAGCATATGCTTTTAAAATAAGTTATTTGTAAATAAAGCGCTGTAAAGTAAAAAAGAAATAAATAGTTTACAAGAAAATTAAATGTCAAACGATTTAAAGAATGCGTTCACTTGTTAGTGTGTAATAACAGTCATAACTTGCTAATATCTAATAATTATTGTCGATGTCTTTAAATTAATTTTACTAATAACGAGGAAAATAGTTACAATAAATGCTTCATGTATTATTATAAATGAATGGAAGAAGAGATCATGCATCAGTTTGAAAAATGCTATACAGAGTGTTCCGAATGACTTGCGACCCAGTTCGGTGGGACAGCCTATATGCTTCCAATAAAACTGATTCTACCCTAAATCTGTTCGTCATTTAAGTTTGTAGTTTAAAGGACAAATTTTTTTCACTAATAGATCCTCTGTATGGTATGTAAAATTTTGCTAAAATCTAAATTATTTGCAAATTAGTGACGAAGCAAAAAAAGAGTAAAAGATTAAAACAACCTGCAACATTTCTAAATTCTTTTATAATCATTTTGATGCACAATATGCAATAAATGCATGCCACTGTAAAAAAAGTTGCCTATAATTTTACAGGTAAATTTGCTTCATAAGGTAAAATTTCTGCCATCTAGTAAATTTCACATACTGTTGTATTTTTCAAAGATTTTTGTGGGTATTTAGTGCAATTTACAAGTAATTTTACTAGTGAACTATTAATTTTACTGTACAAAATGAGAGGATCTTTTATATTTATTTGTTTTTACTTGAATTTTCGGGTAAAACTATAGCTATCATGGAAAATAAGAAATTCATACGCCTCAATGTGATTGGTTATTGGGTTATTTATCTGTGTCTGTAGGTAATTCTATTCGTCTGTCGAACTTATTATTGGCTCAATGATATCACCTGGTAAACAATCGTAGCTTTCGCGTAATTGTGTTCATTCTTGATCCCTGGTTGAGGGATTTAGTGTGACTTACTAGGTGCTATAAAACAGATGAAATTGCGCACATATAAATTGTAGGGTAAACGATTAATATTTGTGCCCATTTTGGATAAATTCAAGAACGAATCTTATTAATTTTAGTAATTTTTCTGAAATTTGCAGAAGCACGATTTTGAGTTTTTTTTAGAAGGAAGCCATAATATTAATCGTAACCATTTTAAAATAAAGCAGTTTAGGAGGTTATGCCGGGCCTAAAATCGCATTGTCAACTTGCATACACATGTTATTTTTTTTATTATAACTATATGTATTGTATATAACAATTTATTCATTTCTTTTCGTTTCTACGGTTTTTAGGTCTTCAGAAAAACATGGAAATTTTCAAGGACGTCTTGCTTTTATTGCAAAAGCTTTTTCAAGTAAAAATATATAAAAAATAGAAATCATAAAGTGGTAATGAAAATTATTTATAAATAAACTTGTTGTCAAAATCATAATTGTTTTGTTTACTATAAATTTTGAATATATCGTTTTGTTTTATTTAAAGATAGCCTTTCAATGTAATGTTTTGACTATTTATGTTAACTATTAAGTTAAATATGAAAACATTGAATTTAGTAATTAAATAGATTTCTAAAAAAAGATATTGTATTTAGTTATAAAATTAAGTTATAGTAAGTTAATAAGTTTGTATCTAGATTATTTTTATTTATTTTATTTAGTGGAGCCAGATATTTACACTATATGCCGTAAAAGTCATGTTCATATCATCTTTTTCTTTACTAGCAAGCACCGCGGTTACTTTTTTCTCTTACTGTCCCACTATTTCGACAAAATCTAGACTGCAACTTTTTGCACTATATATACATTCTTGTTATGAAAAAGTCGCAAAAATACCGCTAATTGCTTTGTTGTTTACTTTATACTATTCAAATGCTTATTCTCATTCTTTTTTCTACCACTTCAAACATGTATGAGAAAATATGTTTTGTTACAAAAGCTTTATATATGTATATATGTATCTTTATTATGTTTTTCTTCTTTCAGGTAAACCCCTGCCGACGGTGCTGTGGTTACGGAACGACATCCCCGTGACAAATATGAGCATGGCACTGCCATCAGCTGGAACGACACATGTACGCAGCGAGCTTAGGATATTGGGATTAACTCGACAAGATGTCCACTCGGAACTCACGTGTCAAGCTTCTAATAATCTGAAAACGCAACCGCTGGCGTCTACTTTGCACGTGGATATGAATTGTAAGTAACCCCGGAACCGCGAACACCTGCGTCACATATTGTGCGCTTTAGTTATTACGAGGCTCCTTTGACATTCCTAATTAGTGCTCGGTTTTATTTATACCAACGTGAAAAAAAGCGAAAACCTCGGTATAAAGATACAGCCTTTTATCCGGCGGCCTAGTTTCTAGTTCCCTTAAGGAATTCGCCAGTAAAACAACTTCACCGTAAAGAAACAATAATTTGAATTTCGTACGCTGTTGGCTGCGCCGAGTGCGACCGACTAGAAAAACTCCGGGGAAGGAATTTTATGGGCGAAATTGCGAAACATTCCGTTGCAAACGGTAAATGTAAAGTCGCGACGAGGGGTTTGTGTGTCAACAAATAATGCACCTACAACCTCCCAAAACTACGCAGAACGATCTTGCTAGGTGAGAATAAAGTTACTGTACTGTTTGCACAACTGAAACTTGTTCACCGTAAACTTAATAAAACATAAAGCCAGGACGCGAAAGGAGAACGCGTCTTTTTCCCGTGGGAAAGCACCCGGATATCCTCTGCTTTTGTTTCTGGATCGCATGATGAATACGTATCAGGAACAACACGTATTCGAATAAATGCTTTTTGTGCCGCGTGAGGGACCTATACGTTCAATTCTTTATGTCATTTACATGTAAATATTGACGTATTTGAGTTCCGTTTCTTGGATAAAATATTTGTTATCGCGTGTTGTTTTTTTTTCTTGTGTCCTACACTTTTTCTAGTATCAAAATTAAGGTTTATAACATATCTATAATAAAAATGCATTACCTATATATTCATATTTATGTGGTAGCAATCCATGTTGATATGACTTTACTAGGTGAATATAGGTGCTCCATAATTTTCAGCGAGTTGTCTTTGGCTCACTGGTTTCTTGAAACAGATATTTGTGTATAAAACTTACGTATTTATGTATAAAATCAGCAGATTTAGTTTCCTACGTCACGAAATCTATTTGTTGTTATAAATTTATTCTTCCACGTAAAAAAGTAACCATACTGGATAAAATGATGTAGTTCTGCAATACGCCTACTTGCAGTATATTTTTGACTTTCTCATAACTTTGTATAGAGAATACCATTTCGTGAGGAGTAAGAGTTCTATATTTAATTGCCATATGAAAAGTCCCGAATACATTTTTTTTTATTTAACAGCATTATAATAACGAAAAAAGCACTATACTTTTCTGAACGATGTCCTCCTAAAGCTCTCCCGGTTTAAAATTCTTAGATTTCCCTTTCTTTTCTTCAGCTATTTAAGAGAGCTAGTTCACATTGACGAAACACACACGAATGATTGGGCAAATAACAATCAGATTTACTAAAATTCGTCAAAATCTTGTTATTTATTTTTCTAATTATTTTCTTTTAAAGTTGTATTTTAATAATCAGGTTAATTTATTAAAATGAAAATGTGTTTTGATTCTGTAAAAGAAAAAGATGAGGTCTATATTTCTTTAACATTTTCTGTTTCAAATAACTTAGATAATAATATATCAAAGTGTTTTATACATATCATAAACCAGCTTGTATAAATACTATATTCCTTATTATATACATGTGTGTGTTGCCGGATAGGTGTCACAAGAGCAAAAATTATTTTTAGTATTGATTTCTCAAAAAATTTTAATGCTAATAGTTTTCGCTTGTTCTGAGACCCACAAATATTACTAGACTTTGAAAGTAAATGCCTTAATAATGGGTGAAATAGATGCTTTTTGTAATTTTGAAGCAGATTTTTTCCTAAGTTCATATTGTTGTGCTAATATCTGGTTGTATTGATCGTAGTGCTTTTCACATTGATTGTGTCGGTGAACTACTGTCATTACTGTCTCGTACTATTTAATTATCACAATATTGACAGACAAAAAGTATGTATATGCAGTTCAATGTTATGGTGCAGCCGAAGTACCAGGAGGGCACGCAATTGAGAAAAAAATTGTAGATGTCTCTTTTATTCTCTGAATTAGGACAACATTATAAGGACCACTAACTAATGCAATTAGATATTAGTACAACATTTTGAACTTAGAAAAGAATCTGTTCAAAAAATTACAAAAAGCTACTATTTCGCGCATTATTAAGATATTTATATTCAAAATTATTTATTTATGTTAGAACAAGCAAACACTTTTATGAAGAATTCTTTTTTTGAGAAATCAGTGTTAAATAAGTTTTTCCTCTTGTGACCCCTATCCAGCAATTCGATATTAAATATTCAACATATATATTTTATACAATTGCTTCATAATATTTATCATCTGAATCCACACACTAAGATCGTTATTTATATGATCCATATGATCCCGAAATTGATAATGGTATTATTACTTTTATGGTACTTACTGCGTTCGTTTACGTCTACTTTATCATATTCATGGCAATAAACTTCCAAGACTTTTAGTAAATAGGGACTATAACAGTTAATAGACACTTATATCTAACGCGCATAACGCCATCCTTCAAAGGCATTAAGCAATAAAAAAGGTAATTCCATCGGCTTATTTTATCACTCTCGACAAACTTGGGTGTCATACTTTTTATATGAAGACATTAAAGATGTTAAAGTAAAAGTTACAAGACTTGAGTGTGTGGTAGGACAGTTTTCCATTTAATAATTTCAAGGTACTGTATTTAGAACTCAATTTATCTCATAATTGCGTTAACATTAATTTAGAAAATATCCATAAGTATCAACATTTTTGTATCATCTTTTGTACACTTAATATTTGGAAATGTTTAATTTGCGTCAGTACTTCTTAAAAAGAAAAAAGTGAATACAATGCTCGGCATATTTTAATATTCTGATTTTACTGAACCATAGTTGCACTATGTAACTAACTACAATGTGCAAGAGTGCTGTCGCCTGAGAGGGAACGCCTGCAAGACTGGCTAAAAAAAGATTTTGATGATCCGTTCTGTCATTTTTGCTTTTTTCTTGATTGACTATTGCATTAATTTATTTCGAATTATACACCTGAGAAAGACATATCATGCTGAAACCGATAATGAGGTAATTAATAAATAGAATGTAATAAGTAAATTTACCATACCAAATTTAATTAGGAAGTACTACTTATTTTACCTCTTTAATCTATTAAATAAAGGTATTCAGCGTATTAATAACTCCCACTGTTAGTAATATAATTGTTTTTAAGTGTGTTTCTAGTTTTTGCTTAAATAAATGACCAGTGGGTAGACAAAATCACCAACATAGATACAATGTTCTTTCCAGTTATTGTCTTGATAAAAACATAAAATAAAAGCAAACATAGATATGGTAAGTGCGTAATAAACTAAAAGTAATAATATGTTGTGCTTGTATTCTTTTAATCAAAGCTATGGAAGTTATGTAAGACATAGACATATAGAAATCTTTTTCGTGATTGTGATTTTACGATATCCCAAAATATAGATAACAAAATATAAACTCACTACTAGTACAACTAATTATGGTGGGTGCCAGTAATACTAATTAGTTTAGTGGTCATGTTATTGAACATGACAAGATTTTTTGAAGTGTTGCGCACACTGTCTATTAGCTACATTTGTGGAAATGATAGTAAACCTATTTAATAATTCTTTTTCACATTTTTATTTTAAATGATAGGTACGAATGGACCTTAGTAGAAACACGTATATCGGATAAACTATTAATGATCATGACTGGATTTTTTTTAAATGTTGCAACCATTATCTTGTAGTAGCTATAATTGATTAAAATAATAAAAAAGAATATAACAAAAAGGGATATAGAATGCAGTAAAAAGTCAGACGATTCAAGTGATGTAAAGGACCTCCGCATTTGACAAGTTCTTCAAGGACATTCCTTCATAATTTTCCCTTCAGGAGGTAAAGATAATCAGTAATGAGACACCTACTCATCGAAATCAAATATTAGAATTGGAATATTATATATTTACAACAGATTTTTGTCCAATCAAAGTTGAATCAAATTTCAGTTCGAAGGAACATATTTTTTTATATTGTAGTAATTTGGCTAAATTTAGTTTAATAATGCCTTTATATGAATTGGCAATCCACGTTCATTGATATATCAACAAAAAGACAGAGAAAATTGCTGGGAATTTAGTTTTGTCGACGTGTATGTGAGGTTGCATACCCTGATGTACACACACCAACCTTTATTTTCTAATTAATGTAAGGTGATTCCTTATTTTTGCAACAATTTTTTATTTCAATTTAGTTTAAACAGTTGGCCATATGGACATTCTCATATATTAAATATCCAATATTCCCCTCCCATCGGTGAAATTAACGGACTTTTCTGAGGCTGTTTGGACCCCTTGCGAAAAACTTCAATTCGAAAACATTCACTAGCCAACCTCCGTGAGAGACGGACGTGTCTCGAGTATTTTTTATAAATTATAACGGCTATTTGGATATATTTTTTATTGTAATTTCAACCTAAAATCAGAGTTATTTTAAAACAAATTTAATTATTTAGCACCCTTCAAACAGGACTTATTCAACATTTAATTATATTAATTTTACCCACATTTTTACTACATAATTCGACGCCCTGACCAGACCTGCCGCTGTGATGCTTGCTGATTTGCTATTGGTGTATTTTTTATTTAATAAGCAAACTCATTTTACGTACCTCAGATACTTATATCCTGGTTTGTATTGTTTTACACGGTTTCACATTTCCAAACCTTTTATTCCCACATACTGGTTATACCAGAGTTTCATGCACACTATTTCACTTAAACTAAGCACTTTAACTTTGAATATCGGAGTAGAAAATATTGAGCAACAGTCGCATTCGTATCTTTTTAATGTCAGAGCGGCCTCTAAACTGTTACGGTCATAAATGCTCACCTCACATGCCATCTGGCAATTGGGAGGGCATATTCATGATTAAAAATTAATAAAATAAGTGACACTAGGATGTTTAAAAATTGGATTTTACCAGTTTAATTAAAGGATTATATTTAAAAAAAATATTTTTTTATCCGGGCAGTGTGCTACCTTGTAACATAGCAATACGTATGTTATTATACTTGAATGTGCTGGTGAAACAATGAAGATATATTATTATTATTATTATTAGTTTTAAAAATAGCCTGTACATATCGTTGGACTTTCATTAATATGATGAGAAGCAAACACAAGAAACCAGAAAAAAATAATAAACCGGCAAATTTTAAAATAATAATAAGCCGTATAATTCTTCCAAAGTAATAATTTTCAACGAACACGGAATACCCCAAATGTATTGACATTTTTTCCAATCAGAAGCCTAGTTCGCGAACGATTATTTCGCATATTTCGTTGCTTTTATTATCCAGTAACCCGTAGGAGAAAACGCTGCAAATAAAAGAGGATGTAAAAGACATAAAAGCTTTTTGTATCCCTCTGCTGGCGAATAAAAGATTGAAGCGCAGCATATACGTGCGCACACAAATACGATGCAAAAACACGTTAGCCCACCATGCGAATTCTTCGGCAAAAAGGTTTTAACATTGCCGCTATGCTCGGTAGGAAATCAAAATGGTCGAAAAAGAAATAAATAGCGTAAGTGCCGACGTTGTTTCTATACTCCTATCGCCTAGTCTGCACGCTGAGATATTCGAAATAAAGCAGGAATTGACCTACTTTCTGTTGGAGAACCACTAGTGCTACAAAAAAAAAACTCTTCTGTAAGATGTTGGGACGTAATGTTGTATGCTTAGATAACTTTAGCACAGCAAGTCGCCAACAATACTAATTAAAGTAATAATTCAATGGTTTCAGTTTCAAAAACGAATTCAATGCATTCACATATAGTCACATTTAAAATTGACGAATAAGGTAACGCATTGTTACGGCAAGTGTAAATACGATGTTTGACATTAAAATCAGATACTGCAAAGATTTCAGTCGCGTACTCAAGCCGTACGCGCACAATAAAACAAAAGACTGCTGCTGCATGCATACGCTAGGTATTAGGCAGTTAACAATGCTCTGCTTAAGTTGCAGTTTGCATAAATTTCGGAACTAATCCTTGTTTATTACTTGAAACGCGACACCGAGCAGCTATGCAGCTCCGATTCGGGTAGAATTTCAGCAAGACAGGGCTTTCAGCGCGAATAATGCGGGTAAGCATTAAGTATTCGAAACGTGTAAGTGATTTCGCTTTAACATATTTAAATAATTAATAGTTGCTGACTTTGCGCCAACGCGGTGTTCTCTATACCGGAGAAAACTTTCGTCTATCCGCTTTTCATGTGGTTTACAAAGTAGCTGTTTTGCATTATCTGGTGGTTGTTACATGAGTGTATCGTATGCTACGGCTTAGAAGACCCTTCTCATTTTCGGCAGATGGTTGAGATTGTTTCATATTTCCGAATTAACAATATTCCCAGAATAATTGATCTACCTGGAGTTTCCCAAATTCCATATTTCAATATACATTTGCTTTAACTGCAATATGCACGCTTTTGTAAAAAGAGGCATTTAGATATAATACAAATCCAGCCAAAATAAATTTAATATTAGTTAGTTCCGAAGTTACTCGAAGACATAGTAGCAATCCTAAATTTTTAATCTTGCTCCAAATCATATTCTTTCTCATGGAACAAGAACAGATACAATGGGGAAATATGAACAATTGAAAATTAATTTTCAGGGGGAATCAAGCGCGGAAATGTGTTGGTTGAATTCAAGAAACACCCGTGTTTTCGGTTGTTTTTTAAGCATAGCCTACTATTTAAAATGAAATGAAGATATTTTCAAAATGTTTAAGGAATACTTATCGTTGCGGACTTTCAGAATAACCACCTGTAAAACAACGAGCACTGCGCTAGTCACAGTCTATTCTATTTCGCCACATATGAGTAGATCTGTTGGATGCGAACGAATGAATAGAAAGTCTTTGTCTTTGTACTTATGTGGTGAAACACAATAGGATAGAATGTAAATAGCGCAATGCTCACTGCTTCACAGGCGGTCATTCCGAAAGTCCACTATTGTATTAAAATAAAGTTTATATAATAAATCAAGGAAAAAAAAAAGTGAAAGAAGGATTAATAAATTGAAATATGTTACCACGGAATGGTGTTCGGCTTATTTAGGTACCCTTTATAGATTACATTAGGTTTGGGGTGGCCGACGGACCTGTTTCACCGCGACCTTTTCAGCTCTATTGTGATTCCTTTTTTCCTAGAAGACGCTCTGTAATTTTGCCTTCTTAATAAGACCCACCATCTTTGAGAGCGGCTTCTTTGGGTAGCTGCTGGCTGTGGGGTTCTCCATGCCCATTACAAGAAGCTTTGTCCTCGGTGTTTCTTCCTTCTCATGATCGAATCTGTAAGTAGCGTCATCTACCAGGCCTATGTTGTACATATTCCTAATTAATATACAGTGACCAGTAATCAGACCTACTATTATTTTGACAGTCTTCCTATCTTTATTCAGTAGATCCATAGTAAATTCAGGCCTCTGTTCCTTCAAAAACTCTTTTGCCTGTCTCTGTCCCGGTGATTTTTGCCATCATTCTCTAGACTAATTATGTATCCATTCATTGATGGAGTTTTTAGTTTGCGATTTGGTAGTGCCGGAGGAAGGGCCAACTCCAACCAATAATCTTGACAAACCTCGCCTGGCCAGCTCGTCCGCCGAATCATTTCTTCTCACGCTCAAGTGCCTAGGTCAATGTTAATTCCCTTTAGGTGTCCACCTCATTTAGGGCCTTTACGTAGTCCTAAATCAGCTTAAAGTCCACACCTTCGGAACTAATCGCTTTATGTGTGGACTGTCTGTCAGAGAAGGTAGCGACCCTTTTACCTGTCTCGGTCCATCTTTCTCTTTCCCTGACACAATGATGAATTGGAGCGACCTCAACTGGGACGACCTCTGTGTCTTTGCTGAAGGTTACCGAAAGAGCCTTCGGATTTTTTACGTATATTCCAGCTCCGACGTGGCCCGTTTTGGAGCCGTCTGTATACCAATTTGAGTCCGCTCTTCTGGAGTACCTGTTTCCCACTGCTTTTTATCTGGTACTATAACCTAATATTTTATATCTAGGTTGAATTTTCGAACCATAGCATCACATGGCATCCCCAAAACAGGTGCCTTCTTAAGTTCATCTAATAGTTTTTGATAGACATTGTGGTGGTGGGGTTTAATCTCATCGCACCCGTGGAACATGGTGGTCAGCATATCCCAGGCAATGAAACTCCTTTCCGGTTAGCTTCCGGATTAGGTCGTCTACTAGGGTAGCCCACAGCAAGGGAGTTAAAGCATCCTCCTTCCGCCTTCGCTTCGATGGTAACCTCCCCAATTGTGGATGTAATTATCCTTCTTCCCAGGCTGGTTCTTGCCCGCTGCAGAAGTTAGGAAAGTAGTCATGGCTATCTCTTTGTCTTCTATTGACTTAGTAATTAGCCTGACGGGATCATCTAATGCGGCCTCCGTAGATTTTTCCGGTTGATATGCATATTGTCTATCACGGAGTGGCTGCTCTCTTAGCGCGGTGTCTCTTATTAACCCATCCACCAAACATTCGAGACTTTTGAGTAATAAGGAGGATAGGCTTATTGGTTTGTATGACCTCAGCGTTTGATTGGATACTTTACCCATTTTAGGTAAGTATAGTACCCTCAGCTTTTGCCATGCAGTTGGAGCATATCAGTACCTCTATCCTCTTCTGAAACAAGGCAGAGAATGTTCGAGCACCCGTCAGGATTTTCGCGGACGGAAAATGAACCTTTAACAGCTCTTCAATGCTCTCTTTATGAGTGCTTGTGTAAGTTCCATCAGTTTTCCTTTATGGAGCCTACTTCACTCCCAGCACTACTATCCTTGGGTAGAGTTTTATCGATTCGTGAACATGTGGGAACTTCGTTCAGCTCCTCGCAGAACTTCTTCCATGAGTACTTTCTTGCCTTACGGCTTTCTTTATTATACTGCGTCAATTTACTTTTAGCTGTGATCGGATTTGGCTTTGTTAAACAGCTTGCGAACCTCGGCTCTCAGATTCTCTGGGTTCTTATTCCACCACATTGGCGCTTCCATAAAGCAGAGCATTGATGAAAGCGAGGCCACTGAAACGCAACCTATCCAGAGCATAAAGATTTCATCGATACCTAAAGAGATGCAGAACAGATTGCTACCAAGAGCCACTAGACCACCCAGGCTATATAGAATACCAGAAATACATAAAGATTGTAAGCAATATTGGATCACCGACCTACGATTTGTCGAAAAATTTAGCGAACTTACTAAACCCATATACCGGACAAACTGCAACATGTGAAGAAATCGAAACATTTCGTGGATATTCTGCCTACGGTGAAGACTAAATCTACAAACATTCTAGCAAGTGTCGACATTAGATCGCTATTTACCTACAGAGGATGCACTGGCGTTACTTGCAGAACTTGAACTGCAAAAAGACATCATTGAATTAGTAAAACTGTGCTTATCCATGACATATGGTATCTTGTATGACGGAAAATACTACGAGCAGAAGAATGGGGCAGCAATGGGAAGCCCTTTATCTCCGGCAATAGCCAACTTGTTTATGGAAGCATTTGAAGAACAGGACATAAGCTCCAGCTATATGAAATAGAAGTGCTGGCTGTGATATGTCGACGAAACTTTTGTAATATAGCAACACTGAGAAGAGAAAATAGGACTGTTTCTTGGAACACATCAACTCACAGCACCCAGCCATTAAGTTTATCATGGAGAAAGAACAAAATGGAAACAACAACAAACAGAAAGAACAAAATGATGAAGGAAACAGAAGAGAGAATACTACAACACGCGGTATTTAGAAAGAAGACGCATTCGGATAGATATCTACATGCAAGATCTCACCATCATCCGACGCAGAAGAAGGCGTTAATATAAACTTTACTACCCAGAGCCGAAACCAACCAGTGACGAGCAACATCTCGCCAGTGAGAAGACACTCCCGGGAAAAGCTCTGAAGAAGAATGGTTACACTGGTAAATATCACGACTTTCCATTGCAAATTGTATAAAACCCTGTAAATTATAAAGGTCATATCAGCAAAAATTTGATATACTTTCTATTTAATGAAACAACTTGAAACAATTTAAACTTTTCTAAGCATGCTGAACATGCCAAGCTATGCCGTGGTATTATAAATTTGAAACGGGAACAAATAGAATTTTGGAAATAGCTGACGCGCTTTTAACCGGAATAAGGGCACTAATTACAACCGAATATCTTCGCCGAATCCTTGAGTGGTTTCTGAAGTTGTCGGCAATCAATGTACGCGCACCCGAGGAAGCATGACCGGAATATTTTAAATTTATCATCCTGTCAATTCGGTTAGGGCAGCGCGCGTTTTCTCCACACCAGAGACGAGCAGGAATTTCGGACGGTGAACGCGTTACATTCTTATCGTTTACGAGTGATCGTAATTTTTCACTCCGTTCCGGAGGGATCATAATATATTTACCAAAGATGAATATGATTAAAAAAAATTATTGGGCTTAGTTTATTTTTTTTTTTGTTCGAGGGAGGATTATTTTTTATTTTTTATATTTAACGAAACAATTATGATTAATGATGTGTATTCTCTTCGCTCTGATGCTTTAACCTGCTACCACAATATCTGCTACTATTAATTTTGATTAATTGGTTTTTGGGTTTATATTATAGTCAGGAAACAAATAATTTAAAATATCCAAAGAGATTTTGAATCAACAACTTTATTTATATTTATTTCTAATTAAGGTAATTCTTTTGTCCTGATCAGCTCTTCCCTATACCTTCAATAATTCAGGGAATTACATTGTGCTTCAATAGATGGCAAAACAATTACCTATCCTTACAAATCATGCGCATTGTACCAATTGGACTTTCTATTATTCAAATATCCCCTAGCAAGAAGTCCGGAAAAGCTGAATAAATTCATCTGTTGTCAAATACCTTATCAGTGGCGGCTCGTGCTTAAAAAATTGGCGGTTGCAAATTTTGCGAATACTAATACTTTTTACCGTCCAATCCATCACCATCCAAGCTATTCGGTAAGCGAAATTGACCAATAAAAACAACTCTTCAAAATGCCCGCTTAGTCGTTAATAGACATGTGAATTTTCCCATTCATGTTTTATTTGTAAGCTTACTGTTTCTAAAAACACCTGGATTTAAATTTACTTCGTGTAAGAGGCATCGAGAAAAATGTGTTGTCGACAATTTCTCTCTAACTGCAAATGGTGAGCCTTTTAAAAATCTTTTTTAAAACTTACACGAGGATTATCATCTACTACTTTCAAAATAGCCTCTGATGCTTTGCGTACTATCCGTACAATGTGTGCTACTATATATTTTTGGAGCATCCTGTTTTTTTTTTTCCAAGCCAACAGTAAATTTCTTAAAAAAATGCAATGAGATAGAATATATTTACTTGAAAATCTTTCTTGGTAAATCTTGCTTCGTTATAACACCATTGCGTATGAGCGCAATCTAACAGAGTAAACATAGCAATTGTAAAACTAATATTAATTTAACCAGCGACTTAAGTGTCACTGTCAATAGCAACAACGGGAAAAGGCAACAAGGAAACTTTTGTTACATTATATCTTGCTTTTTGTAAATGAAAAAAAAATTTCTTCCACAGGCATAGGTGCAGGAACTTAGTGGATCTGGCGATTTTCAGAGACAAATTCCCCAAGCTTTCGATGTACTCGATTTTGACCCCATATTTGCCTATTCCAGTTCTCTCTGCCGTTTTATAGCAATCTGTGTACCATTTGATGGCATTTCTATTTAATTTCAAGATGATGATCCCACTTGCTCTTGCTGCTAAGTTTGTGGTAAATTCTTTTACAAAGCTGATTTTCTTTGACATGTCATTCCTTGGCATGGCCCAGGTTTGTTTAAATAGTTTCTTTTTTGATCATTTTGAGTGTGGTTCTTTTTGCCACACCCTCCACCACAATGTGGAGAGGATTAAAGGCAAGCACTACTTCGATAGCTGCTGTTAAACAGGTCCTCATAGCCCCAGTTATGCATACGCATGATAATCTTTGTGCTTCCGGGAGGTTAATTCTCGTGGTGGCCAGATTAGTGCTTTTGCTCCAGCTACTGGTGCATAAATGATGATCGGTCTCCGTATCGTTATATACATGTAAAGCAGTATTTGTGGACTGCATCCCCAATTTCTTCCTGCACACCATTAAGGCTTCTTTGGCCTTGTTAGTTATTTCAAGTCCATGTTTGTTCCAGAGAAATTTATTGTTTAGAGTAAGATATAGGTATTTAATTTCTGTTCTCCAGTCTATGTTTTGGCCATCTGCTATATGGTTTTGAGATTGGATTTACATATTACATACATATTAAAAGAAACGTAAGTAAACAAAATATAAAACAAAAGTATGAAAATACAATTTTCAATACAAGTTAAAAATACAGTCATTCCTATAACAACTCTCTGATTATGCATAATGAAAGACTTTTGAACATACATTAATCAACATCTTTCCATTTTGAAAACTTCTTTTACAGAACATGTAATATAAATTAAATTGAGCCATACAAGAAAAGAAACGAAAGCCTAGAGAGAAAGTTTTGATGTAACATGTCCCTTTTTAATTAATTACATATACACTTTTTCCTTCAGTAAGTTTATTTTCCTACCTCTGGAGGAGTTTTTTTTTCCATCTCTCATCCGTTCCTACTGAGGGGGTGATATATCAAACTTCTTCCATCTTATTCACATAAATGTGCGCCCGGTTCACTAGCGTCAAAACTTTAAATTAAGTTATCTCAGAAGGAGGAGTAGGTGTGAAATACGTGTCTGGACTATCCCTGACTTCTATATTTATAACTTTTTTGTACGTAGATGCTGTTTAATAAGGTTAACACTAATGTAGGAATATACCAATCGTTATAAATTAATATACCAAAAATATAATACGATCTGGGTGATGATAAATAAGTACTCGGTTTTAAATTCATCAACAATTCACTTTACTGTTTTAAGGCTTCTTTCTGCAAGGGTTATAACTATAAAATTGCAAAAATCAGAAACGAGAAGGCAAAAGCAAGAAGGTGTAACTTACATACGAACGATAGCAAATTGTGAGTCTACTGACAATGAGTTAGTAGCGGTCTAGGACGTTTCGACACGAAAACGCTTTGACGCGGACCATTTCAAAGCCGACACGTATTGACGCTAGATGCAATAATACAAATTGAGCTTGATTTAAGCGTAGATTATGATGTTTATGATTATACCTGTGAATTCAGGCGAGTAGGGAAATTCCACTTTTTTAACATTTGAAGAGTTGAGCCAGGGATTTTTAATAATAAAGTTGTTTCTTGTTATTATTGCTGTCCCCATCTTCTCCCATTTATGGCCCACGTATTTAACTGCTGTATATCATCTGGCTTCTTTCCAGCTGTTTGGAAGAAGTCGCGTATTATCCCATTGCCAAAAAATAAGAGACCAGAAGCATACGCTGACTTACGTCCTATTAGTATTTTATGCGTAATGTCCAAGATTTTTGAGAAATTATTGAAAATTTAAATCAGAGATTTTATTAATAATTTTAATATTCTTCCTTCTTGTCAATCTGGGTTTAGATCTAATTATAGCTGTGCTACTGCGTTGTCTTGTGTTGTGGATGATATATGCGCAGCTGCTGACTCTGGTAAAATTACAACACTGATTTTATTAGATTTTTCACGTGCTTTCGACACTGTTAATCATCACCTACTTGTTACTATTTTGAGATGACTAGGTTTCAGTAATGATGCACTAGCATTGATCAAGAATTATCTGTCGTTCCGATGTCAGGAAGTAGTTTTAAATAACAAAATTTCAAACACATTGCCTGTGCGTAGTGGCGTTCCTCAGGGATCTGTTCTGGGACCTCTTTTATTTACTCTTTATACAACCCAACTCCATAAGTCTCTTAAGCACTCCTCTTATCACCTGTACGCAGATGATACTCAAATATATTATTCCTTTCACCGTGAAGACTTAATTGCTGCCAATACCGTTATAAACTCTGACCTTGCTAACATTGTTAGAATGTCTACCCAACACTTTTTACACATCAATACTAAGAAAACTGCTGTCATTGTTTTTGGAAAAAAGGCTGATATTGATTTTGCAATACAAAACTTGCAGCTTGAAATTAATAATGCCCCACTGAAGTGTAGCAAAACGGCCAGAAATCTGGGGCTGTATGTGGATTCTGAACTCCGATTTAAAGAACACGTAGGACAATGTATTAGAAAAGCTTATTCGAATTTGAGGAAGCTTTACGCTCATAAAGATTATCTGTCGGCGGATACCAAGAAGCTTTTATGTGACGCTATGGTACTTTCGCATTTCAATCACTGTGATGTTGTCTATGGCCCTTGCTTGGACGTCTGTACGGCAAACAGAATACAAAAATTACAGAACAGCTGTATTAGATTCATATGCGGAAATAAAAAATATGACCATATTTCTCATAAATATACAATGTTGGGATGGCTTAATATGAAAGAACGGCGTCGGTTTCATATGTATTGCTTCTTTTACAAAATTGTTAACTTTAAAACACCACCGTATCTTTATCTAAAAATAAGGTTCCGCAGTGATGTGCATAATATCAATATTCGGTTTCCGCATGCTATTACGCCGCCAGCCCACCGTACCACTTTCTTCGAAAGATCGTTTAGTTTTAACATTGCGCGTTTATACAATGACTTACCTACATCACTGAAGGGATTAAATTTTTCCTCCTTCCGGTCAGGTTTAAGGTCGTTTCTGGGCACAAAGGACTAGAGTACTCCCGCGGCTTGAAGCAGCACGATTTTAATCTTAATTTTTATTACTTTTTCAAATTTTAGTATTAAGTTTGTATGTATGTATGTATCTCAGTTTACACGATAAGATGTTTCTTTTATATTTTTTGGGCGGCCGGATTGAAAAACAGAACTTTCTGAATTCGGCCATTTGTTGCCCCACTTTGTAGATGTTTTTTCTTTGTTATCTTATTTAATTTGTACAAGTGGTGCAACAATAAAGAAATTATTATTATTATTATTATTATTATAGTAACGTAGCAGAGAAGGCATTAAATTAGAATATTTTAGATGATTTTTTGACGGCGGGAAGGATGAGAGAGGGAAAGGAGAAGAATTTTTTTTAATGATAATTTTTTTCACAACACCGGAGAAAAGGGCACCTTAAACAATACATGTATTTATCATATTTTATTAACATTAGAAAGGGTGAGATTCTTTTTTTCAAAACGTCGGAAGAATGGATGCAAAAAATGTTTTGAATCATAATTTTTTTTAACATTGAAAGGGGTTATAGGGCAAGGAGGGTGATTTTCTCTTAAATGATATGTTTTTCTTTCTTGTCATTGGAAAAGTTGGAGAGGGAAGGGGATGATTTTTAAATATTTATTTCTTTTTTTTTAAATATCGGGAGAAAGAATGCAACAAAAATGACTTGAATCACATTTTTTTTAGCATTGGAAGGTTAGAAGGGGAGAGAGATGATTTTTTTTAATGATGGTTTTTTTTCTTTTTTTAAGCATTGGGAGGGAGAATGCAATAAAAATGGTTTGGATCATATTTTTTAGCATTGGAAAGGATTAGGAGGAGGGGGATGTTTTCTATAGTGATAATCTTTTTCTTTAGCCCTTCAATGTTAAAAAAGTATAATTTGAAACATCTTAATGCGTCCTCCCTTCCAATGTCAAAAAAAAAGAAAAAAATTATCATCGCCCTCCTTCCCCTCCAATGTTAAAAAAAATTATTTGAAATATTTTTTAATGCGTCCTCGCCCGGTGTTTAAAAAAAAGGAAAAAAAAATCATCTCCCTCTCTCCCCACCCCTTCCAATGTTTAAAAAAAAAATGATTTGAAACATTTCTAATGCATCCCCTCTCCGATGTTTCTAAAAAAAGGAAAAAATATATCATTTGAAAGAAAATTATCTCTCTCCCCCTCTAACCCCTTCCAATGTTATAAAAAAAATATATTATTTCAAGCAACTCCCTCCCAATGTTTAAAAAAAAAGATGTGTATAATATATTCAAATCAAATTCAACTGGTATTGCATGTGGCGTCGAAATAGCGGCGTCGAAAAGGCCGCGTCGAAATATCTCATTCCAGAGTTAGTACACTAGCCATGCTGGCGCTATAAATGTTAGCTTAACATTCATAGCGTAAACAATACATAAATACAACAATAACTATGGGTGATTAAAAACAAAAAGCAAGACTGAATCACTAATATTTTAACAGCTGGCGCGATTGAAGCTAGTAGGTAGGGTTGGGAAGAACGCAACGTTCATTTAGGATTCGAACCCCGTGTAGGAAATGAAGCGAAATACAGAAAACGCAAATGATACAATTTTGTTCTTTCGTTCCTTTAGGGTTCATGGCTCGACGTCATCGTACCCATCAAACATCCTAGATCGTAACGTACTGCTGTGCACTGATTGAATTAATTGAAAATGCTAAATGATTTTTAAAATGAAAAAGAAAAATAAAATTAGCTAGCTCAACGGATAAGATTTTTAAATTGAACAAAAGAACAATCAACCTCAGAGTTACCCTCGAGAATTAAAACTTGAATCTAACCACGAAAAGTAAAATGTGAGAGAAAGAAATCATTCTTTCTTAATTACCCGAAAAATTGAAAAGGTTTAATAAAAAATAAAAGAACAGAATTTTCAACCCAACGACGTTAATTAACAATCAAATTTATTTCAACAACGGGTTTAAAATACAGATTGTGCAGAAAAAAAACCGTGAACTGAAGGTTCTGAGCTAAAATAAAAACTGCACTTGACTGAAAATTAAACTATACAAAGCAAAATTTTGTTTGTTCAGGAAGATTATCCAAAATCTCTCAATTTCAACCCACGTGATAACAAATTAAAAAAAACTAAGCGTGAACAGAAATTTACAAATGCAAGAACAAAGCTTCTACTCACCCAACCGAGATGATTGATAATTAACAATGAAACAGCAAAATTGAATAACGGAAAATTTAACTCTTTAAACTATAATGAGAAAAAATAAACTAAAATGTATCTTCCCAAACAAAAATAATAAATGATCTTATATCTATAATGTGCACACTTCAATATATTAGCATTTATCACAATATGAATATCTTGATTGGCTATATTTTTACAGGAACAAAATGAAATTTACAATAATCAAAATAAAATACATAATGGGAACAAAGATATACAAAAATACGTCTACTCACATCAATAGTCGAACAAGGAACTCCTTAACAAAACTCTACAATTGTTTTTCTTACAAAAATCCCTCTCTCAAAATCGTACAACGCAGTCGTATAACAATACGTCAAAATTCAATAGAATAGGCATTAGAACAACGCTAGCGAACACTAGACAAATAATTGAATGGAATTATTTAAAAAGCTTAACTCTTAAATAATTAAATCATACAATTAACTCTTTAACTAAACTTATACAAAATAAACATCAAAATTTGTGAAAAACCCTCGGTAAACTGAATCAGCTGTTTCAAGCAAAGAAACCAACCATAACAAACAAACAATAAGTAACCAAAATATGCAACAGAAAACACACTCAGCGGTAGCGCGGGTTATCTAACCCCAGCAGTACATTCCCATACTGTGCAGAGATGATGTTAACATTATGTTATGATCAATCGATCGAATGCAATGATTGAAATATATTAGTTGCATTCCGTCAATTTCACGAAACTACGTTCAATTACTTGGACTTACAAAGACACAGAAACTTGCATGTTAGGAATAACAAGCCCAATGAGGACCACTTTTACAGCAGCAAAAGAGCGCCTCTTATATCTACATCCTCTCCATTTGGTGATAATTGGGGAGATAAGAATGGGCCCTCTCAGCTTGCAGGAACTACGAAGCGGAAGGCAGCGGAAAGCATGCAGGATTGAACTGGTTCACAGACGGATCAAAGACCAAGAACGATATTAGAGCTGGAACCTATAGTAAGGTGAGAACCACAATGATCACCCTTACCACGGTCTTTCAGGCAGAGGCATATGCAATATTGCATTGTGCACGTGAAATCAATCACATCGCTTATAAAAACAAACGAATCTATATTGCCACAGACAGGCGATACTGAAGGCACTAGTGAATCCCAAAATGCAATCAAGACTGGTTTAGGAATGCATTCGAGAGCTTAATAGCCTAGCAGACCGCAATAATATCACTTTGCTATGGGTGCCCGGATGTTCAGCTATCGAAGGAAACTAAAAAGGCGATTAGTTAGCAGGAAAGGGATGTTCTGCTTCGTATATAGGCCCAGAATATACAGCACGAGAGCAGGTAAGAAGTTGAGTAAAAGAAAAGCACAAAGAACACTGGAATAAAACAACCAAGCAGATTCATGGAAAGATCTTTATTGAGGGCTCATCAAAGAAGAAGATTCAAGCACTACTGCAGCTTAGTTGGGTTCATCTTCCCACCGTAACAGGTCTCTTTACAGGGCACCGCGTACTGAATGGACATCTACAGAAAAGTGGAATCAATACTGGAGATACCAACTGCAGGCTATGTAATGGGATGCCAAAGAACGCTTACCATATTCTGTGTGAATGCAAGGTTCTATACCCAAGAAGACGCAATTTTTACCAAACCAAAAATGAACCTAGAAGATTACTTCAATCAACCAGTCAGAGACTTGTACAGGTTAATGCAGGGTACTGGATACCGAAATGGCTGATATAATGGGAGACCAAATACAAAAAGCTTAGAGTCTGCAGTGTTTCCGGAAACTTCAGGTCAGACGGTTGCCACAACAAAAAAGATAGTGAATTAACGTCGCGTTTTCCTAACACTAGAAAGAGATTGTATCATCTTTCCCATCTGTTTCTACACTCGACGCCACTATATTCCCAATGCAAAATTGCTGCTCTAGTTACATCGTTGCACTGATACAAATAAAGTGCAGTTACATAATAGCAAACCGTTCATTAATTTATGTCTGTAATGTAGTAATCTAAAGTCTAAAACGCTGATATTACATTGAAAGTATTATTTCCGCCTTCTATTCTAAAGTATTGCATTACAACAACCGAAATGTAATGCTTGCTCCAAACAATGTTTTTACATATTTTAGATATTTTTCTCGCGCAAAATATGGTTAAGAATCAAGAAATGCGAAGCATTCTCCGGTCTCGAGCGAAACTTTACACTTTCCTAAGTAATTACGCCCGAGTTCTCGACCGGGCACTCCTTGTAAATATATCCTTGCTTAACGTAAAATACGCGATATCAAAGAAAATGGGATCCCCTCCACCGTCACAACAGCTTTCACATTTCGTACGTAACAAAAAGAAAACAAAAGCGAGAGAAGGAAGGGGCCACTACGGAGGACGACGACGACAAAACTTTTCATAACTCCGGGTAACAAATTGTTATTTTTATTTCTAGTCGGACCGCTAGACGTGAAGATTCTCGGCGCGAACCAACCCTTGTCCGCCGGAAGGAGATACGACTTACTGTGTCAAAGTTCGGGATCAAGACCTCCAGCGACCATAACCTGGTGGAAGAATGGGCAGCGGCTGGAAAGGACCAAGGAGACGGTAAGGGAAAACCCATTATATCGGTCCGAATACTATTTCCCTTTTCTCTCTACGTTCACAACGAGGACGATGGGAGAGAATTCTCATGTATATAATCGCGGCCAAATGTTATAGATACGACAACTTGATTAGTACCTATTACTTAAAATGAATACTGTTTTTAGCAACGGTGCTAAATTAAAGTAAAATTTATTCCATAATTACTTATCTTTCTTGCGATCTGTTTCGTAACTCAAGCAAGCATTCACAAAAAACCATCAATTAAAAAAAATATGACGCAAAATTCTTGACGGTGGGTTAGTTCCATATAAGTTCGTTTTTGGTCTGTTTCCACTATCTCTTGGTTTGTTTAGATTTGACGTTTCGGCAGTGTTTCTACTATCGTCATCAGGGTATCGCTGATAAAGACTGGGTTATGCCAATTCCGTAGTTGGCGCTGGAAATGTATTCATTTTGTAAAAATTGCCTACGGTCGCATAGCGGTCGTTTAATCCTATAGTGGTTAGTCCGGGATAGGTATTTTTATACGTAATGTGTGGAAATTGCTGTGCATCAAAGTTATTCTATGGTTTTCTTTTTTCCTGGAGATTTATTGTTGAGATTTTTGAAATCTCCTTCCACACTTCATTTATGAAAATCTAGATACTTGCAATTCATCCTAAACCCTGTGCTCCGCCTCAAGATACTGCACAAGGTTACATATTCTATTATTAACAACACGTTGTTACTCCTGAATGTTGATTTAAATATCAACTTTTGTACTAGCCTCTCTTTATAGGCTTCTTGTTCGTCGTTTTCGTAATTCTTATACTGTATCTCTCAAAAAGCTAATAAATTTTAGCGAAAGCTTAGATTACATAGGATCTTCTCAATTTTTACCCTGGGCTAATTAACACCGAACCTAGTTAGTTATCTTTAATATATGTGTCGCCTCGCGGCTTTAACTAATGCCCTAACTTTCCTATGCAACTGCTACTAATCAGTGAGTGGATATTCAAATGAAAGATGCTCTGGTGTAGCTACCCCATCACATTAACAATGCGAATCATTAACCCTCCCAATTCTACTTAAAAATGATTTGAAATTACCGTAACCCGTTATTATTATTATATGGATATATAACATATCCAAGTATCTAACAACAAATCAGTCGGATTTCTTTTGAATTCCTTAACGCCTCTAATACAGATAATCGGTTATAATTCGCCAATTCTCACTCGCCCCTAATATGTATAACGTACAGCCTGATTTATTGTAACTAATTCTGTCTAAAAATTATTGCAATAGTCCTCTAATTTAAACTTTTCATCATATATTTCAATGCCCCTATTATAAACAAAAAAATAAGCTACTCTGTACAACCCTTACTCTTCGACCCATAATCTGTTTCTACAGCAGATTCCATCATATTTTTTTGAATTTTAAGTATTTTACTCTTTATTTATCCTGCGCTATTGTGGTTTTAGAATTCTGATAATACTTTATTAATCCATCTGATTGCCAGTGTGATCCCTGATGTATCCATACCCCATGCGATTCCAGATTTGGAACACTGATAGCCTTTGGTGTCGTCACTTTGTACGCAGTTTCTGGATTATGGGTTTGGGAAGGTGGCTGGCGTCTTGTTTTCTAGGTAACATCCACGGCAGAGTGGGCTGCCAACAAGTTCCGTGCTGCGCATGTGTTTATTAAGCCTACAGTCAATAGTTCTACAGTTTGACGTAGTTTGCTGCGAGGGAGTTGCTAGCACTATTTTGTTGTCTTGTACGACAACCTGGCGATGACTTTGCATGTTTGACAACAGGTAGTTATGAATCTATTCTCGTGTAGAGATCTATTGATTCATTAGGATATTGGATGTAGCCGATGAGAGAGGAAGAACATGCTCCACTCGCGTGCAAGGAAGACACGAACTCCGTCTCGTCAATCTATTGACAGACTCGTTTCCCAAGTTACCTTTATGACCTTTAATCTATTTAAGCCTCAAGTAATTGTTAATCGCAATCGATTCCAAGGCGTTATAGCTCTGAAGTATTAGGTCTGAAGCGATTTTATAACTGCTAAAGGCTTTAAAAGGGCAGCTTGACTGCCACTATATAGGACAATACGCAGTCCTTTAATATTTTTTCGGCACCATCACCAATCCTCGAATCACCAAATTTTGGCCTAGAGGACTGTAGCTAGACTACCCAGTGCCAGCTCTAGGTTGAATTTAAGGTTCGAAGAGGAAACTCCCGTACTTGGCCCTGTTTTTGTCTTTAGTTAATCTGTATAGACGACGATCAAAGGTAATTATTTTGCGTAAGGGCTAAGGTGGCTGGTGTAGCGTCCGCCAAGAGCAAACACGAGAGGCTCATAGTCTTCCGCGGTACCAAGAAGAAGCGCTTTTGTGAATGATGTTAGCATGGTCGCGCCCGCCCCTTGCTCTTTCAGCCGACCAAAAGAACCCGAGGTCGCAACGCCATAGCCGCTCTGAGCGGCCCTTCTTCTACGAATAAGCGTTTCTTGGCTGGTCGCGTTTGTTCTTAGACTTTTTGCTTTAGGCAACATTTCTGCCGGGTGTCCATTCATTCTGAGTTTGCTGTGGATAGTTTCAATTTCTTTATTTGCGTCAGTTGAATCGAAACATATGATTTTTGCTCAGTCATATAGACATGCTGCGACTTCAATTTTTATGTGTTGTGGGTGGTTTAATTGTTGATGTAGATACCAGAGACTTGCACGAGTAAGTAAAAATGTAGTCGATTAATAATCGGCGATTACCTTTCCCGACGATGCGAGTAGGTAATCATTAAGACCGCATCGTAGGAATCGGCATCGTCGCATCGCAGAATCGTACGATTCTTACTCGTAAGAATAGGGTACAATAATTGTGCATATATGGTGCTATTTGTTGGTTATCACTTATTATAGTGGCTTGATTTTCCTAATGTATTGTATGTTTATAGTTTCTAATAAAAGTTTTCCAAATTTCGTGTTCCTGCTTTTTTATATGATATGTTTCTGTCGAGATTAAATCATACTAGATCTATTTAAACAAACGTTAGTTTTATTGCTTTCTACCAGTAAACGAATAACAATGACACTGTAAACTGCCCTAATCGCAAAACTTGAGAGAAAAAAAAAGAAAAAAGCAAGTGCTCCTCAAGGTCCGTATATACAAGGTTACCTCATAACTTTTCAGCTAATCAAGAGAAAGAGCGCGAACGTGTCATCATGTATGCTGTTTTAATAAATAAAGTGGTGCATATATATAAAAACAAAGGCGATTTGTACTCCCAAACTAAATATTTATTTTTATAATAAAAAACGAATTTCTACTATTATGTAATAGTAAACATAAGTAAATCAAGTAAAAATATTATATAAATATAACACAAAACTTAGAACTACGCACATAGAGCAGCAAAGTGGTAAAAAGATAACCATTATATATTATCAAACTAAATATTTATTCTTCCTAATAAAAAAGCAGTTTCTTATTATTATATAATCATAAGCATAAGTAAATTAAGCTAAAAAAATAACATTAATTTAAAAACTAAGAAAACTAAAATTAATGTTTTTTTTTTCCTTTGTTTCTTGGCAAATTTGCGTCCTTCAGATTTAACTTCTCTCTTTCGAGTGATTTTTTTTGTTTTAAGTTTAAATATCTATTTTTTTTTAAAAATCTTAATTTAGAAAATTTTTCAATTAATGTTTTACAGTGGCGGCTCGTGAGTTATGAAAGAGTGTGGGCACAATATAAGAACTTGCCTATTTTTTGTACATAAAATTCATTCTCATATTTTTCATGCTGGAAAAGACGTCAGTGACTTTGTTGTAAAAATGCGTTCAGTCGATCTTCTGACATTGTGCTTCTCAGAAATGTTTTAATGCGTTTGAGGGTGGAAAAACATGTTTCACATACTGCTGTCGACATGGGGTTGTACAAATAATATCCAACAGTTTAATGTTTCCGTCAAAACTTTTTTTTAAGTTGTTGTGTATTATGAACACTAAAAGCGGCAAAACACCACCTACATCTACGTCACATATGTTCTCGCGCTCGTAAATTACTGAAAGCTCACTTTTCAATTTTACTCTATCCAACATAGGATAAGATTTCACATTTTTTTATACACATAATTAACCGACGCAAAATATGACGATTTTTTTCTACACCTTCGTTGTACTTAATTTTATGTCGCAAATAAGCATTGTCTAACTATTCACGTATGTCCACTTTGCCTAGAACATTGAAATCCACGCATGCATTCATGTAAGAAACGGAATTTTCGTGTTTCTTTGCCCTCTTTGCGATATGCTTTAAATCATTTAACCTTTGTTTATTACTGACTCTTTCTTAAAATTAAGCAGATAAAACAAAACAGTTTATTTGTTAGTGAACATCCGCACATCCACTCATATTTTTATTGAATACTCTATTGTAAGTTCGAGTTTTACGTGTGGAAGTGTAGGCCTTCCTTTCTCTTTAATTAAAAGTTTTTCCTCAAATGAGAGCGGGTTTTTTTTTTTTTTCAAGATTTTGCGCTCAATTAACTTCCATTATTAACAATAAACGTCACTTCAAGCCTTTGAAATCACACATGCGCGGTACGCGTTGAAAACGATGCAGTCGCAACGAATGCAAGACGTTAACTGGGGACACGGCATTACGTACCCCGTAGCGACCGTATAAGCGCATATAGCGAAGATAAACGGAGCCGTCCGATTCATACTCCAAATAGGTACATCGGAAAGAGTGCCCCGGAACATAGTTCGCTTCGCATAGCGTTCGCATATACGCTAGCGTCTGCGGTGCGGAAGGATACTTTCATACCATCGTTATAAAAATACGTAAAAATAATAAAATAAAATAATGCACTGAATTACATGCAAATTTCTTTTTGTGTGTATTTTGGTTGTCGCCACTCATATTTTATCAACAAGAACGTGTCTTGCAATATACTTTCAAGTTCTTTTTATTATAACAGAATACCCCCAATACTAGCCTTTAAATGTAAACAAACACGGGAATAATCGCGAAGCGCGTCATCACAGCGTCAACGTATATCCACCCTCTCCTTTAACCGGGCCTCACCTTACGAGGTAACCATATGTATACGGACCTTGAGTGCTCCTGACGATTCTGCGAGTAGTAATCATACGATGCCACGATGCCGATTGCTACTCATACCTCATATACACGATTATGCGTATTACTAGACGCATCGTTATACTCGTCAAATGCGTAAACGTACCTATACTCGCACGATGCCGTACTCACTCGTGCAGGTCTCTGGTAGATACTACCCTGTGTAGGTTGGTTTTCTGTACACACTAGTTTGTATGCTTTCGTTCATTTTCTGGACTAGGACATCTAAGAATAGGATGGTATTATTCTTTCTCAATTCCATGGGGAACTTGATTGAAGGTTTTATGTTATTGATGCGTGTAAGATATTCCCCTGCAGGGTATTTACACCATGTGGTCATATGATGAAAATGTCGTTGACGCATCTGAGCCAGAGCCTTGGCTTCAGATAATCGTACTGTTGTTTGCTCATGTAGCAATTTAAGTTCAGTCAAGAATCTTAAAAGAATTCTAGAATAAGACTTCAAGTTTATTAGGTAAGTATAACCAATATGTCACTGTTATATTCAACGATATTCACAGTAAATTTTATGTTATATGAATGGAGTCTTAAGAACAAAAAGTTATTTTGTTTTATTAACGTTACCTTCTTTATTGGGTATGTTATCCATGTCTTAGTTCAACCATACGAATATAAAATGCACCGACAAGCAATATTGAATATACATTTAATTTAAGTCATATCTACGCTAAAATGTTGGACAAGAATTTATAATCTACATGATAGTTGAATAAACGTTTCTTTATTTATTTTAGTATACTAAATGTAAATGTAAAGATATCTGGCCAAAGCACAGTTTATTATATAGCAATAAATAATTGGGCTATGTTAAACTGTATTTCAGCATTTTAAAATGCGAACTTTTTTATTGTTCATTATACTAATTGTAAATCAAGATTAAACGGTTACGCATGTTTTAACTTTATAAACAGTTATCCATTGTTTTTGATACAATATTCTACTATTTATTATACGGCACAAAATATTGCTTCGGTTTTTATCACCTTATTGTGATCTCTATTTAGCCTTGGAAATTTATATTAGTTTTGAAATTTTTGTCATGAATTTTCCTTGATTCACAACATTGTAGTTTCAGGTTTTCGCAAGGAATCAGTTTGCAATTACTTATTAGATTGAAACTATACACACGATGCAAAAAATGTGTGTTTCCTATTTTGACCTTATTTTATTAATAATCAGCAATCTTCTATAACAGAAATACTCCAAACTGTGGCACTGTTAATACTGCAAACTTCTCCTAGACCCCTCACCACAAACTGCATTAAACTGAACTCTAGTTCAGTGTTTCTGCTGATGATAACTTGGCCATTGAAACGTACGTCCAGGTTAGTGCAGTTTGTGGTGAGGGGTCTAGGAGAAGTTTGCAACAATCTTCTAATTCATAGCAATGTGTAAAAGCTATTGTATGCTAGACCATGTCATCATCGGTAAAGCATCATTCCTTTACAAACATTATTCTTCCTGTTTTGTCATTTCATAGTAAATCTCAATTTTCAGGTATTTCAGACTGAATAGCAAAATATTTAGCATATTGTTGTTAAGCGATCCTATAATTCTAAGTAGCAGTACGTGGAACATGAATATTTTCTGCACATTAGCTCCCCTGGTTTTAATTGGAAAAATGGAACTGAAATTCAATTAGGCCTATATCTTTTTTGTATTTGAAATTCGTAACCTATAAATAAGCCTACAAATATGTATTAACCAAATCAATTTTCTTACAATCGCTTATTATATCCAACATTACTTATGATATCTAACATTTGGCCGCAACTGTATGTATAGTTCAGCCTTTGTAATTCAACTAGGGCGGACGGGAGTGAATGGAACAGGGTGATGTTACGCACATACATATGCGGTACGCACATAAGGTCCTTTAGTCTAGATTTTTTGTTTGGGTATCTTTCCCAACTGCGACCTTTCCGGGGATCCTGTTTTATGTCCCTCCGTTAATGCTTCAACATGGAATTTTCTATTCTGTTTTGATTCTCGGTTACTTGTGGACGGAGATTTACGACGTCGTAAAAAATACGACCCACGAAACGGTAATAATCTTAATAGTAAATAATAAAATAACAACAAAGTAAAAAGCAAAACAAAAGCTTAGCCTTCTATAAATAACTACAAAATTAATTGTTCAAACCGTGCAGGTAGTTGTTTCTCCACATTATTCCATCATGGCCGGGTCATTTACCTATAGCACTCGGAAACCATGCAACTGCGTCCATATTTAAAAGGAATTACTAAAATTAATTCTCGCTGCTGTTTTACAGTGAGTTCGTAGCATTAAGTATACACAAAGAATTTTGTCGCTGCATTCACCACAGCACCACTTTTGTTGCAGCTTATTTTCAGAAAATGAAAAGATAAATGGGTTGGCGCGCAGTCTGCGCTGAAACCGAAGGAATTTGCGCACGAGATCTTCTTGATTTACTCTTTTTTTCGGTAGCGAGGGATGGGGAATGCGACAACTGTAAAACTAACGCGACAGGAAGAAAGGAAATGAACGTGTAACATAAAATTTAATGTCTTCCAAACAGCACTTGCTGCGCTTTTCCTATTTACGCCGTCTAGGGCTGCAGTTTCCTTTTTCCTAAACTAAAGTGATGTGGTGGGAAGGAATTACCTTTCGTGTCGTAAATCTAGCAATGTCAGTAGAAATTGCAGAGTGCTTCATTATCCAAAAGATTATTTTAAAATGTAGAGGACTTGAAATGAAGACAAATATATACATAAATTTATATACTATTCTCATGTTATAAAACACACTGTATTTAAAATAATAATTTTGCGTTAAATACGTTATATACCTCCAAATGTCTATAACAAATATTTTTTAATTTAGAACATTCTTCTTGATAATTTCGGCTTCTATATAAGAATGAATAAAATGCCAAATGACATTTCGATAATTTTTTTTTCTTCTTTAGAAATCAATACATATCTACCATCCGATCAAAAAATTACATATTTATTTTATTATTATTGAAATGTGTTAAAAACATTTTGAGAAGCTTGAGAAAACCATGTCTAAGTTTTTTATGTTGAAAAATGTTCACAAACATTTTACTTAGGAAAACTTTTGTAAAAGAAATTAACAGAATTAACACGTAATATAGAGCAAATCTCAAACTGCATAGATGTAGCGCTGTGCAGTGTAGTGGTTGCCAAATAGTATATGCCACTTATTTGCTGTCTTGTGCCACGACTTACTATTAAATAATAATAAGGTATTTAATACAGATAATAAACTTTTGGATTTAATACTCGCATCTAAATTCACTAAAGTTCAGTAGTTCATTCCGATTTCTCCTGTGTTCGCGAAGATATTACCACCCAGCTCTTGACATTACTGTAGAAATTTCAAATAATAAGAAATTACCTAATTTTCCGTTTGCTAATATTTCCTCCTTTAATTTTCGTAAGGCCAACTGTGATACTCTTAATGATGCAATAGTTCGTGTTGATTGGTCTATTCTCCTGAAATTCAACGATGTTAATCTGGCTTTGGATCATTTTTATGATGAACTTGCGCGTGTTTTTGGTATGATTATTCCAAGTAAGCGATCTAATAATACGAAACGAATGTATCCAGTATGGTTTACATGTGACATTATATCAAATATTAAAATGAAAGACTATTATAGAAGGAAATGGTTACGTACTAGAAATGAAATGTTACGTAGAATCATCAAAGAACTAATTTTTAGAGCGCACAGCAATTACTTAAAGCGCGCACAAAGTGACATTAAGGCTATGTATCCTGCTGTGGAGTTATATTAACAATAAGCACGGAAGAACGCGCATACTGGCACCTTATTTTCTGATGGAATTGCAATGGATGATCCACAAAACATTGTAAATGCTTTTGCTAAGTTATTTTCTGATATGTTTGAAAAAGATAGTATTATGCCTAAAAAATTTTCTGCTACGAACTTACCTACTATTAATCCGGATTTTGTTACTGAAAATTATCTACTGGATATAATGGCACACTTTTCTAATAAATTCACCGCAGGGGATGATTTTATACCTTCCTTTATTATCAGGAACTGTAGAATGTCACTTATTAAACCTTTATCTATAATATTAAATTTATGTTTAACATTGAACGTATTCCCAGATCGATGGAAACGATCAAAGATCCTGTTCCTGTATTTAAGAAAGGTGATGTAACTCAGATTGGAAATTATAGACCTATTTCCATTTTGTCTAACTTTGGCAAAATCTTTGAGCAAGTTTGTACGATTGCATCTATAAGAGTGTTCGCACCTACTTATCTCCCATTCAACATGGCTTTATGACGGGAATCCACTGTCACCATCTGGTTACGATTACTCAATATTCAGTGAGCATCTGGATAACCGCGCCAGGTTGATGTTGTATACACCGATTTGACTCGTGCGTTGATACAATCAGCCATTCTGTTCTATTAGCCAAACTTGATGGTTTTGGTTTCTCGACGTCCTTTATGCACTATGAAATCCTACTTGGAAAACAGAACCGCATATGTTTCCTATAACGGCTATCAATCATGTGATTATGTTATAGCTTCAGGTGTGCCACAGGGGTCAAATTTGGGTCCCTGCTCTTTTTACTATACATAGATGATCTGTTAACTTCATTAACTTGCCCTGCCTTAGCTTATGCCGATGATTTGAAAATATATACTGCTATCACTAATGAAAAAGTGCGAATACTTCAGCATAATCTCAACTTAATTTCCAACTGGTGTAGTAATAATGGCTTAAACTGAATATTGCCAAATGTTTCACGATGACAATACACCGAAGGACTTCTCCATCTATAAATGTTATAACGTAAACGATGTTCCACTACAGTCCCTGAAGACCATTACTGATCTGGAGTTTTATTTGACTCAGAATTGACATTTGTTCCGCATATAACTGCAATGTGCAAATCTGCGGCATCAGCGTTGGATTCGTTATACGCACCTGTAAGGAATTCACGGATATCAGTCTAATGAAAATGTGTATTTTTGCATTTGTTGTCTCGAAGCTGGAATATGCAAGTGTTGTATGGCATCCCATGTATGTAACGCATTGTCCAAAACATTGAACGATACAGCGCAGGTTTTAAAATATATTTCATTTAGAATAACTGGGAATTATCCTGCAAGAGGTGCGAATTTGAATCCATAATGAGTGAGCTTCATATGCTCATTACTAGTAGACGTGAGCATCACTCCGTTACTTTTTACTTAAATTAATTAATAACAAATTGATTGTTCGCATTTGCTTTCTAAAATAAGTTTCAAGTACCCCGGATTGCGAGTAGATCGACAAACAACTTATTATACCAAGAGCCATACAAATTATTAGTTAGAGCGCTATTACTACAATGTGCCGTAATGCAAATAAGCTACATCCTGATATTTGATGTTTGGAGTATGATATTCGTTTTTTTTTTAATGCTTTATTCTTACGATATTATTATTTTTTGTTATATATATGTTGTTGCTAGATTATTTTGTAACTTTACCATTAGTTAGAATTTTATTTTATTTGTACGTTGTTTATTTATATCTATTGTGCTGTAATTGGATGCGTCTGTTGGACATAAGAACTATTATTATGTATTATATTATTATTATTATATTATTAACATTATTATTTCACTTTCACAGATACTTTTTGTTGGTTATCTGGTACACTGAAGAGACGCATCGGTCCGAAGACAAGATGGCCCCTTGGTAAGTATGTATTAGCGCTAGATGTTTAGAGTACGGCGTATAATGGAGCAGGTGTCGAGCATCACAGACTTCTGCATCAGTAAGTATAGATCTTCTGGTAGTCCCAGTTCCTCCAAGCCTTTGTGAAGTTTTTTGGGTATTTCGCCCGTCGCCCCCATCACTATAGGTACCACCATAACTTTCCGTAGGCCCCACATGTCCTTGATCTCCTCGGCAAGCGGTAAGTATTTATTGATTTTTTCCGTGATCGTCTGGTGATTTATTTGATAGGGAACTGCCACATCAATTATAAAGGCGGTTTCTTGCGTTTTTAGGGTTACTACTATATCGGGAATGTTGTTTGGGATAGGCTTATCTGTTAGTATCTTCCTATTCCAGTAGATGCGGCTGGTGTCATCTTCGCAAACCGGCGGCGGCTCATATTCATAGTAGGCGGGGTTCATGTAGTTGTTGGTGTTTCTTACAGAGTTCTAGGTGTAAAATCTTGGCTACTCGGTTGTGCCTATCCAGGTACTGTTTTGGTGCCATCACCGAACAGCCAGCCAGTAGATGATCCAAAGTCTCATCTTTCTCCGCGCACATACGGCATTTGCTGTCAGCAGCTGTCTTAAGTATCGATCGGCGGTAAACTCTGGTTGCCATCACCTGATCCTGTATGGCTGTCACGAAACCCTCCGTCTCCGGAAAGAGGTTGCCTCTCCTTAGCCAGATCTGCGATGCCACGGTGTCTATGGCACTACTTTCTATTCCCGACAAGTATCTTCCATGAAGTGCCTTACTCCTCCACTGTGTTTTAATTTCGTCAACAGTGGGGATACTATCTAAAGGGCTGTAGTTGTCGTTTGCCAGGCGTAGGGGTGTCGCGTTTCGGTCTGTTTGTGCTATGGCCTTGTGAAGTTCGCTGGTCCTTGCTTTCTGGAAGAAGTACTGTCGTAGATTATGGATTTGCCGTGAGTTGGCTACGACGGCAACTAGGGATCACCTCTCCTCCAAGTCGTCGGGGTAGGTGGAATCGCTCAACGGAGCTGCGCGGATGGTGCGCGCGCGATGTTTGGTAAACGCGGTAAATTATTATTATTATTATTATTATTATTAAAGTAACAAAGTTTTACTAGTTTACTAGAAGTAAAATTATAGGAAAAGGATTCTGCAAGGAGAATATTCTATTTCAATATTTATTAATATTATTACATTTCTAAATCAATATTTTATTCATAGCTATGAAAAACAGCGAATATTTATTTCATATAGACAGCCAAAAATTATACAAAAGAGAGCACTCCATATATGTATTTACATATAAAATAGGTGGGTTTACTTACATCGCTCTAAATCAACGATTCATTTCATTAAACAGCTTTGAATTAAAGTAATTGGACACAAATTTTAGCTTGGTAATAATAATAATAATAATAGATGTTATTAAGCCAGCAAAGGAGTCCAATTACAGGGCTATACGCATAAATATAAAAGTAAACTTAAACAAAATTCAACGTAGAGAGGCAAAAACAGAAAAAAAACACAATTATAGATACTAATAAAAGAAAACAAACAAACAATACTGGTTTTAGAAAAAAATTCTAAAGATCCTTTTTACATTAAATGAGAAAAATCTGTTTGCAAAAAGAAAAAGAAGAAAAATTCGCGGAGGTTTTCTTACCGACAAACTATAATTCATTTCGAAGGGCATCGTTAAGAAGAAAAGAAAGATTCTTTATCAATTTTTTGCGTAATTTCAAAAATTGCATCTTAATAGGAAATTCTCTAAATCACTTAGAAAAGTTTAGGAGTTAAGTTGGTAATGTAAGGCAATTTACAACATTTAAAATCTGTCGTTAGTAAGACCGTCATCTAAAGTGACAGAAGAATTTACGATTTAGATTGAACATTGAACCATTGTTGATAAATGTATTAAATAATCCTTACTGAATATAAAAGTTTCCGGGCTGATATGCCGTGGTCTAATATTTGTAGATGTCGACGTTTCGCCAAACTCTGTGGCTGGCATCTTCAGGACGGTGATCTAGCAGTTTCACTAGTTGTCTGATGAGTGGTACACCGCAGAGTTTGGCGAAACGTCGACATCTACAAGAATTAGACTACGGCATATCAGCCCGGAAACTTTTATATCCAGTAAGGATTCTGACACCGGCGGTGAAAGCCTCATTTATTCATTTATTAAATAATATTTAACATTCTTATCCCTTAGCGTCACACAAATAAGTTGATAATACGATTTTTCACAGCTATCACAGCATTTATACTCGTACTGATAGAACGTTTGAAAAAAATAATACGATTTAGCTTATTATACCAATCAAGCATGCTATATCCTGTACTATTATCAATATATTTAGATTTTATAGAAAGTGCAAATTAATTTATCAATAATTAATGGACAGTGTACTAAATAACTGCACTGTATTCCTTGTCTTTTTATATTTTTAAACGATAATGTAGACGCCAGCATATTTCAAATACGAGAGAAAATCTATAGATAAATGTACCGCATAAGGAATACCTATCCAATACAATTCGACTTTCAAATGCATACGTAAATATGTAGATACATTCTATGTTGTGGCTTTAGTGCGCCAACAAAACACATCGCAGCTATATCAAATTCGAACCCATGTTTTCTATATCCAGAATTTACGAGCACGAACTGAGTATTATGTGTAGTAACTAATATATACTGAAGCTACCTCATCGGTATGCATAGAGTATGCATAATTTTCTGTTTTGTTCTGATGCTGGCAGGATACCTGCGCGACTTTAATGGCGATGCCTTTTTAATATTAATATTCTACGCCCATCGGCAATCTTTGTTATGGGTTTTTACTGATGGAAATTCGAAACACATCAGTATATAAAGGAGATGTTCCGGGAGATCGTTACTGTAATGAACCAGAAAAGAAGCCTCGTTACAAGATAGCTCTCCTTTTCCTTTTTCGTTGTAGATTGTAAATAAAATATTCAATAACTCAAGTTTGGAATATCATCAGGAATAATTAATTCTGGCAATTCAAAATAAGTTATGAAGGTCATATTCCTCATTGTTATAGCAAGTCCATTCTACCGTTTAAATCCTTTTACTACAATGGGATGTCATGGCGGAAAACGGACTATCGTTCCTTGCGGGTTCCCAGCGCGTAGGAATTATCACGCTACTCAACTAATTTTGGCGTTACGTGCGAAGAAAACTAACAAAAGGGTAGAGCAAATCTGAGAGTCTTTAGAATCAGTTTACGCACAAACGAATAGCGGTCCAAATTGGTGCTACGATTCGTGTTTAGCAGTAAAGATGAGGCGCTAGATGGCGTTTGAGGGCCAAAATTACAAGACAGCAGAAAATTCCCCATTCTAAATAACCGAGAAAAAAAAAAAACTATGTAAACTATGATATTGATATTGATATTGATATTGATATTGATATTTATTTGATCTTCGAATGTAAATACAAGGAATGTACATACATTATGAATACGTCAGGTTAACATATTAAAAATGAAAATATTTAAATTACACATATACACATAAAAACATAAGACACAAAGTCTGAATAAATCTAACTGCTAAGATTCCTTGATTGAATAATATGGCCTAGAACAAAAAAATCGTGACAGGACGACGAAAACTTTTAAAGTCTGTATGGTTTCGAATGCATTCCGGCAGCTTGTTTAGGCATTTAGCACCAATATAGTCTATCTTATCTGACACACTGTTAGTCTTTGAAGTCTGGGCGTAGTTGAATTTTATTCCGTGTTTGGTAGCGTGGTAATCACAATTTTTTCCGAATGTCATTTTTTTTTTTGATGTTTATAACTAGGTTGAACATATATAGAGAGTTAAATGTCATTACTTTAAGTTTTCTAAACATGGGACCACAACTGGTTCGTGGAGTACACCTTCAATATTCGTATATTTTTTTTGAATTTTAAATACAGCTTCGCGTGGCCACTGTTACCCCAGACCGCTAAAACCGTATTGCAGGACCGACTGGAAGAGCCCGAAATACATCTGCATCAGCACAGTTTAGAGACGGTAAGACCGCAACCTCCGGATAAGTAACACGACCGCGCTCAGTTTTTTACATAAAGATTGAATCTGTGTATTCCATGTTAATTTACAATCCGACGTAATAATCCTAGAATTTACATCACTCTCTTGCGGATACTTTTATTGGTTTATGCGAAGAGAATATTTGTTGTCATATGTCGTTCATAGGATAATATTGAATCATGTGTTTTACTCAACATTGAGTTGTATAACCGTTAAGTCTTACACCACTGCTGCACATTCTGAATCACGATCTCCGTGTCTTAAGAAGTTGATTAGATTAGTATTGTCAACTGTTAGGTTTGTGTCATCGGCATATATTTTACATCCACGGCGGTTGGGCATGATGAGGGTAAAATCATTGATCATAACAGGAAGAGTAATGGACCTAGAATTGTCCCCTGCGGCACTCCTTTGGTTATGCTCCGCCTATTCGATTTACTTCCGTTAATGGGGTTATGGGGCGGTTAAATGTTGCCTAGATTTTATGAATATTCTGGTCACAGCATTAAACACATGTCTGTATTTGTTCGATAACAAACAGTATTATAATTAATAAAACGCAAAAAAAAAAACGCGTTAGACATTTTTCTTCACACAATATTAAGCTGTTTCGAAAAATGTTGGAGACAAGGTAGAGTGGTTAGATGCTTTTGCGGTGATCACTAGGTGAAAAAGTACTATATGTGATTTAAGACCTGCACTGCTTACGAAAATATGTACTTGGAATGAATAACAACAAAGAAAAGAGCCAAAAAAAATCTATTATACTATAGACCAGGGGAAGTGGAAATAAAGCAAAAGCGCATAAACTAGGTATTTTTTTAAGAGTAGTACGGACGCGCCGAGTAACATAATTAGTAACCTTTCTCCTGAATCAATTTTATCCTAGCTTATAGAGATAGAGACTTGCAGCGAACTAACAGTATCCTAACCATTATGGTGGAATCAATGTGTGCCATTCTAAACAGTGAGTGAAATCAACAAACCACTAGTAAAAATAACCAATCTCTGTCTTAAAAAGGTGATTCTCAGGGACAAAAAAGCCTTTCGGATGATGCCAATACATCAAATTCGTGATATGATTTTCTAGCAACTCCTCAAAACAGATATCATCTGTTGTTTAAATCCACTAAAATTTAGCCGAGTTTGATCGTGTTCCAAATGTCCTGCAGGGTCTTTTTATCGCTATCCGAGAACAATGCATGGTCTAATTTTTATACACAATGAACAAATTAGAATGTACTAGAATATTTAACAGAGGGTTGGTTGGGGAGAGTACAGTTAGGAAAAACTAATGAAATACTATAAGCAACAATCAAAGGTGATATGAAGTCATCTTTTCCTCACTAGCTTTAAAAAGAATATGTTTAACATTAAAAAGCACCACTGCAACCCTCGATTCTGACGTCCAAACGGACGCGCCCCTTGCTAAGTACTATTAGATGTTCCGTCAGCTGTTTAAGTTTTTGTGGACCCAGTACACTCAGAGTCAAATCTACAGCCGCAAGCTTGAGACAGCTGGCGGACAATAATTCTACGCTCTTCTTGCGCAGGCCAGTTTGAGATGCCCTAGACGAGTCTGGAATTTTGGAGGAGGCTCCTAGCTTCGCGTCCGCTCTCACCCCTCCAATTTCAATGCCCGTGTCATTACACGTTTTCGGGGCATTGATAAACCAGCGGGATTGACCCCATTTAGGTTTGCGAATGTACGTTATTGCAGTTTCCTTGCTGGAGATATATGTGCAGAATCCCCTAGAGAAACTGAAAATGGAGATCTTATCCGCCGTACGGACAGTAGTAAACGTCTATTCGATGTAGTTGAAGATACTGAGATGGTCACCACTTGCCAAGAAGCTTTGCATCCATAAATTTTGCTCTGAAGCCTCCAGTTGCTTCGGCCAAAACATCAACTGCAGCGGGGGAAGCCCAAAATTGCCCCAACATGGTCCGTGATCCCAAAACAGGCATCCATTGGATGGCAATCCTTAAGCGCACTTATGCCTAGCCTAGAATTTGTTTATGCACGAACTAGCGTGCGTAAGTAACAGGGTACTAAAACGTTCGTGTACAGACAGTTGCAGGCTTTGCCTCACGTTTTAACCGACAAGTATGTTCGGTTACAGGCTCTGAAGTCCTATAGCTTTGTTCATCACATGTAGGTGTGATTAAAACAGCATTTGGCGTCAAGACAACCAGATATTTAAACATCGTTGAACGAGTATTTCGAGCCAAATATAGTGGGACACTAGATTTGGAAGCTTCCGCCTCCATGTAAACGACCACACTTCGTTTTTTGATATTAAATTAAAAAAGTCAATTCGTTCATCCTTTTATATATTAATTATATTTTACTGCGACATATTCGGCTTTTCAAAACATATCTGGCAAACTATAAGATTTCAAAAAATGTTTTGTAGCAATAACAAATTTGATTTGGCAATAAATTTAAATTTTTGTATACAACTCCTAATTGATAATAAGAAAATTATATAATATATATATATAATTAAAAATTTAATTTAATTTAAAATTGAAAAAAAATCGTAAAAATTGAAACAACGTAAAAATATACAACTAAATATAATAATAAAATAAATTACTAAAACGTCAAATGTTTTGTTTCTTATTAAAATTGATGGTCGAAATTTGTTTTTTGGGCAATAAGGAAATCTTCAAAAACATTTAACTAATTAAAAACTAAATTAAAACGTGTAAAGTAAAAAACAAACAACCATTAAAACGTATGTAATTTAAAAATCTCAGAACATCACAGACAATCGAAAATATTTAAAACACACGTACGCAAGGTACGCAAGGTCGCAAGGTACGCAAGGTCTTTTATCGAACATCATTTTTCTAACTTCTGAAAGATAGAGAACCAGTTATGCATTCAAAATTTGATGTTACTTTGACCATAAAAATTAAACTGTAAAAGCCAAACATTAACATAACGACCTCTTAAAAAAATACTTTTAGAGCATAGGATGATTCTAAATTCCCTTCGGTTCTGGTGCGCAGATGTTTATAGTCGACTACTGACAAGATTCGTACATTCTTTAAGATTCCATACTTCCGAGAGCGTTGAGTAAAATAAAGGAGAAAATATACGGCGTTTGAAACAACTTCTTGGAAATATCGGAAATTGCCGTCCCATAATCATTTCAATTTGAGCCGGTTATGTTATCCTAAACATCTTTAATATTTCAGCCGTAACAGCTCCAAGAGCACAATCGCCTCATCTAAAATTAAATACAAACATTGTCAGGAATTGATAGGAAATTACGTCTGCATCGATACACGCTTTCACCCCCAACAATCGATAGCGAGCGGGATTCCTGGGAAAAAAAAAGAAAACGTATAACAAGGAAGGCGTTCACGTCGAGATTTCAAACACTGCTCCGATGGTTTTTCTTTACCGACGGACCTCTCCTCCCTTCAAATTAAGGGTTAATTGAACACACAGCTTTTCTTTATTCGCCTAAGAGGGAGAGCTGCGCGCCCCTGGTTTCCCTAACGATTCGCCTTCATAAAAGAATCGAATTACATTATTGAGAGAAGTATAGCGTAGCCGGATGGACTCCCCCGTGATTGTTGTAGGAGCGCAGAATACACCATTCAATGGGAAATGTTGATTAGATTTTGAATAATTTAATGCGATAAATGAAGCCATAAATATAAATAGCACCGAAATTAAGTGCGTTGATCGTGAGTTGGTACACTCGGCCAGGAATTGACGACCGACAGGAACACGTGCTCCCATTTCGAAACGTCAACGTATGAACGATTTTGTAGGTAAAACAAATGAGTGTCGATACATTCTGTCGTTTCAATCTACCCTGATTGTCGTTAGTGTGAATTATAGTTGCCCCAGCACCCGCTAAAACGTCCGAAAAAGCAAACTCCGAGAGCGAGCGATATATCACAACGATTACTACCGAATAGCTTGCACTTTCGATGTAGTAATGTATAACATTATACAGTAGCTAGGTATGGGCAGCCCCCTCGCCTATATTTTTTGCTGGAATAAAACAAAAATATAAATATATCGCTATGGAAACAGGTGTATGGAATATAACTTAGAGTCATTTAAAACAGGTTTCAAAGCCAAATATAGAAGTAATTGTTAGTTGAACTGCAAACTCGGTTGCCTACTCTACAGGCAAATGTTGAATTTGTTAAAAACGATTATAAAGATAGACCATCTAGCAATAAAGTTCATTTTATTTGTTAATTTAAGCTTACCTGATATATTTTTACTTTTTTATTATATTGTTGAGAGATATTATAACTAACAGCTTCTTGCGGGTTTCGCCGTGTGTCAAAACTTTCGCTCGACGTTTCGCTGTTTATACTGACAGCTTCTTCAGGATAACTGAACTGATTCTCCATGGTCCGACATTCTTCTTACATACGCCCTGGTGCATCAACCGTGTAGTTCGCGCCAATGACCGTGACGGTTCTAGTACGGCTCTTCCACGTGTTGCTAAGGTGGTACGCCTCTTCTCTGTTAACGTTTATTCTTCTCTATTTCTATGGCTGCCCTGATGAGTCTTTTTTCCGTAGTTCGTGGGGTAGTATCTTTGAATCCATTTTGTGTCCGGTGTCCGTTGCATGTGTTCTGCCACCGCTGATTGCCTCGTCCCTTCTTAATCTTAAACCATAACATCCAGGAAAGGGAGAGTTCATTTTGTTCTTTCTCCATGGTAAACTTGATGTGGGTGCTGTGAGTTGAGATAACATTGCCAATGCGGACAGTGCTACGGTCGGACAAACAGGAAGAGCCATCGACATAAGAACATAAAAAACAAGAAAGGGCACGCAAGATGTAAGAAGAACCGAGCAATCAGCGGTGGCAGAACACATGCACGACGACCGGACACAAATGGATTTTCAAGAATGTAAAGAGTAATAACTACCACCAAAGAACTGACGGGAAAAAATTATCAGGGAAGCCATAGAAACTAGAGAAGATAAAACCGTTAACAAGAGAAGAAGGGTACCACCTTAGTAACACGTGGAAGAGCTTACTACCGAACCGTCCACGGTCAATGGAGCGGAAACTTCACGGTTGGAATGCACCAGGGGCGTATATAAAAAAATGTCGGACCATGGAGAAGCAGTTCAGTTATCCTGAAGAAGCTGTCAGTATGAACAGCGAAACGTCGAGCGAAAGTTTGACACACGAGGCGAAACGCAAGAATGTTAGTTGTAATTACACCGGCCGTGAAGCCTACGCAGTGGTTAGAGATATTTCATTCTTCGGAATGCTATTCGGTAACATTTGCGGTATTCCCTCAAGTATTAGTAAATAAAGGACAAGTTGATGTGTTTTTAACTTTGAATCTGAAGAGTTTTTAAATTTTACATATTTTGATATTATTGGGTAAGTCGCGCAGTATGGCGGACGAGATGTCGATTCGATAATCACTCTAAACAAAAGATTCCAAAATATGTGATGTGTGTGAAAACCCAGTGCGAAGTGGTAAAAATGTGAATCGTGTATAATAACTTTGTACATTAAATGTCTAGACTCTCTAGTTAAAAGTAACAAACTAAGTGAGCGTAAGTTATGGAAGTGTAATACCTGCTCAAGCCATTCCACCCGTTACCGGGAGTCTGACTCAGAAGAAAGCACCAATATTAGCTGACAACACACAAACCGCACATTGCAAACGAAATCATTCTGTTGAGGAAAATAATTGCGGAACTCGAAAATGTAAAACAAATTACAAGGGAAAAGATTACACAGCTAGAAAACTGTACCAGGCAAAGTAGTGATATTTTATCCGCCAACCCACAGATGTCACCTACATTTAGCAGTTTTTGAAAAAGAATTTGCAAGTACAAATCACGTATTAATTGTAAAACCCTCAAATAAAAGCCAATCAGCTAATGCTACATGTAAGCAATAAAGCAGCAAATTAATCCTACAGATTAAACATATCGGTAGTAAATTGGTTCCGAAGGGAGACGGTAGTGTGCTGATAAAATGTGATACGCAAAGAATAATATCAAATGTCTAGAAAACAATTTGCAAACAAACTTTGGATAGAGACTATGAAGTAATTGTTCCAAAAAAAAATCAATCCTAAAATACTTGTCTTTAATGTGAGTAACGATGATCTAAGTGATAAAGAAATACTACCTTCAAACCATACTAAAACAAAACAGCATACCAAAACACGCCCAAATACTACTTTAAATTGGTTCGTACAATTAATAAAGAAGTTGGCGCTAATATTGTTATGGAATGCGATCCCGAGACATTTAGATTTATTATAAATCGCAAAAAGCTGTACATCGGTTTGAGAGGTGTGGAGTCGTCGAGTCCTTCCACATACTGAGATTGCTACAATTGCTGTCACTATGGACATATCGCTAAGGATTGTCGTTCCCCACTCCTGTCCGAAATGCTCCGGAGACCATCCATCGAAAGATTGTTCAGCTACAATACATAAGTGTATCAACTGTGTACGCACCAATAAAAGATACAACAGCAATTCCCTACTGATCATGATGTACTTAGTAATAATTGTACTGTTTATAAAAATAAAGTTCAACATTTCAGAACATTACAGAATATGAAAAGATATAGCAACTACCCGCCATCTTATGTTGCCACCACAAATTTAATATTTCTATTGAAATATTCAAAGCTTGAATAACAAAATTAATCTACTTGAACAACTTCTAGACACCAATCCACCCTACTTCGTTTGTATAAATGAAACTTGGATGAATAACAATCAAAATAGCTCTAGTTAATATGTTAGATTATAAGTTAGCAAGTAGCTGTTGTCGTATTAATAGTAGAGGTGGTGGAACTTGTTATACAACCTTAAACCATTTAAATATTAAACCAATTAATGTAGATCAATTTATAATCGAAAAAGTATTTGAGGTCTGCGGAATAGAGTGGACTCGTGATCTTAAAAATTATATTATACTCAATCTATACCGAGCACCCTACTTCTAACTACGATTTATTCTATACAAAGCTACATGAGTGCTTACACCATATTTTTTAACCCGCATTGTGTTTTATTCATATGTGGTGATTTCAATATTGATTTTAACAAGGTTACAAATGAAAGCGTACAAATTATTAACTTGTTCCTGAGCTTTGGTTTGCGGGGGATAGTCCATGATAGCACACGTGTTACTACAACTACTAACTCTCTAATTGACAATATATTTACAAATTGTGCATTATGTCATGGTTCCACAGTGACAGATACTTACCTATCTGATCATAGATTATAAACGGTAGCCCTAGAAGTGAGCCAGTCTGCCCTACTACGTATGTGGAAAAGCGGATATTCTCCAACCACGGAAAAGAAAAGTTTAAATATCTCTTAGAGCATGAGGACGGTCTAAAATGTATGCTTCAGTATGCCTTTGATGAAAAGGTTAACAACTTTTTAAACATCTTCACTTATTACTACAATATTGCTTTCCTAAAAGGTTACTTAGAGTTACACCTACAAATAATAAGAAAAAGTGGATTACTGATGAAATAAGAGTCTCTAGTAGCAGGTTGAAGGACCTTTTTATCTTACAAAAGCAATATCCTGCTCTTCAAAACTATTACAAGGATCAACGCCAAGTACACAAAAATCTAGTCAATAGAACTAAAATAACATACAATAGTCAATGTATTGAAACCTCGGAGAATAAGACAAAGGAAATGTGGCGTCTTGTGCGCGAAATTACATCTTCTGACAAAGGACACAAGAACATAGAAATAAAAATGCACGATGATATAATTGTGGACGATCCCCTAGTGTTAGCTAACGCATTCAACATTTCTTCCAACAATTCCAGAACAAGTGTTAAATAGCATTCCAAATATGACCGCACCGAGCACCATCATTCAGAAATAGCACACCATGTATCTGTTTCCCTATACAACCGCTGAAATGAACAATGTTATATGTAAGTTAAAAAACAAGCATTCTTATGGCCCTGATGAAATATCTGCCCAAATATTGAAGGAATTTCGAGATGTCTTGCTAATACCTTTGACTTACTTAGTTAATCTTTCTTTTTCCTTAGGTGTTTTTTCCATCTAGCTTGAAGATCGCTGCAGTTATCCCTGTATATAAGAAAAATAATAGAGCAGACATAGAAAATTATAGACCGATTTTCGATGACATCTAACATTGCCAAAATATTCGAATATTGTATGCTTGACCGCTTAAACTCCTTTTTAGAAAAATTAACATTACTGCATGACAACCATCATGGCTTTCAAAAAAATAAATCCACTACCACGGCTATATTAATCTTACAATGTCATTTTGCAACAGATCGATAAGCGAAACTTTCCGTTGTCTATATTTTTGTGACTTCAGTAAACATTTGACTGTGTGCAGCACTCGATTTTGCTAGAAAGCTGTATCAATATGGTATTAGAGGAAACGCAGCTAGATGGATCTGTTCTTATCTCAGCGGTCGAATTCAATATGTCCAACTGAATTAATTCTCTCAACTCAGCTATTAAAAGTTTCCGGTCTCGACGTCTGCCGATATTTCATGGAGTAATACAGGGACAGTCTTAGGCCAGTGCTTTTAACCTGTATACAAACGACATCTACAATTTGGTTAGTGATGTGCTAGCCTTTACTTATGCAGATGATACTACCTTATTAGTTCGGGCACTAGCCTTCAGCAAGTGGAACTTATGGCCAATATGCAATTGACAAACTTTATCATTGGGCTTGTGCTAACAAATTATGCTTAAATGAAGGTAAAACCAGCATCATGCTATTTCATACCTACCAACGTACCCTAAATACAACCTGCAACGTTCAAATTATGGTACCGAGATTAATCATACTAATACTTTTAAATTCCTTGGGGTACACATACAGGAAAATTTACTGTGGGACCATCACTGTATCAATTTGATAAAAACTTTACACTCCAAAGCTTATCTTTTCCGCTGTTTACGTAGCCAACTGGCGCTAGCTACTTTGATATCTGTATATTATGCTGAGGTTCAATCCCGTTTATGCTACGGTTTATTGCTCTGGGGTGCATCTCCTCCCGCCAAGAAAGTTTTCATAGCCCAGAAACAGTTTATTAGAATTCTTGGAGGAGTTGGACCATTAACCCCCTGTAAACCATTGTTCCGGCGGTTTGGAATTTTACCCCTTCCTTGTCTTTATATATATGAAGCTGTATGCTATCACCACAAAAATAGACATAGGTACACGACCATAAAAGACATCCATGACCACTCCACTCGCCATAGAGATGATTTCTTTATTCCAAGATGCGAGTTAAACGTTACCAGCAGAGGAGTGACACATATTGGCAAGCAATTATATAACAAACTACCTAACAACTTAAAGACTAATGTAGGCTTTAAACAAAACCTGAAAGTATATTTACAGAAATGCTGCTATTACAGCATTGAGGACTTTTTCTCCAACAATATATAAGAAACTCCACACTTATTACTTTATATTATTATTAATTTTAGTTAGTTTTATTTTTCCTTTTGCTATTATGTTAACTTTGTTTTATAGGGTGGTTTGGTATACCTGGCCTAGGTTAGTTTGTTTATTTTGTTTAACATATTGCTCTTTTTTTTTTTTTTTTTTTTTTTTTTTTTTTTACACTTTTTTATTTTGTAATTTATTTTGACTGATTCTTTTATCTTTACGATACTTTGAATCAATAAATATTATTATTATTATTATTATTATTATTATTAAGTTATTGCGTAGTTTACACCCCAAGAAAACATTTTTTTAAATGTATAAGATAGTAGTGCTTTGAATTTTTTTATTTAAATTTACTATAGCACTTCTGTTACCGGTTTCGGTTTACAAAAACCTTCATCAGACAGATGAATTTATAATAGTCAGGGATGAATATCGTTAGAAAACTAGGCTGTCATACATTTGTTCATGCGCAGTATGAGTAGAAACCTCCAACTTAAACCAATACATATATAAGTTACGGAACCGAGTTTACTAATTAGGTTTTCACAGTGAGATTTCCAATTTAGATGTGATTTCGTCCTCAATGGTACAGCTTTGTTCTGCCGGTAGTGCAAATAGGCAACATGCGTTTTACTGCTGTTAGAATATAAATTATGATCTTTGAAATAGACGGAACCGCTTGTGATAATGGCTTTTGGGGCCTAAATGAATTAGAAATCTTTAAAAACCAAAAAGTTTTGTTTTCAAAATCTTGAGTATAATATCTAAATGTGTCAAATTGATAAAGCATTAGGTAAAACAAGCAATTTCAATAAATTTCCACCCAGATACATGCGGACTTCGTTTAGGCAATTTATTGCACGCTTCAGAGGATGGCAGGCGTAATTTATGAAGACAATACAACAGAAGGAAAACAAATGCCATGTACACGACGTTTGTTCGCCACGCCAAAGAGGGCAACAGAAAGACGGCATACGCTCTCAGATTGAAAAGCGTAGCGTAAAGACATATGTACACCGAAACTTGTTGAAGAAGTTCTCCCAAGGGGAGCTGAAATATTGCATTGTTGTATGGAGTGAGGCAAATGTTTAGCGGTAGTTTTCTGACGTATTATTCGGCGTCACAAAAGCGTAGCACGATGCCTTCTTAAATGTGTAATATTTATATTTAATGTGGGCATACTTCTCTTTCGTATGATCATTCTAAAACGGAAGAAGTAAGTTTATTTATCCCAATACTGTTAATTAATCACTCAGCAAATAATTCGGTGGCTAATTTTAATTAACTTAAGGGTAGTAGGAGATGAAAGCAAAACACCCTTAATAGGCAAGTATTTGGAAATGTATTTGGAGAGTTTCCGCTTTACCTTTTCCCTCCTATCTATGCAAAGAGGTTGGTGTTAATTGTAACGATGTCGAAAAATCTAATGCGCCGTGATTTGATACAAGTACCTATAAAAGACAAATACGAGAATACATAATTAAGCTTTGTTTTATTCATAATAACAGTGCGAAACATAAGATAAACAAGAATCGTTGAAATTGTTGCACGAGTGTGATGGAGCAGTTTTGTTGTTGAGGCGCTATCTTACTTATGACGATAGCTCCTATAAAATACTGCTAGGTATCTTGCGTGTATGCCAGTTAAAAAAAAAACAGTATCAGCTGATGAACCCGGCAGTCGTCATACAGACCCCTGCCCGCTTCATTTCAAATATATATATATAGACCTATAAAACTGATTTCTTCTAGTGCCCATATATTTTTCATTGTGTATGTTTTTGTTATTTAAACGGTATCATTGATGAACCAAGGCAACCGTATGCGATCGTTAGAATAGCTATATATATACAGCAATAACTAATATACAAATAGCTAACCATTTTGGCAACCGCTGGTCAGGCAATGTTATATACATTTTACTTTAATCAGAAATTGTTGCAGGTACAAAAGAAGATAAACATGTAATTCTCCTATTTTACTTATTTTGTTATTAAAGTAACAAAGTTTTACTAATTTACTAGAGATAAAATTAGAGGAAAATAGCACTGCAAGGAAAATATTTTACTTCAATATTTATTAACATTATTACATTACATATGTCTCTAAAAAATCGATAACAATTATACGATGATAAAAGTTAACAAACCACAAAATTTTCATTTTAGTCAGTTAGGAGATCTGAAATCTCCAAAACATGTTTTTCCTGATCCAGATTATATATAATAATATAATCTGGATCAGCAAATATAGTGAGATGAATTGTGTGCAGCTATTTGAGCTATTTTTTTTAAAAAAGAAGGAGATAGACAAATATGCAATGTTTAAAAATTGCACCGATCCTTTCCGTGTTCAATCAATAAGAAGAAGTTACTAGGAACATTAATCTGATATGAAAAATATTTTAATTTCTGAAGCAATCAGACGAGATCGATTCTTAAGAATCTGCCGTTTCATTCATACATTTTGCAGATAACAGTGCACTGGATGCTCAGGATAAAATGTTCAACATACGGCTACTAATAATTTATAAAATTATAAATTAAAATTATATTTATATAATAAAATAAAATCTTACGTAGGATGAGACCATGATAAGGTATTTTGGCCGCCACGGATGCAAGCAGTTCATCTGTGACAAACCAGTCAGGTTCGACTACAAGGTTTGGTGTCTAAATACTCCCAGTGGATACCTAGTCAATTTCAAATTATATCAAGGGAAAAATCCCAGAATAAATAAAGCATACCAGGGACTGGTTGGTAAATCTGCGGTTTCCCTCATTCACATGTTAGAAAAATTGGTTGAAAACAGATATCGTAGCTATAACATATTTTTTTATAATCTTTTTACTAGTATCAATTTACTTTCTACATTCAAAGCTAATGGTTATAGGGCCACTGACACCATACGGGATAATAGGTTACCTAAAGAATGCCCAATTGTGCCAAACACAAATTTTATGAAAAGAAATAGAGGTGACTTTGTCTCTGCATTGGAAAAGAATTCTGGTATTCTGCGATGGATGGACAATAGTGTTGTTACTTTTGCAAGTACATGTTACGGCATAACACCAATAAAAAAATGTTGAAAGGTTTTCAAGGAAAGAGAAAAAGAAAGTCTTTATTCCACGCCCGGATGTTGTGTTTAGATATAATGAGAATAATGGAGGGACTGATCTTCTGGACGGTAATATTGCCAGCTAAGACTTCTGTTTATATTTACGACTAAAATGTTTACATTTTAGTTATCGAATAGGAATTAGATCTAAGAAATGGTAATGTATTTACATAATTGGTGAATGGTGCCGTTCAAAATGCATGGATCATCTGCAAGAAAACTGGTTGAAATATGAGTCAATTGTTGTTTAGAAGGAATATCGTACAGGTTATTGATGCAACATTGAAATAATTATACTTATGAGATTAATTTTTTATTATACCTTTTAGACATGTCAAACACGATTCAAAAACGACCCAAAAGGCTTAGATCGGAGATTATGGTAGCTGGTACCGATTTTCTAGTTTCTGATGATGTTAAAATAGAAAATAAAATAATAGAAAATTCTTTCAAGCTGAACTATGTATATTAAAATAATTTTAACATTACATGTAATATGTATATGTAGTTGAAAGTTTGGTGAAGGAACTTCAAGTTTCTGTTACTAAAGACTTCTTTTTTGGCATAATTGTTTTTCTAACAGTAACCGCATTATAAATGAAACAATTCTCAACAAAAAACAAAATGCAGCAACGGTCACACGTATGTGCACGTCGTAGCGATACAGGGCAAGTCTAGCCGGCACGATGCGGGCACGTTACGGGCGTCCGCCCCTGCCTTGAATGATGTAATGCCAGTTCGCCCGAAATTGTCCTCCCTCTGTTTATTACATATAATTGTGAAATAAAAAAAACGCATCTCTGCGCCATCTTTTGTAATATCACATACCCTATAGCAGGTAAAACAGATCCCTATAAAACGTGGCAATATATAGTTTAGTAAAATAAGGGAACATCTTGAAATATAAAATTAAAAACATTGTATCATATTTGTATTAAAATTATTAGTAAAACTTATTGTAACCATTCTTATAATCTAAATTGTATTAAAGGATTTTGACCGCCTAATGGTTTTAAATCACATTGTATACCTTACATTTCTAATCAAATCATTTTTAGTACAAACATTAATCTAAATAATTTAAATTTATTTTAGACAAGTTGGCACAAACGTAGATTTTATATGTATCTGCATAGAAGTATCTGTAACAAAACAATGTAATTTATAGCATCCTGTCGACGTAATTGCGAAACTTCGCTAGTAGAATGCCGTTGACTAAGTGAAAACGCAAAACAAGCGTATGAATCCCAGTGACAGGGTTGATGATTTTGCAACGTTTTCGGACCCGGAGAATTTACGTCCTTCCTTCGAAAATAAAACTGCCGGGCGATACGCAATTTGAGAGCTCGTCGCCCTAATTTATGGCATTGCATACGGAAAGCCGGGTAGCGAAATATAAACACGTGTATGTGCATATATATAATATATGGCACTGTAACGACCATCAAAAGGATTCAACGATTCCTGCAGTAGCGAGGACGTCGACATTAGCGCAGAGTTATTTTTTATATTACCTACCGTCGTCCACTGTTAACCCGATCGGTAGGAGGATTTTTTGCGTATTATGCACGCAATCCCGGTCCGTTTTTGGAGGTAAATGTGCGTTAATGACTCTCACGTTATCGTATTTTTACAAATGACTACGACCATGAGGTTGGTGAATGTGATTAGTGAATATTTTATGTGGTCGATATGTGCACTGCCTACAATTACAAATGGACTACTAAGAATTGTTTTAAAAATGATGTCTATTAGTGGCGGTAGACAACCAAGAGATATTTAACGCGTCCAACTGACCTACTGGCACTAATGTGAGGTTTTTTCGAATTAAGAAACGAAGACCAGGATAGGATTACTGGAGGGCAAATGAACAAACAAAATCAAAATAAATTTACACCAACCAACACTACTAAAAATTCTCAATCAAAATATACAAGGCCATTCAAACAAAATTGATGCCCTACAATTTGTACTCCACGAAAATAACATTGACTTTGCGTGGTTGCCAGAACATTTTCTTAGCAAGGAAACACTTGAACGTATAAATATTGAGAATTATATCATTGCAAGCATTTTTTTGCAGAAGCTATAAAATAAGTTCAGGTACTTATATAAATTAAAAATAAATTAAACGGATTTTTATGTTCTTTTTAAACGTTGTTACATAGTATTATGGGTTATACAGTGAATACTTTAACATTTTTTTATTAAACTACTATAGAAACAAATTGCACTTTATTAATTAACTATCTAAAAACCGTACAATTCGTGAACAACATAAAATATTGCAAGCTTTCCGACCACCATTCATAAATAACGACGAGCACTCAAATTATTTTTATATCAACAACACGCACGCCGAAAACCAACAGTAATATGCATATATATTATATTAATTTGCCAAAAATATTCAAGCAAAAATATGCTCTGCAATACGTACATTGTCGCACCTGTGTTTGATTGCGACCTCCATTTGCATAAATTAAAACGGCGTTAAACAGTATATACGAGTACATCAAATAAAACAACCATCAAACACCTGTCGATATCCGCAAAAGTTTTAGTGAATATTCGCATATGAACAATGTTCGTTAGCGTAATATAAATATTGTAGTTTATAAACCTAAATAATGGTTGCGAAACCACTGTTTTATGTATGCATACGATTGATGCAACTACATGCGCGACGATTATCAACAATATAATATTTTAGTTTATTTGTATCGTTCCATCTCGCTTTTTTGCTATTTATTTATTGTCGATTATGTGTAATTCAATCCATGATGTGTGAATATTTTTAATAATGTACCGTCAAACGGGATTAAGTGAATCGAAAATGTAAGTTTTTTCAAGTTTTATCAAGAATTCCAAGCTTCTACTAGTATGAAATCATTAAAGAATTAATGTGTTCCTGCTAATTACTATAACAAATTTTAAGAAGAATTTTTCCCCCGAAAAATTAGTAAAAATTTGATTTTTACTAATTTAATTAAAGTATCATTTTTAAGATTTTTTTTTTATACCGAGCTGTATGCTACTCTGTAGCGTTACAATATATTCTCTAAATTCGTATGAAAAAAAATATTAAAATCATTTATCAATGAGCATTGCTTTTATAGCATTGAGGAATTCATAAACCGCGACCAACCAAACCAGCTGTATATCGCTCAGTTTCAACAAATAAGTTACCTGTCTGTAGCCATGCTTGTGAAGCCATTGCTTGTAGTTCTTTGGGATTGTGAATTTTCGTAGAGGGGTCGTATATATCTGCCAATCGCAACGGTAATTTCCTTATCACTTTGTACAATAGCTTGGTGTATTTTACTGGTGTTTGCTTTTTTTTATAAAATAATCTCTTAAATTTTTTATTTGTACAAAGTGTTGAGAATAAGCACTAGGAATACCTCTCCCACCATGACGTCGCGCTAGATGAAATCTTTCAATGTTACGACTGGCATTTACTCTAGTTTTTATATCTATATTGTTAAATTCCGTTTCTGTCCAGTTCAAAACCCCAAAACTATACGTCAATACTGATGTTGCAAATGTGTTAATGGCCTTGGTCATATTTCTAGCTGATAATTTAGTGCGTAAAGGTATCTTAGGCGTTGAAAGTACTTATCAGTTATTTCCTCTTTGGCACTTTTATTATTAATTCCTCTGGCTTGTAGATATCTTAAGTATCTGTATGATTCTTCCTGTTCTATTCCAGTCACGATACCTTGATCAGCTGCTACCTCATATCCATCATGTTCCATCCAAACAACTCTCCTCATGCAAGTTATCTTACATTTGTCTAAACCAAAATTCATCTGTATATCTCTACTGAGACATCCTACACAATCCAGGAGATCATTCTTTTGTTGGGCATAGAGTTTCAAGTCATCCATATTCCATAAATGGCTAATTTCAGTACATGGATTTCCTATTTTATATCCCTTGTATTGTTTCTTCAATAAGAAAGTGAGTGGTCGCAAAGCTATACAAAACCAAAGGGGACTAAGGGTATCTCCCTGAAAGGTGCCTCTTCGAATATTAATTTTACCTGCATGTACGTTTATTGATGGACCTATCAACGTTAGATTAGTACACCACTTTGTCATATTCCAAATAAGAAGAAATTAAACATAGGTATTAAGGATATGCCTTACACTAAAATAACGGATACCCTTCGCTGCAATGTTTCCTTCACAGAGTATGCTCCGTTTACAAATAAACATAAAGAAATGTTTTCAATTAATAATTATAATCACGAATATTCTATTGGAATAAATGATTATCTCCTCCCCACAAATAACCGTTTTGTAATTATGAAATTAAACGTATTTTATAAAATACAAGCTTTTAATATTTTACCCTCCCAAATGAGAGATTTTTCTAATATGTCATATGATAATTTGTGTAAAAATAAAGGCCACATGTCTTTAATAAAGTTTAAATAAAAGTTCTAATTGCTAATCTAGCTTTCTGAGGTAATTGTTTTTATATGACTATATTTTGCGCTTTGTGATTTATGTTATTCTGCTTCCGAAATAACGTTATTTTGTAACGGAACGGGTTTTCTTGTCTGGAAACTTTTGGGGAAGGCCAGCCCAAATTCAAATAAGACAAGCCAAATTCCGTCTCGCAGACAACCCCACCTGCTCTTTTGACCGGCGAGCCACTGCTGAGAAACAAACTTTTTGTTCGGTAGCGAATGGTTTTAGTAATTTTAGCCAAAGTTGTTTTCCAACGGTGTTTTCCTCCGACAGTCGAAACAGGGCCGTTAGTTAGCCTAAAGATTGCTGATTTACCCACCTCGTCGGCTTTCTCTTTACCGATGATAACTTCCTCTCCAACCCCTTTTATTGTGGGTACCAAATAACTTCTTTCAAGTTTGGTGTGGCGAAATAAGAGAATAGTTGCTTTTTACACTAATATATTGACTAAATTTTGTTAAAAAGTTAAACTAACAATCTACGAATTTAATAAAATATCAAGCAAAAGACAAAACAAAACACAACTATTTAGATGAATTTTTACGCTTTTCTTAATAATGTTGATTAACTTAAATCCTAGTAATTCTTACTGACAATTTATTTATTTATTAAGGGAGAGAGAGAGAGAGAGAGAGAGCGAACGAGTTACGGTTTTTTCGTATTGCCTTGGTTAGTTTTAAGCAGGAATTTTGAACTTCTTGCCGGCCGATGCGGGTAATTAATTCTTCTCGTAATCCAAATTATAGGGCACAAAACTTACACAACACTCACAAAAATTTAAGCCAAGAAAAGGGGAGATTTTTATGAATTTTATCACAAAACAAAACACCTCTCCAGGAAAGCTTTTGCTTCCTGTTCTCTAATTTTAAGCGTATTTTGATTGCAAAAACTAAGATGAAAAGTTTTAATTTTAAGATTTAGAAACGCCCGAACGAAGTTGGAGACGCGTGCTTATTGCTGAAGCTAAATTGAAGGACCGCGGACTAATTAATTGAAAACAGCAAAGTTAAGAATTTTTATAAACTTTGGGTTGTGACGTCATTTTGCACCGATAACTAGTTCGGCCTCTCTTTACAGGAGGGCGCAAGTATTACCGAAGGCGTTATTTTTCTGACTTTCAGAACGCCCTACTTGAGAGGAACGTGGGAACTGCTGAACAGCATTCGTAACATACAATAAACAAAGAAGCGGATAACATACAAAGTAATACCATATTATCTTAATTACGCGAGTCTTTAAACGAAAATAGACTATGACTTCCTGTTATGTAGACGCTACTTCAGCGAATACCACGATACCTGTCAACTGCGTATTAATAAAATGAATTTAAATACTTGCATTATACAGGATGGAATTTCGAATTCTTACAATTTATTTATTTGCAGAATAAGAATTAACCGTGATTGCCTTATAGGTTTTAAAATCAAATAAATTCATACTATATAGAAAAACGATTTCGATGCGGCATCATGTGTACTTCGTAATTTATTATTAACTCCTAACACTTGAAGACGTATAGCACCAAAAAAACTTTTATAAAAGGAAACCGCAGAGAAACAATTTTTTAAATTCTTAGCACATTCAATTTTATGCACACGTATACACAGGAGCTCTAAATTCTTTTTGTATCTTTACAGACATCGAACGACGGAAATACGACGACAAGCACTCTATCATTCGTGGCTAGTAAGGACGACGACGACAAATATCTATCGTGCAGAGCGGAAAACAAAGTACTGTCGACGGAGGGATTGGAAAACGGATGGAAATTGGAGATACATTGTAAGTAATCAACGTACATTGTGCTAAACGTCAGCTACTTTTGTTTAAAACAACGTCCGTAAGAAAATTGATGACTAAATAGGGTTGACCGACTTGACCGATGCCAATTGTTGTAGCTCTAAAACCGATGGTCCGTTCGTTGGCGGCGGTTCTGTAGGTACGGCCGTGTCGAAACAAAGCTTAACCATTCAATTCATTTGAAACGCAAACGTCGTTAGCCACTGCTGCTGCTGCTGCACCACGGTCGAATGGTGAAACCAAATTGTTTAATTTTCTATCGAGCTCAACATTTCCGCAATGTTACACGCCGTGAAAAGAACAGCACGTTTGCTCGATTTGTGTGCTTTTGTTCAAAAAAAAAATGGAAACTATAAAAGATGTGACAATGAAAATGCCGTTCAAAGAATAGGTGGATTTCGTAAAATTGACATTACGGATTACATCTTAAACATTACATTACCTATTTTCTTGTATTAACATTTCGGCAACTTTGGCAAGATTGAAGGTAAGCATTAAGACTTCTTTAAATTAATTTGACCTTATCGTCTACGTCTTATCAGTATTTTGATTTAAAGTAAAGAAAAAAAAAATTCTTTCCATTTAAAGCAATATACAGACTATCAACCGAACTGAATCATTAGATTTTTTTGAAATTCTAGTAGGGATTTGATTTTGAAACTTGCAGTGTAATCATGGCCCATTGTGATCTATTTAAGAGAAATATTTTCAACTTTATAGCAGTTTCGGTATACAGGGTGTTAATATCAACTTTCTTATCTTAAATGGAACTAAACTCAAGCATTTTTGAGGTAGTTGCAATTTAACCACAATTTCTTTTGACGTTTCCACTTTTTCAAATAAAATTAAATATTTCATGAGGTATCAGATATTTAGTGATTCTACTAATGTCGATCTAAGTGCAAAGACGTATGTGTACGATGTTATAGAAGTAATCACTGGACCACATACAGGATGTTACAACAATCTGCATCTTTTATAGTAAGTCCTAATGCGCCCAATTCTTTCACACATTTTCTTCCACCAATATGCAAAACATTGTAAATCGAATGAAATAAGAAAAAACATGATTTACTTATTATATATACACAATTATGTGCAACACAAACATTTTAAAATCGTCGTTTAAAATTCCAAACCCTTCTAAAGATATGCGAGAGAAACGTAAAGGCCGATGTTTTAGTCATTTTGACACAGTACCTTGAGTTAATCTGATTTACAATACAACGTTTCGGCTCTGAAGAATCATGATCAGGGTTGAAATTTCGGTCCACTTCGAATAGCCGTACTATGAAAATTTATTGCTACGAGTGTCCGGGAGCTACGTCACAATGCTGGGCGGAGTTAGCGTGCGTAGTTGGACCGCGTATTCAACACTTTACTCTCAGATTTCGTAGCAGTATTATGCATCCCATACGTATAATGCGCTGCCATGAATTACAGTCGCATTAGGTTAGCGTAAACATGCATGTAAAATCCATGCAATGAAAATATGAATAAATATACAATTAAGTAACAAATTTGTTAATTTCTTACTGTAAAAAGCGTGCAATCTTTGCATAAATGATTGTCACAAACAAGTTAGTTATATTACATATTCTTTGTTCTCTAGAGGGAAAACCGTATGAAACTCACAATCAGTGTAGTATATATCAATAAATCATTAAACAATATTATAATTCCAAGCAACTATTAGGTACATTCGTAAATTTTCAAACAGAAATTTTCGCAGATTATCGCGCAGTAATGCTTTGTATTGCTAGAAACTTCTCTAAAAGAAAACCAAAAATAGAATTTCGACCTTCAAAATATAAAATAAAAAACGGAATCTCTAGTGATAACTTAAAATAAATAAAGGAAACTCAGAATTATTAAATGAAAACGAAAAGCAATCTTTCTCTATGCACATGCAATACATTGATAGACTACAGATTACTATCACGATCTTCGCTTGCTGAATCTCTAGTCGCACTCGCATTGGCAAATTGGTGGGGACGCGAGAGACTGTGGAGGGACACTCTGAGTAATAAAATTTCGTACGGCAGATGATCGAACGGGACTGAAATTACAAGCTTGATCATGATAAACCTTACTTTTTTAAATACGGTCCTGTATGTTTTTGTTTCTGCTATTCAATTATTCTTCCAATTATTAAGTATATACTGGGTGGGTTTTTTATCTTGATACGACGGAATATCTCTAACACACTGCATCAAATCAAAAAAAGATCTTAATAAGATTTGTTATAATGTAGGGGGCTCACTGAATGGTGCCGAACTCGATCCCCTACCTCACCCCCATTTTGTATTGCAGATTCGGATTCTACGCCATCAAGTATGTAGTTTTTGTTTGAAACTTTTTTTCGAATCTTAACAAATTGCGCTGTAATCGCAAAAAACATGATTGTGAACGTCTAGGAAAAATACACAAAAAGGAGAAGCAAGCAAACATGATTTTGTGTTTTTTTATTTTAACATTAAATAACAGTTCAAAAAGCCATTCTACAACGAAGAACTTTACTTTATCATACCCATTTCAGAAAATGTGTTCGAAAATGTGCCTTCGATACATTTATTTATTCGCAATTGGAATGATTGCACACAACTAAGAAGTGTTTCCGGCGTAATCCTTGAACAAGCGTTGGTGATTCGCTCAATCATGTTTGCGCTCGTGGTTGGCACTTCTTATAAACTTCAGACTTTAAGTGGCTCCACCAAAAAGAAATCAGGGAAAGTGAGATGAAATGTTAGTTTATGTTAAAATAAAAAAAACACAAAATCACGTTTGCTTGCTTCTCTTTTTTGTGTATTTCTGCTAGACGTTCACAATGATGTTTTTTTGCGATTACAGCGCAATCTGTTGCGAACCGAAAAAAGTGTCAGGCAGAAACTACATACTTGATGGCGTAGAATCCGAATCTGTAATACAAAATGGGGGTCCCATTTAAGATTTCAAAGTTGTCGGTTCTAAGTTCAAAGTTCGGCACCATTCAGTGAGCCCCCTACATTATAACAAATCTTATTAAGATCTCTTTTTTTGATTTGATGCAGTGTTTTAGAGATATTCCGTTGTCTCAAGATAAAAAACTCACTCTGTATACAAATTTCTCCGTATAATATATTAAGTTGACCGGTAGCACTGAAGATCATTGGTAAGGCGAAACATGTGTACGCTAATATCAACCGAGTGTTACACATGTTTTTAATGCGACAAAAATATCACTTTTTCAGTTATTTTCGTGTATCTTCCGAACAATACGAAAACTGATTTTCTTTTTGCAAATGCATTTTATTGATCATATCCCGAAATAGCAATAGTATTCTTATCAATGTCAGTCTGTACATCCGAAATGAGTCATTTGCGCAACAAGGTGTGTTAAGATATTTTATTCAGAATTGTCCTCTACCTTAACTTTTGAGACTTGACTGGGGGACAACCTCTATTTATATACATGTAGGATATAATGGTGGGTACACCTGTGTGATCATTAACGGGTTTTATATGTTGGCGATTTTTGAAGAAAAAGGGTGATACTTCTAAATATTCACTTCCTACATACATACATATACTAGTTCTGCAGGCCTTTAAGATCTATTACTTAGATTATTTCATCACTATGTTTTCTCAATTTTTTACATTTCCGCTATTGAGTTCTGTTCTGGGACGCACTTTTCCAGGCCAATATCCCTAATTTTTTAAATTTGCTGTCACTGCGTCTAGCCATTTGTTCATTGGCCTACCTATTTTCTTTTTCCGTCCTGGCTTACACTGCTTGATTTAATGACACATGGACCATCACCCAAGTATGCTGAATGAAAAGAACACGTGACATGTTCTATCAATGACATTTACGATAAAACTTACACTCGCAGATTTTTGTTTGATGCCTTCCGCTAAGATGTTAAATTTGTTGAAAAATTTTTCTGAGAAAAGAATAGAATGATGACTCTAAGTTGATTTCTACCTTTTTTTATGTTTAAAGTATTTTATTTGCTTGTATAAACTGACAAAATATACACGTATATATATACACACAATATACACTATGTCAATCAACACAAACTGGCTAGTGCTACGTTGGTTTCCCGTCCTCTGGCCTCGTCTCGAGATGGTGAGATTTCCGTCTCGTCTCGGACTGTCGGTATTGAGGACGAAGTGGTCCTGCTCTTAGTTTTTGATTCCTTCTATATTGTTATCTATAATATTTGTTGTTGTAACATTTGTTTAATTTTATTCTTGTATTGTACGTGATTTAAATTTTTTGTTCCTCTTGATAGGTTATTATATTGTATTATAGTTTCTGTCGTAGGTATTTTTCTGTATCTGTTGCATAAGTTCTTCTCTGTTCTAATATATGATTGTCTTCTTGTTGTATAATTATGTATTTGTCTCGTGCTTGTCAGTTGTATATTTGCTTTTATCAGGTGTTTTTGGATATTATATATTAATATTAATTTTTTCTGTGTTATTGTTTGCTGAATATTTAGCTCTTTGGTCTTTTCGTAAATTTCTGTTCTTGGAGTTCTTTTCTGAAAGCCGTACATTAGTTTTAGTATTCTATTTTGCTGTCTTTGTATTTTTATCAGGTTCTTCTTTGAAGTGTCGCTCCAGACATTTATTAAATAGTTTAAGTGCGATGTAAAAATTGCGTGATATATGGGTTTTTTCATATGTTCTGGGATGATGGTTCTTATTTTGTTTATTGCTGCTATGGCCATTGCATTTTTATTGATCAGTGTGTTTATGTGTTTATCTCATTTTAAGTTATTTTGTATTGTTAATCCTAGGTATTTTATATAAGTTACTTGTGGTATGTCCTCGCTGTTGAAAGTTATTTTAAAATTAGTGGGGTGTTGCTTCTTTTGAAAGACCATATATTCTGTTTTTTTCTCGTTGATTGTTAACAAATTTTCTTGACACCATTCTTCCATTTTTTTACATCAGAGTCGATCTGTTGCTGGAGTTTTTCTTTATCTTTTCCAGAGTACACGATACACATGTCATCAGCATATGCATATAGCTCTCCCTTCATGTTAATATTAAATACATCGTTTGTGTATGTGATGTATAAAATTGGGGGTAAATTTCCGCCTTGTGGAATGCCGTATTCTGCCATCAATGGTTGACTCTCAGTATTATTCACTACTGTTGTTTGAGGTCGGTTTATTAGTTTTTTTTCGGTGCCATTGATTCCTAATCTAGTTAGTTTTTCGATTATTTTTGATTTTGATATAGTATCGAAAGCTTTTTTCATATCTATGAAGATTACTACTACTATTTTCTTTTTATCTACTTTAGATTTTATATTATTTAAGAGATCGATGACTGTCGACGTAGTTCCCGAGTTTTTTTGGAAAGCGTATTGATTTTTATTAATTATTTTATTTTGTAGTAGATATTCACTTAATTGCTTTTGTAGAGCTTTTTTCAAGATTTTAGATAGCGTAGATAACAGGCATATCGGTCTATAGTTTTCAGGGTAGAGAGTATTTCCCTTCTTATGTATAGGGATAATTTGTTTTATTACGTTATTGATCAGTTTTGTCAAAATCGGTGCTAGATGGTTTGTGTTTCGTATGACTATGTTTGAAGTTATTTTGTCGAATCCTGATGCCTTGTCTTTTAATTCTGTTATAAGTTTTTGTACTTCTTCCTCAGTTAATTCTTCCATTTTAAATTGTGTTTCCAGTTTTGGGGTGTTTGTCATTGATGGGATTTTGTTTAATTTTGCAATTTGTCTTTCCGCTAATGTTTTTCTATGTTTGCAAAGTAGTTGTTTATTTCTTGAGCTATTTCTTTTGCATTTGTGGTTTTTGTGGTGTCTTCTCTTTCTATTTCTTGAATTTGTCGGCTTTTTGTATTTTTTTGTTTATTTCTTTAGTTATTAGGTTCCATGTTTTTGATGGTTCGTTTTCATCACAGTTGCTGTCTATTAATGATCCAACGTATGCTACAGGTCTATACCTTTCCAATTAATAGCCTTTTTTAATTATCGGAAGTAATTCTGATATTCTCTCTCGCTCTGGAAAATTCAATTTCGCGTAAATTTGTTTTTTCTCTGCATTAATTTTTTGTACCATATTGCACGCAGCAGCGATGTTTCCTCCAATTCCCACATATAGAAAAAGACAAAATGAGCACTAATTTTCCAGCGTTTATAATGACGAAATGAAAAAAAAAACGAAAAGGAAAACTAATAGATACGTTCGATTCGTCGAAGCAGTAGTAACTAAATGTACTGGAAAAACGATTCGGAAATTTCTGTTCGAACGTGATTCTATTTACACCCTTTGTCATTAGGAACAAATTACATTTTAAAACGCCGACAATCCGGCGAGTGTGTGTTCGTCCACGTTAACGTCACGGATGTATACGTGTTTCTGCGTGTGAACGTGTAGCTCAAAAAATGTTCCTAATTTACCACCGCCGAGGCACAGAAAGCGCAGAGTTTAGTTTTAACGAAGTCCTAGCAACGACGGCGCCTCGATTGATTTTATAAGGGATGGAAAGGGAGATAGCCAGGAAGAAAATTGTTCCCACGTAGTAACTTAATTTATTCTTTTCTATTTACTTTGAAGTTGCCAAATGAAAGAAAAAGGAACGGAACACGAGAAATATTATTAAAGCCGTTCTGTTTCGGTGAGCGCAGTACTTGGTTTTTTACCTTTCCCCTTAGCTTAAATAACGCTTTATTGCGTTATATTAAGGTTCCTTTTTTGCTGTAGCCGACGTTGAATGCGAACGCACAGTTTCTCTTCTTTGTTTTTATACAGACGCTGTTTCCACATCTCCAAGAGGGAAGCATTCCCTATATTAAGTGACTCTAATACGTGTAGATACATGTATATTTTTTTCTCGTAAAAGAACGAGGAAGCGCGTTTTCTCTGCGAACTACGTTGCTTCTGAGAGAATTTTTCCGCATTTCTCCATTTTTTGTTTACATTTATGTTACAATCTTTAAGTGAAGCGCTTGTATCTTTTCTCCAATACATATTTCCTATTCCCTTACACAGAAGTTATTTATTAAAATGGTTAAAGGAAAAATAATTTACAAATAAATATGCATATGATGTGAATGTAGGAGCCTAAAAGAAAATAATGTTAACCAGAGTACCCATACGTATCTTTTGTTGAAACATATCTTCCTTTTGTATTACGAAGTTACAAGTTACTAAATCCATTATAAAAGTATAGAGAAACACACAAGGACAAAAGAATTCTTAAAATAACAAAAACCTATATTCACAAATTACGTACTAAATAAACGTAGAAAATGACTACTAGGCACACCTTCATTGTTATTATCCTTCCGAACAGCGTAAGGCCAAGATAAAGAAGAGGCTCAAAACCATGTACCATGCTATTGCGACAGTTTAGCAATAACAGGTTTTCCGGTACTGTACTCGGAGAACCCCAAGCTATATGGCCAGTTAATGGAGTTGCTTTTAAAAATGCTGGGTCTAACTGGGAAAACAAAATTATAGAGCGTATTCTAGGATAAAGGGGATCGCAACAGATCTGAAGAGACCGCGGTGATTGTAGCCACCAATAAGAGGTTGAAGAATGCTAGAAAAATATATCGTTTAAAACTGCATATACATCTACTAAAACCAGCATATCTTAGTGTCAACAGTAGAAGGGAATGATAGAGAAGACCTGTACAATAAAAGAAAAAGCAGCTAGAATATTAATTAAAGGTAACACAAGACCACTATGTCAAAAAACACGTAAAAGTTCTATTAGAAGCAAAACGCTCTCGACAAAGCACGGCCTTCAGAACAGTTTATTGTGGAAAATAGTTGAAGATACAAAAGAGAAATTGTAGATATAGACAGGACATCCCAATGAATTGTTAAACGATGCAAGAGAACAACAACGAATATAAGGATCTTCAGAAATAGAATGGGATGGCAATGAAGGGAAAATAGAAGAACCCACACAACAATGAATATATAAAGTTATAAAAGTGTTAAAAAACAATAATGGTAAGTATTAAAACAAGATGAACAAAAACTGCAACCAAAAATAGGTCACCTAATGCCAAGGAATTGTACCAATATTGATAAATTTACACTGTCAATACAAAATACCGGTCATTCATTCTTCATTTAGTTAGGGTGGGCATCTATAGTCCGGGCACTTGAGCTAGGTGCTCATCGTACCGTCCTTATTAAATCTCTTACTTCCACTCGAGCAGCTTTGTGTTCACTATAAAGCCCAGTTTCTTGCCCAGTGGAAACTTGAGAACCCTCGAGGGCTCCAATAGATCCTTCCCGAAATATTTCTGCCTGAGTACCTTCAATTCCTCACATGTGTAGATTACATGTAAACTCGTTTCCTCCTGTAGTTCGCATCTTCTGCACCACGGTTCACTTACTCGACCTATGTTGTATAGATGCTTTTTCAGGAGACAGTGTCCAGTTAATAGCCCAGTAATTGTTTTAGCTTCTTTTTTGCTGCGTCCGAGTAGGCTATCATCGAATCTACAAAATACCTATATTAAATATCATAAACGTATAAAGTTCATGCAATATACATATAATCAATGAAGGAGGGTTAAAGATCTAATCACTCATATGCATAATTTCTTTTATTCTATATCAAAATTTTCGCCAATCTATTTTTCGGCTTCTTCAGGGTATAAAAGTGAAAATAGAAATAATATAATACATCATATAAGAAAACGAATTATATGTGTATGTTCGCGAACTTTAACAAACTGGTTTAGTTTGCTAAGGTTAGAATTGGAATTAGAATTTTCTATTTTTTTTTTCTTTTTCTACGCTTGTTTATTTTAAATGAGAGCAATTTAGTTTAGTTGCTAAAACAGGTTCTTTAGATAGGTATGTTACATAATATATCCAAAAACTATTTATTTGTCAATACCACGTGGTGTTCAATTAAAGTTTCCATAAGCACAGACAGCAGATTGTATGTAGGCACGTAGTATCGTCAAACAGCAGGTATCCTAAGGTAATAGATTACACAAAACCATAATACTAGATCAACCGCAGTTGTCTCCTGGGATAGTGGAGTTTCCGAGGGACTAATGTATACACATATACATTAATCTGTAAACAAAATATTAACATCGAATCTACACCCACCCTTGTTCCCTTGTTACAAATAGAGTGAATCTTATATTATGCACGTAGATATTATGTAATCTGGACGTGCACCTACGCTGCAAACTGTTTTTTTTTTTTTGTAACATACTTATATAAATGGGATGTCTGATTAGATTGACCCGGGACAGCAGAAATTAACTGCTGGCATGCTGCTAATACTTGGTTTTCTTTTACCATTGTACATTTTTAGTGCTTGCCTTCATCAAGAAAAAAGCAGTAATATAATGATGTTAAACTCTCCAATAACAAACCGTTCAAGATTGCGTTGTACTAAGATGATTGGAGAACTAAACAAAAACTAGGGCTTCAGAACCAGAAAACTGGTGTACAGATGCCAAGGCATAAGGAGTGACAAAATAACTACTAAGAAAGAGCTCTGAAATAAATTTCACTAATCCGGACAATTCTGGCAATAACTAATCTGCAATACATGACGCAGTTGCTAAGTGCATCATACAGAAGCATTAGTTTTGTTGGAAAAATGTTGATGGGCTGACAAAGTAGATGACGAAGGAATCATCTTAGTACTTGACTGGGTATATGTGGGGTCTCAACCAATTGAATACAACTTTAAACATTAGTAAGTGTAGGATATTCACATATCTGTTTGAAAAGTGTGCACATAAAAAGAAACTTTCAAAGATTAACTTACATGTAGACCATGTAAGAAGGAGGAAGAAACTGTGGTTTATGCTATTTTTCTAAGGTGCCACTTTAAACTAACACAGATTGACATTGTTAGAGGCAATTAGTTCACCAACAAATTTCTCGGAGACACTTACTTACTTTACAGACTACTGAGCTGAACAATACAATATCAATACAATCGGTCGCAGTGCTAAAGGATTAACAGAACGTGGTCTGTACTTGTCTATAGCTCTATATACTTCAATATAGCAATGGTGTTGGTGGTTTTAAATCACTAACGTTGACTTCTTGTTCTCTATCAAGATTAAGAAATAACATCTTTGCTTCTCTCTAACAAACAACCACCATTTCTATAACTGTCGTAAGAATATATAAATATTCCTGTATCTTTCATATTAATTAAATTGAATCTCTTGCATTCTCGTTATCCCTTTTGTAATTGAAAGAACAACTAATTAAATCACTCTTGGTACCTTTTATCAAACTCCAATCTTATTCAAAATCTTATAATAATTGAAGTAGCGAAAATTAAAACTCAGGAGACAAAAATTTTCATTAAGTGCTCGCAACATCAAAGCCTAAGTCGCAAGGCTGTCGGCACAATATTTTCGTTATTTCCCTCTGTTGCTCTTGGCGTTCTCGCGCTCTCAGAAAGTTTGCCCCTAATTACAATTGTTCCACTGCAGTCCCCGTAAACAGATTATAATTTTAATTAATCCATTTTATGTTTCTTTTGCTATGCGCCTGTACTAGGTTAATCAAAAATAATCCGGTAAAATATAGCGCGGAAGAATATTAGGAAAGCAGGAGCTGCTAGTCACTTCATACTGTAATTTTAGTATATACGAACTGCAGCTAATACGATTTGCTAAATATTTAATTTCCTTTTGTTAATTTGTAGTCCAATACTTGGCAGCAATGCAGAAAAAATTATTGCCTCTAACGGTGATAAGCACAATCTTCTACATGAGGAAACATTTGTTTAAGAGTCTACGTCGAACAACGCAATTAAGGACAGGGACCGAGGAAAACGTTAAGCCGCAGAGCGAAGGCACTTCCTGTTCAAAAATGATTTGCTTCTTGGGAGAGTGATTAGCCAAAAGCCTACGGGATTTCTCTGTGCTGCCAGTACATACCGAACGTAAATTAGATTTTACCTAAAAGAGGAAAATAAAAATGAATTTCACTTTTTTCACTTTTTTTCACTTTTTCAAGTATATAAATAAATGTAAAAATTGTAAATTATAAATAAAATGTTTTTGTTTAATAAATTACAAATTGTTTTGTTTACTATGATTTTGAATATATTATTATGTTTTATTTAAAGATTGCATTTTAAAATAGGCTGTTTTGATTATTTGTTTTTGAATTTTGTAATTAAATAGTTCTTTAAAAATATTTTTAAAGAATTAATTATTAATTATATTATTGTATAATTATTAATTATACATGGTCAAGATTTGAAACTTTAAAATTTGTACAGGTCTTTGGCTAGTTGATCGGGGTTTGATCCGGGTTTAGTTTTATGTAGCCAAAAATGCCTTGTCTTTTGGTGTTCGCATTCACAAAGGATATCGTAAGCGGTACCTGTTGTCCCTGCAGATTCCTACTAAGTTGCAGCAGTTCTTCAGACTTCTTCTTAGGCTAATGGCTTCTTAATGGCTTGTACATAAATTTGCCTAGTTGTATTGTTCCAACGTTCCTTGTGCTTTTCTTTGATTAACTTGCTTATCTGCTCTCGTGCTGCATTTGGACACTCTTAGAACAGGTGCTAAGATTCCATCTTCTTCTTCTTCTTCTTTTTCTTCTCCTTTAAGTTAGGGTGGGCACCTATAGTCGAGACACTTGAGCTAGGTGCTCATTATACCGTCCTTATTAAATCTCTTACTTTCACTCGAGCAGCTTCATGTTCTCTCCAGTATCCTGCCCAGTGGAAACTGGAGAACCCTCGAGTGTTCCAATAGATCCTTCCCGAAATATTTCTTCCTGAGTACTTTCAATTCCTCAGATTACATGTAAACTCGTTTCTTCCCGTAGTTCGCATCTTTTGCACCACGTTCGCTTACTCGACCTGTGTTGTATAGATGCTGACATTGGACACCCATAGTAAAGTGACTGTTCACTTCTCGAACACTTTCCCTAATATGAGTTGTGCCTTGGAATTCATCAGTTCCATGTAGGAGTGTGAGCAGTGAAAAAAAGATAAAGCTGGAAGTTTGCAAAAGCTTTCGTATTCCTCATCTCGGTCTTTCAGTCCTCAGTCTTTTGCAAAATGCATTGCTTCATTCCCCGGACATTTCTTCTTTCATTCTAATTAGATGGCAAAACCATTTCATTTGCTGTTTCTCAACTGTCTATCTTTCTCTGAAAAAAAAAGCAATGCCTACTTGGTAGAAGATATAGAGATTTTTAGATCTCTAGCTTGAATCAAAGGCTTCGAAGCAGATTCAGAAAAATACAGAACTTCCTCAGACTTTTTTGAATGAACAGAGCAAGCTGGACTGTTTGCTTTCAAAGGAAGTCCAAAAGAAATTTTGTCTTCTGTTCTGATTGAATATTGAGAAAAGAAGGAAGAATAGCCCGAGATGGACCAAACAATTCGTAAGCAAGAAGTATGCATTTGAAAACAAAATGCAACAAGGCATTGCAATTAGGTTAAAATGATGTCAAGTACATGTTTATATTTAATAAAAGGCATGATAGAAATGGAATTAAGAATAATGAAATACATATTCGAAAGAGACATTAGAAAACGGCCATCAATGCTATGGGAGATTTTATCATAGAGTAATTACAAAATGCTGTTGGCATTTTCGAAATTAAAACCAAGTTTTTCTACTTTTCTGTGAAGAAAGAAATGTGAAATCATGTCTTAATACAAAAAAAAACACTTCTTAAACAAGTAAAATAAGTGAAATATAGTTAATTAAATATAATAAATATACTATTGGGGTAAACATGAGGTTTTTCTTTTTTTATTATATGATGAGTGTAACAATGTTTTGTTTTCCTCAAATATTTCATTTCCATCGCTTCAAAATCCACTTTTTTCTCCATTGTTTAGAATTGTAGCCTCTAGGTATTTGAAAATACCACAATTGTCTCATAAGTTTTGATCAGTGATGGGTGTATATTCTACGTAGACATATATGCAATACTGTCACCTGTATTATGTAGATTTTCAAGTATTTTAATGTCTTGACGTTTGGCGATTAGTGTAGTGTTCTATTAATAATTACAACTTAAAATGGGCTGTATAGTAATAAAATTAATACGTGCATGAATAATTGAATGAGAATTTAAGATGGAAATCTCATTATTATCGTGAAGATATTTGCTAAGTTGTCGATTTAAAACTATAATATTTATCTATAAAGAATAACAATAACTCTAGGGCGATAGTAAGCCATTACACATGTGTTGATTTAGATCAGGGATGCACAGACTTATTAAGACTAGGGGCCACTCGGGCAAATCATGAACTGATGGCGGGCCGCCAGAAGTATAGGTAATTAAAGACAATAAAGAATTGATAATAATGTATTAAATTGAAAAAAGAATTTATTATTTGAAGCGTGGCACTGCATAGTGCTTACAATCTTTTTTACATTTGGCTCAAATTTACTTGTAGCAACACGTAAAACTGCTTCCAAACTTTCATTTGCAAGGCGGTTTCGATTTTTTGTTTTATTATTATTTAGTATTGAAAAAGTTTGTTCACATATATAGGTAGAACCAAATAAGCTGGCACATTTCAGAGCGTTTATGCGCAACTCTTTGTACATATTTTTATCAATGCAGCGGTAAAAGTTCAGCAAGTCTCCTTCGTTGAATTTGTTGCGTAAACCTTGGTCGTTTTGAATGTCGATAATTTCTAACTGCATTGACTCTGGCGCATTTTCAACTGAAATCGTGAAAGGATTGCTGAATATGTCCAACAGAGGTTTCACTTTTTTAAACTCCGAAATCTGTCTTGAAAAGATTGAATCAAAATATCTAGCTTTTCTACATAGCTGAAATTAATCGCAGTTTTGTTGAATTTTTCAGCCATTTTCTATAATTCGGAAATGATTGTAATTTCCAGAATTCAATTGCGATCTGAAAAGTGTCAGCTGCATTGGAAGGATGATACATGAGCGTAGGCTGGGATATATCAATTGATTTTTGCCTTGAAGCCGTGTGTTCAAGACATTCAAATGATTTGTAATGTCAACTAAAAAAACCAAATCACACCACCAATCAGGATTTTTAAGTTCCGGGACATCCCTTTGCTTTTCCGCCAGAAATATTCCAATTTCTTCTATTAAATTTAGAAATCGTTCCAGTGTCAATCCACGACTTAGCCACCTTACTTCTGTATAATACAGTAAATCTCCATATTCGCTTTCGATGTCATCAAGGAATTGTTTGAATTGCCTGTGATTGGGTTCTCGTGATTTTATGAAATTTACAGTCGAAACTACCACTTTCATGACATTTTGAAATTCATTTTTTTAGAACAGAGGCTTCTTGGTGTATAATGCAGTGAAACTGCATGAGATCTTCAGCGTTTATGTTTTTTTCTTGCAGATGCTCTTTCAGCAAAGTAACTAGCCCGGAATTGCCACCAATCATCGAAGGAGCACCGTCAGTCGCAACTCCCGATAATTTTGATAAGTCCAAATCAGTTTTTGAACACTTATCCAAAAGTACATTGAGTATATCAACTCCTTTAGTTTGACCTTTCAATGAACACATTCTAATAACTCTTCTAAGACTTCAAAATCTTGAGTAACCTCGTATGAATATGAGAAGTTGAGCTGTGGAACTAAACATCAGTGGATTCGTCGAGGCTAATGAAAAAAATTCAATGATCTTAGATTTTTCAGTTAATTGTTCCGCAATATTACCTGACAAAGACATAATCGTCTTTGGATAGTCATACGATTCAGTTGAATTTTCTCAACCTTTTTGCTGCTTCTGGACACATTTTCTTACTATGCATTCTTTTACAAAATCCCCATCATTGAAGGGGCGACTTCGCTTTGCTATCATTCGAGAAATTTCATAACTAACTTCTGTAGCTGTTTCTGAATCTTGAATGGGTTTAGTAAACATAGCTTGCTGACCAATAAGCTCCCGTTTTAAAGACAACATTTTTTGCTTTCTTATATTCGCCTGTAAACTTGCTAAAAGTACGATGCTGCGTTTCGTAGTGCCTTTTTACATTATATTCCTTTGCAATCGCAACAGAATTCTTGCAAATTAAACAAACGACTTTGTTATGCGACCATACAAAAAAGTACTATTGCTATCTCGCTTGCTCACACCGCGCTAGAAAATTCTTGATTTCTCTACTATTTTGAACTTTATATAAAGGCGGCAAGCGATGTTACTTGACTTAGTATTTTTGGGCGCTTGAGGCGGCGCGGCCGCGGCGTCGTTTCATTCATGAACTGCCGCGGTATTTGAATGATTTTCATAAGTTTTATGGACGTCGCTCACAATATCAAAAGAAACAAAGTACTTTAATATTTATTATTATTTTGTAATTACTTTCGAACATATTTTTTTTGGTTTTATTCTGGAATAGAATTCAATATTTTTCGAATGTATGAGAGTATTATTTTTGCTGTCGGCGGGCCACCAGTATTCGACCGGCGGGCCGCGGTCTGTGCATCGGTGATTTAGATCGACAATTTAGCAAATATTTTCACGATAATAATGAAATTTTCGTCTTAATTTCTCATTCAGTTATTCATCCACACGTTAAGTATATATACGAATTTTCCGTGTAATGCATTAGGTCTTCTAGTAGCACTGATGATCCTTGATAAGGTGAAACATATGTATGCTAATATCGACCGTGTGTTACTCATATTTTAATTTGACCCAATAATAAAATTACTGTCTAGATACTGTCATTTTTTTATGATTTAAATTGAAAGCAATTAATATTTTAGCCACTGGGCATATGCTTATCAATGATCTTGATATATTATTTAGGACACAACTATGAAGTATATTGTACTGTGACAATTTTGGTACTAATACTCAACAGTAAATATATTATAAAAGTCTGAGCTTGTCAATGTAGATTAGCTGCATATTTATACATTTTGTAACGGCTTTAAATAAGTGACGAATATATTCTGTAAATCTAACTGTTTTATTTATGCACTTCAAATTTCGAAACAGGAAAGTAACATGAAATTGAGTAGAATTACAGAACAACTATAGGTATTCCATTTTAAGCGTAGCAAGAACAGCAGTCTGAAAAAGGAGAAAAAATCTCTATTTTATTTCAATAACATTTAATTTTAGCATGTAATACTTACGTGCGGGTTGTGAGCCACATGAAGGTGCGGGTTGTGAGCCACATGAAGGTGCGGGTAGTGAGCCATATGAAGCCACATACGCTGGAGCAGGTGGTGCGACCAAATAAGCTGCTGGAGCTGGTGCAGGGCCTGGTGCAGGGCCTGGTGCAGGGTATCCACAGCTTGGGGCTGATGGAACCACCACTTTGGTAGCTGTGAACAGGAATTTCTCAGCAGGTGGAGCTGGGGGAGCTGAGCAGCATGATGGAGCCGGTGCAGGTGGCTGATAGCACGAATATCCACAAGACTGTACAAGAAAATTGTATTAATCCATTGAAATTCAAACTAATATCTCCGAGTTTCCATAATACGAATAAAAAAATTAAAAAATGTTTGAATCTTATGTAACAAAATATATGAAAGCGTTACAAAATCTTCAGAAATTTTCTGAAAATAGTTGGCTCTAAAAATAGCCAATAAGTATTCAAAAATCGCTAAATAATTCCTAAGATACTATCTAAAGCTGTAAATCCTTAACTTATTAAAAGGAATTTATAAAAATCCAAAAGGTTTTAGAAACCTACCGAGATCTTTAAAAGTTATCCAAATCTCTCAAAAGATAGCTAAAGGAATTACTAAAAAAGAAATTGTACGATTTTCAAAGAAACCATGTATGTGGTTTTTTTGAAAATCGTTAAGAAATTGGGAAAAGTTATCAAAATATTCAAAACAAGATTTCTAGAAACTTTTCAAATTTTTAAAAAAATATTTAAAGATCTCATTATGCAAATATTCTGTAATTTCATAAAACTCAAAAAAAAAATTACTCTAAAACTTATTATTCTGTATTTTGAGAAACTTACCGGTACACAACAGCCAGTGGCTTGTACAATTGCCAAGGCAACAAAGAGACCGGAGATAGCGAATTTCATATTCGAAAGATTTAATTGCGAAACTAAAAAATTGCTATAATAGGTAAGGAAGCACCGTTATTAGATCGGTATATGACAATGTTTCACAGAATTTCCAATTTATATCATTCCATTGGGGTGATATTCACGCCTTAGAAAGCATGCCCGGAAGTATAAGGCACGTTTGTTTACTATGAATTGTTTGTCAAAATAATCGGACAATGTTTTGAGTGCATGCCAGTTTGTTTTTATTTACAAGCACCGAGAAAGAAGAAGGCATTGACCATGAATATTTTTAAATCGTGCGTAGTTCAATGCACTTGGGAGTGCAATAATAAAAAAAATGTTTACTAAGCTCATTAGTTTGTAACGAATTAGCGGTTATAAATAAGTAGGTTTCTAATGCAGTATTTTTAAATAATTCGTACTTTTCATTTTGAAAGCTGTGGAATAGGGTAGACGAGGGCTGTTGGAAGTTTATGTCGAAGGAAACTAAAACTGAGTTACAATTTTAAAGTTGTTTTAAATACTTGTGCTTTAAATTAAAATTTTGGGAGTGTGGAATTTATATTTCAATATTTGAGGCAGCTGACCCGCTCACTTGTCTGACGTTAATTTCTATGGAAGATAATGTTTGAATAAATACACTAAGAAAATACTTAATATACCAACTCTAAAAAACATATAGGAGCAATTCTCCAGAAGAAAAATGTTTGTTCAGTTACTAATTTTTCTTCTTATTGATGTTATTGGATGATTTATTTATTTTTATTTATTTATTGGGAACAACTACAGGCATATGATATTTGCATTCTGTATTTAGCTTAATTTCGAAACAAATGTATACGTAAGCTTAGGTATATGTAACTGCTAAAATACTTTTAATGATACTTCATAAATTTTAATGCTTTCGATGTTCTTAATATAGCAGGGACGCATTGGAATACTCTCAATTTTATTATTGTATGAACTGAGGTTGAACTCTTTAAGTAAAAATTTTCTTCTTATTTAATAATAAAATGCTATCACAAAAATCCTATGCCTATTGAAACTTGCACTGGACTACGTCTCTTAAACTTATAGATAATGTTGTAGGATTAAACTTTGCAGGACCCAAAATTAGGAGAAGGCTGAATGTTACTAAAAGTAATGACGCAGATAAAAAAGATGCCACAAAAATTTAACGACTCTTAGAATTACATTAGGTATAAATAATTCCTACAAATTCGAATATATGCGTATTTAGAACATATTATAGTATATTTCACTTATTTCAACAGTACAAGCTCTTGTGAGGAATGTGCACCATTTTATGTATTTTCTATATATTAAAACTTCTTTAATTATATTCTTTTCCATCTTTAGTTATCGTATTCTCTACAGAATTTGGTTGACTGATGCTACTTTTGGTACCATGTTTATTGACATGTATTGTTATACTTTGTATCATTCACAGCCAGTTGAAGACACGAGTGGATGAAGGTGTTAATTACAAAATCAAACTTTTTCAGAAATTAAGTTTTTTTATGTAATTTTCTCAAAAGTATTGTACATAACCCCTTCATACATTCACAAGACTCTAGTGTTCTTTGATTTCTGGAATTTCGATGTGCGTGTGAAAGATGGTTACAACAACCTTGATCATGCAAAAAGACAGTTTTTAAATGCGACATAGCACCTTCATCCAATCGTATCTTCAATTATTCCTCGTTTTATTACTATTATTATTGGTATTAGTAGTGTACTAATTTTTTCGAAATTGTGCTTTGTTGGGGACCAAATGTGTGCCATGTAGGAAATGTGTTTTTCCATTATATATATTGTATGTAATATCTTTTGAAGATATCAAAAAAGTAAAGCTAAAGCTAGGTAGGTAATACACATAAATATGTCATTGTTTTTTACAACTTTTAAGTTTGAGTTATGCACGCTATCAATTGAGCCTTTTTTCAAGCAATGAATCATGGTTAGGCCTGGTACTGCTAGGACCTTACTTATATTATTTTGAAGTTCCTTCAATAAGTTCCGCCCATTAAGAAAAGTTTAATCTTCCAGAAGATTTGCCCTGATTCTCGTGGCGACAGGACACTGGCAGAAACGTTGCTTAAACATTTCTTTGTCTTGCAAAAACACAACCGGTACTTAGCCTTTTCAGAGAGTTCGATCCTATGTAGCACCTTTATGAATCAGTAGTGACTAGAAATAGAAACAACTGCTTTGACACTTTTGCGATCAAGTTCAAGTACAGTGGAACCTCGTTAACCGGATCCATTGGGACCAGAACCGACCCGGATTAATCAAAATTCAGATTACGGACATTAGAGTCCAAAAACATAAAATAAGGCAGTATGTCTTATAGAAACATGACTTCATTTCGTAAATAAACAAATGCACAGACAAAACAAACCGACCAATAATTGTATTTTTAAACTCGTTTTAACCAATTGACTATTTTTTTTTTTTAAGTTAGGGTGGGCACTTGATGCCGGCACTTGAGCTAGGTGCTCATTGTACCATTGACTATTTTTATTATAGACTATTTATTTCACACAACACGCATTTCTAAAAAAAATTATCCGTCAACATTGATCCGGGTTATCCGAAGATCCGAGTGACTTCAATCATTTGGTCCCCTTCCTAAAAAGTTCGTAAAGCTTTTTTAGTTTTTAAAGGAAACAACCTTTTCAACGAAAATTTCCAGGTAAGCAAAATTTGCGATAAATGGATAACAGTATTTAACAATAATGAGTTTAGTGTATGCCAGCGCAGTATTTCTATTTAATAACTGAGTGACGTCTTCTTCATACAGGTGTGATGAAAAAACAGTGGTACACAGTGGTTTACGCTCTAAATTTGTTCTTTCAAAAATAGCATTGAGAAGGCGAAGAAATACAATGGTCGTTAAATTTGTTATAAAGTTCGGTTTCATTAAGAAATATATTAGGTAAGGAAGTTGAAACTTTATTATTGGTATTAGTGTTCCTTTTTATTAGTGAGCATACCGCTTATAGATTTATTGGTACAACTTTTCGCAAACAATTCATTCTTTCGTAAAAGTTTTTCTTGTAAAAGATCTTTGCACTTTTCTTTCATATTTTTTGAAAACATAGTTTCTTTCATATGAACTATTTCGGGTGTTAACAATCTATTATTATTCAATTTATTTACATTATGTTTTACCATAGAAAAGCAAATATCGTAAATATAGTGAATAAAATGGTATTAAATCGTAAGAGTGCATCTGACGATGGCATTCATATACAGAGAGCCAAGTTTCTTTAGACAAAAAGTTACTAAAACGATTGAGACAAGTTCCGCAAAATTTGTTTTTGTAAGTGTACTGATTCGTGTCGGGGGCCGCAAAGTAAATCCAAATATTAATTAATTGTGTGTAATGATAGGATAAATTATCAACACATGATATACACTAATTGTTCACTAAATTTACAAAAAAGTTATCCAGACATGAGGCAGATTTATTGACAACCCGTGTAGGTTGAATTAATAGTCCAATGTAGCTTATGTGTTACACATAGGTTGCCAATATTTTGGTGCATTGGAGATGGTAACAAAAAATCTACATTGAAGTCACCCCCAAGAACCAGAAGTTTCTCTTCATACTGTAGAGCATTTAAACATCTGCATAAATAACTGAAACTCCGACTGTGGTGGACAGTATAACACTACGAAGACAATATTGATCCATAGTAATTCAGTGAAGCACACTTCAACGGCATTCGTTACGTTAAACTTCCTAACATTTTTAATTTTAAATGTCAAATTATTTTTGGCAAATATCGCAACACCACCGTGCTTACTTTCTTCACGGCTAAAAGGCGGCTAATCTAAAATTATCTATCACAGTTGTGGCAAACTAAAGATCAAACTGAAGTTGATCTTTAGTTTGCCAGTGTTTTAGTTAGTAATAAAGCGCTTATCTTCAAGTTCATTAAGACGACTTGTAGTTCAAAAATTTTATTATTTAAACTTCTTGATGATGGTCGAGTGGCTTGCACATTTGGCTATCAGTCGCGGGATCCTCAGTTCGAGCCCGACGGACTGCTCTCAGAGTGAGGTTTTCGTGATTTCCCTTACTCCTTGGCAAATGCTGAGAGACGAACATCTTAAGTCGCTCCACGGGCGCAGGCATAATAATATATATAATAATAATAGGAAAGCTATTGGGAGATGCTAAGGCATCAATTATTATTATTATTATTATTATTATCAGTCGAGTAGATCCCGGCACACCTCCGGCTCCCAAGCGGCTCACAGGTTCTTTCGTGAGCACTATAATTCCTGCTGCTCCCAGCTGTGCCTATAGCGCCATTATTATTATTATTATTATTATTATTATTATTATTATTATTATTATTATTTACCTTATGTTTTGGTGCATGACATTTAGGCAACTTGTTTTTGTTGATTTTTCGAGAGACGGAATAAAAAAACGGTTAACGCATGCACTTTCAGGCCAAAATTATAATGTATTAACCACGTCATTGAACTTCGAAGGATACGATATTTTAAAAGAGGAGTATCTATCCGGATATTTGCTGTTGAGTGATTCACACTGTATTCCTTCATTTTTTTTTCATTTCATATAATTAGAAGATCTTCAACAGTAAGTTTTCGATCCAAATTATAAACATGCAAGTGATTATAGCTAACAGCGTCCTTAATCACTTTGTAGAAGGATGAGATCCACTAAGTACTTGGTTTCTTGGCTTCCATTGAAACGACGGTTTTCCAGGAATTTTCACTGTTTTCATTGTATAAGCATTTATTATTTCTACGTCCTCCGTCGTTTTGGCTTTAAGTTTTCCTTTTGTGTCGAAGTGCGGTTTAGGCGTGTTTTTAGTTGCGTAAATCCGAAAACGTTCTCTTACGTAGAAATTCTTTATTCATTGATAATGTTTTCTTAATTTTTCGCTACACTCATTGGTTAGCATGTTGATTAACTCGTAAGTATTGCAACCCCATTTTGTAGGATACTTACTGTTTTAAGCAAATAATCCGTTTCGACTTTCACAACTTTGTGTATTAAAGAAGAAAATTCTTCACGTCTCATAAAATTAATGACTACTTCACTTGACCTTAAGCTGGATGGTATAATGTAATCGAATTATAAAAACTTTTCGTAAAATAAAATCGAGATCCGATATACACTTTCGCATTCACACTACTGTATGATATAGGTACTCGTATAAATGTATTTGCGCACTGACGTTAGCATATTATATTTGTAGTTATAAGTGTATATGAATAAATAAGCTTACTTTTTAATAATGCATACAAAATATTTTCTGGAGCAAAATTATTAGACCATCCGAACTCACTAATACTACTGCGGAAATCAGCTGAGAGAATAGGACTGATCTTCTCTTACATATGGTATATTTCGTAAGGGAAAATGGAATTGGACGCAAGTAAGACAATATCCAGGCCACCCGCAGTCCAAGCTAATCTTGTCTCCGTTTGTGTGTGTTTATTTCCTTACCTGATGGTGGGTTATACGGCTTTACAATGAATGAAATACGGTAAGACCGGATATTGAATGAATCTAGAAAATCGATATGAATGTAGCATATATAGGTTCCCAACAGCGATGTGTTTTTGTAGTATTGATTTCCGTAGAACCGCAATGTTTCCAACCATTTCCAACCACCAAAATAGGATGCATATATTTTATATGATGAGAAAGTTTGTACCTACAATTACAGATGAAAAATTTCAACATATATTCCAATGCCGATGACACTCCTATTACAAACTGTTCTTCAATAAATCCTTCCTCTTCAAAAATATTTCTGCAGGGTCTCAAAAAAACCTTTTCGCTGTCGGTTTTTAGCATCATCCAAAGGAAAACACCATCTGTTTAATTAAAGGTGAGAGATAATTATTGCCGTGGTAGCAAATCTAGACAGAAGGAACATCTCTATAAAACCATCGTTATCGATTATTTTTGGATTTTGTGAGCTTTATAGACACTTTCATTATTATGAGGCTGCATAATTCTTTTATTTTATTTCCAAATTCTTTAATAATTGCTCTCTTATAGACTTTTGGTCTTACCGTAGTGCCTCTCTCTGTTTTCAATCAACAACATCCCTTCTACATTCCAAAACATCCAAGACAACTGTTTCTTTTTTTTTGATTAAAACTACGTTCGTGTACTCTTTGGTTACAAAGATCTCTATTGTATTTGTAAACCTCCTAAGGCACGGAGAAACTTTAGAAAAAAATGTAGTTACAATTTTGAAGAGTAAAATTGTGCAGTAGGCTTTTTTATGGCGAGCGTGTTATAATAGCTGAATTATCTATCTACAACACTTGTCAAGTTCCCTCGATTTAATTGCAGCTTTTTATCTCGAATATTTTCCAAATAAATATATGGGAAAGTAGATGTGAATTACCCTGTTTAGTTGATGCGTGGGGGCGCTATGAAGTAAATCACAATTATGCAGCTATCATGACAAAATCTATGAATGAACAAAATGGTTCACACACTTTAATGCAACCTAGCGACCTAGTTTTATAATTACAATTTTAATAATTATAAACAACCAATTTTTTAGCTATCTTGTACTCTCTGTATCTATTTGTAACTCCATATGTTCTTTAGGTATTAACTATCTATATAGATCAAACAGTCGACCTATAGTCGGGGTAACGTATCGGAGCCATCGGCAAGAGAGAAGTAGGAATGTTGGTGATACCACGTGATACAGCGCTTCACTCGACGGCACGCGGTTGTATTTTATTGGCGAAATAATGTAATTCATGCTATCTCCCTTCCCGACTAGTTCCTACTTGCGATGTCCTGACTATAGGTCGACTGTTTGTTCTGTATAATAAGCTACTTTCAAAAAGTGAACCAAATCTGTGTAATGTTTATTTGATTACAGCCTTTGTTACCGATACAATTTTTTATTTAAAAGCAAATAAATTCGAAATCCAACCTACCGATATATTGTCCACAAGAAAGACTTCTTTGTGCTGTTGCCAAAGATCGCACGAGAAGCCATCTTTGAATACGCTGTAAATATTTATTCACACAAAAAAGTAATGCTAGAATAATCGCATAAAATCAATTTACAGACTGCATATTTATTAACTATACATAAGAATTCATCTAAACTTGCCGCAAATACACTAAAATATCCACTGCAACTTTACGAATCCATAAAGAAAAGTTGGTAGCCATATATCCAAAATGCAGTTCATTTGACAATTTTCTTATAGCATCAATATTATCACACTTAAAACTAACATTACTCCTAATTAATTGGCTGATATAAACTAGTCACTTAGTTCAAAAACCATTAAAATTTACGAACTCTCTATTCTTGTTAGTAAATGAGGTCACTGTAGATTCAGAAAGTACTTGCATAGAATTGGGTTTCTCAGTGAGATTAAATACCGACAGTGTTTAGAAGGCGAAGAGACATTTGTCAGAAATGTTCATGCTTTTCCTGTGATATATTCTTCCAATAACTTGACATGGAATACCTTGAAATTTTTGAAAAACTATAAAGGGAATGGAAACTCGTCAAAGGTAAGAGATAGTTATTCCTGTATCAAAGGGTTATACGATGTGTAAAAGGTCATTATAGACTAGTGTTGCGATGTACGTGGTGTCATTCGCCTGTATAGCTATGAGTAAATATTGCAGTGCAAAGCCACAAACGAATCAAACAAAGGCTCAAGGTTCCTTTCACGATAGGAATGGATATATTTCGTAAAAGGCAGGAGCAAGCAGCTCCGCGGTTACGGCGTGGCTTTTATAATAAGTTACACTTTACTTTTTGGGCAAATACCTTATTTATAATAATTTATTGATAAAATAAATAGTAAATTGTTTACATACATACAGACTGCTACACGTTTATTCTGGTGAAAGCAATGTGAAAGATTTACTTAATGCACAAGCCCTTCATTTACGCAATAAGTGAAGTAGACTGCTTGAAGATGCATTATGAAGCGGACCATCTACCGTGAATAATGAAAGCTTCGTTCTCAACACTATTATAGACAGCAATTAAGTTAGTCATTGCTTTAGATTTAGGCAGCAACTTGTAACTAAAAGTTACCATACTGGACGCAGTTATGATATTTATAACTGCTTGGAATCGCGTGACAGCCGCAACTATTTCAAATTGTCTCCCTCATTCTGGATTGTGAAACGAGCAAGATAACGAGGACGATATCCCATTAGCTTCATGAATTGAGCGAGAAAATAATAAAGAAACAAAAGAAGTTGTCGATTTACAAGAATGGGCCACACCAAATTCAATTACAGAATTCGATAATTTAAATAAACGAATTTATGTCTGCCGACGATAATGTAGTGCTGTGTACTGATTGAATTAATTGAAATTGCAAAAATGAATTTTTAAAATAAAAAAGAAAATTAAAATAGCTAGCTCAACGGAAAATATTTAAAAGAGCGCAAAAGAACAATTAACCTCAGAGTTACCCTCGCGAATTAAAACTTGAATCTAACCACGAAAAGTAAATTGTGAGTGAAAGAAATCAGACTCTCTTAAAAACGTACATCGTAGTTGTACAAATAATACGCCAGCATTCAAAAGACAAATAAATGAATGGAATTATTTTAAAAAAACTTAACACTTAAATAATTAAATCATACAATTAACTCTTAAACTAAAATTATATAAAAATAAACATTATTGTGAAAAATTCTCGGTAAATTGAAGCAGCTGTTTTTAGCAAATCAAAATATGCAACTTAAAATACACTCAGCAAACATGGGTTGCTAACCTATAGCATCTCTCCCAATTACTAAGGGGAAAACGAAACTTAAAACGAAAATTGAGTGTTTCTCCTCAGAAATTGTCAGCGCAAAAAAAAATCCAAAATCTCCCGCACTAAACAGACAATACCATATCTCGGCACACAGGGGTGAAAACGTCACTCCGGGTGCTGAAAACTACCCTGGATTGTGGTGGAAGTGTTGGAGTGCCGAAATGTGATGTGCCGATAACGTCCCTTGTTCTGCATACCGTCCATAGAATGAAGTTCATAGGTGACTTCTTCAAAAACTCTAGCCACTCTATAAGGTTCCAGGAACGGTAGATGCAGTTTCGGACAGCAGTCGGTGTGGCGTTGGTGGGTCTGCCTCCTGAGGAACTTCACCACTTCCTGGATGTATCTCTCGCATGGGTTTCCAGAAGGATAGCTCATAAAACAGAAAGACAGTTTTAAATCACGCTCAAACATGGCTTTGGGAATGAGATTATTCTTGATCTCGACAGGCTTCGACTCGACTCTCTCAAGAGAGTGCTTGTCATCAACAACAAACTTAGGGAACTTATCTACTAATGATACATACTGCTTCAAAATTTCCTTAGACTTCCGATTCAAAATTCACATCACAATCGATTTCAATTTCATTAATGTCATCTGGGGACTCTCGGAATTCTTTACTTCTACTACCTCTAACTCTGACTCTCCAACAACTTCAACCTCATTAATCTCTTCGGATAAAACAACACCTTGTATATCATCACTTCTAGCAACTTTTGCGCAACTTTGTATATCATTCTTAAAACTATCATCACAATTTTCCATTATTTCATCATTTTCATTACCATCTCTCCCTTTCTCTACTCAAATCATTACAACATTCTCCTCATCAGAAGTATCTGAACCCCAATTGATTCTATCCCCTCCTGTCTGAATACATTTCTTTTCTGCATCAAATTTTCTCAACCACTCATCCTGTCTCTCTGAATATTCTTTTCCTCCATCCTTACCTTTTGTTCCTGCCACATCCGACTCCTTACTGCCAATAATTCCTTGGCTCCGCCAACTCTGCTCTCCAGAAACGTCCACTTCCTGTTCCCTGGTGGGCTTGTCCGGATTCATTCTTGCAGCGATGTATATAAATATTTTTAATACAAACAAAAATGGTGATAAGCTTTTCAAAATAACGAGAATTTTCACAAATTCGAAATATGGGATCTTAATTTTACTGATTACAATTATAGAAAACAAGTCGAGCCTATTAAATATGCTGTGTACTGATTAAATTAATTGAAATTGCAAAAATGAATTTTTAAAATGAAAAAGAGAATTAAAATAGCTAGCTCAACGGAAAATATTTAAAAGGGCGCGAAAGAACAATTAACCTCAGAGTTACTCTAGCGAATTAAAATTGAATCTAACCACGAAAAGTAAATTGTGAGTGAAAGAAATCATACTCTCATAGAATAACCTGCCAACAGTGTTTAAAAAAAACAAAGCAAAATCACTGACTTTTTAAAACTAAATAATGATACATAAGCAGAATTTAGGTATGCTTTTTTAAGTTGTTGTTTATTAGATATTGTACATTTTATTACTCGTATGTACTTGGAATTGTTGTTTATTTGCTATATACTTTTTAAGAAAATGTTTAATAACATTATTACCACAGTAACTACCTTTTTTACATCATAAATACACTACACACCTTTATCATTGCTCGACTGTAACGAACGATTTTCGTGGCATCTCCATGGTGCTCAATTAATGAAGCTAATGTTATGTCCGAGTTTGGCTGTGTAACGACGAGGAATATTTGCAAAGCTTTAATATTTTGAGTCAAATGCTCTAAGATTTTTATTGTAAGGTTTGCGTAATCTTGTAGAGCAACTTTCACAAAATAACTCGAAAACTTAACGTTGTCTACATTAATTTTGATTATTCGTTCTAAATAGTACAGCAAAAAATAATTTTCTAAAATACAGTTCTGCATTTCTAACTACCACGGACCTGAGCTACGGAAAATCTCAGCTATCATGTAATACAATGTTGCCAGTGTTCGCGCAGGTTAAACATCGAGCTGACGCTTTGTCCTTGTCTGAGAACGTAACCGACACGACATCACAACGACAAAGAATAGATTCGCTAAGCCCATGGTGCTACTACGATACCACGGTTTACGGACGAGCTTTTTTTTTACTTTGTTTCGATTTTAGAGCGCTAAGAGGGAAGGAGATTTTATCGCCTCGATCCAGTAAACTTCCCAGAATCGATATTATATAATATAAAATCCGAGTAACGCTAATGTTTCGGGGTGAAAGAGGAATGACTTTTCGTTCCTTTTTGTCACATTATCGTTTCACCTCGGGTCGTCAAGCGGCAAATATATGTGGATGTACGGGAGAAAATTTTGCGCTGATATTACAAATCCGCGCATCAATTCTAGTAGAGAAAACGTAATTTGTCCGCTTCTGTGGTTCGTTCGCACGCCAACTCATAATTAGGGTTATGTAAGCTCTGTCTAGAGGAAAAATATTTCTAGGCGAGGTTTCTCAAACGTTATTTTTTGGTGAAAATATATTTTGGAACGTGGTACGCGGATAATTAAAGTAGATATCACGATTACGTAGCACAAAATTTATAGTGATAAGGCTGAAAAGGTTAATTTATATTCGAGATTTACATGGTGGCTTTTTAACAATATGTGCGTATTATTATATTATACCTGATGTTTGTAATTAGTAATTACATTTGCAAATGATAACTAGCTACCTTGAAACCATCTTTGTGTATTCTCTTCACATATTAGTTTACATTTTTTCTGCTCTTCACGAACTTCTTCAAATTCATACAAAAAGCCTAATTACAGTGAAAATCATGAAAGTTTGTAGTTACGTTATTAACTTGGCAGTAAAGTAAAGACAAGCATAGTTTCAAAAAAGTGGAAGCAATTCATATCACAAGCGAGATAGAAGTATATAACATAAGTTGTAGCTACTTACTTAAAATATACGTCCATATTTTATTAATTACCAATAAACTAGTTGAAGTAAGATAGAATGCGGTCGTATTACGTAAGTAAGAGTTTTCATAATGTTTACTACAGTGCATGCAACCACGCAATTTTAAGCCACTTTAAGCTCCGTTGACATTTGACATCTGCTTTTTACTGTTTATTTGCCCTTCTTTAGTTTTAAATTTTTATTTAATTTAATATTTCTTTTGCCAAAAGTTCTTTTTAGAGCTTTGCTGAAGTAAATCGTTTAGTTTCTGGTAAATTTAGAAGTGTTGAAGAAGCATACAGAGACTTACATAAAAAAATAGGTTACAGTTCAAGATGCCCAGTAGACGACTTAGTTCTTGTTGCCGTTTGTCGCTTGTTAGTGTGTTTCGAGGAGTAAAAACGAAATGGAAGTCCTTCAATAGCCATTGATGCGGTACATGAGTTAAATTCCTATAAAAGTGCGATGAATAAGAGTGAACTTTTGGAAATAACCAGGAGACATAAGAAAGAGATGGTTCATGTTATTGATGAAATATTTCGAAAAGTTTACCGTATCACTACGATCAATGCTATCCAGTTGATATTGGCACATGCGAAAATACACAACAAGCATATCGTTCGAGGATGGTTTTAGCGATAGACAGGTATCAGAAATGTGACAAGAAAGTTTTAACAGCATCTGTCAAATTTTCATAAACCACACAGACAAAATAACTTTATAAAGAGTGGTACGAACCTGAAGAAAGCGTAGAAGACTTTGTCCTGACGACTAATTGTTGACGAGAAGATGAGAACGAAGACACAAATTAAATATATTTTTAATTGCACTATTTTTGTTCTTCGAATACTGAAATATTTTAATTTAATTTACTGCATATTATGTTTTGTATATACCATTGTAAAGAAATTGTGTTTGTTACATAAAATGAAAACGTCATCTTTCGTTTAATTAATTATTGGTAACAATTCTACGCTGCTTAAATATTTTCTACAGTTTGATTTACAAATAGTTTTTTGATATGAGAACTATAGTATTACGGTGATACATTATTTCATTGAGAAAACATTTAATAATAAGCTTAGCCTGATCACCTCTTATCCATAAGAACAAATGAATTAATACATTGCAAGTTTTTTACAATGAGAAAATAACAAATTAATCTATTTCTGCTTTTAACTGTAATAATTAGGAGTAATTTTTCCCAAAGAAAAGATTTTTGTCCTCACCAGGATTCGAACCTGCATCCCCCGTTTGCCGACGAGCGCTTTACCATTAAGCTAGTACAGATGAGTTCGACATATGTTCGGATAAAAACGCTCGTCGCAGCGGTCTCGTCTGGATATTGCTCGATGTATCTACATTTGTAAAAAATACAGTAATTTTGCCATGGTAAATTAGGAATATTACATGTTAATAACATTGTGAATTTACCACGATAAATTATGTAAATTTTGTTTTATATGTTTTTTCTAGATATCTAACATGAAAAAAGAAATTCGGTAAAAATTAATAGCTTTTCATGTAAGTTTCAGATTGTAAACAAAAATTCAAAAGGAAAATACAGGAAAAAAAGTACAATTTTGTGTTTACTATCAAGATTTACTTAAAAGGGTAAAATTCACCATTTTTGGGGTATTTAGTGCACTTAAAAGTAATTTTACTAGTAAACTAATAATTTTACTGTACAAAATATGACGATGTTTATATTTGTTTTACTTGAATTTTCGGTTAAAAGTATAGATATCCATGGAAAATACGAAATTCATACGCCGCAATGTGATTGGTTATTGGTTATTTATCTTGCGCGTAGGTAATTCTATTCGTTTGTCGAACTTATTATTGGCTCAATGATATCACGTGGTAATGTAATAGTGATGCGTCACAAACAATCGTAGCTTTCGCGTAACCGTATTCATTCTTGATCCCTGGTTGAGAGATTCAGTGTGAGCTTATTAATGCTATAAAGAATTAGGTAAGTTAGTTTTAAAAATATGCATTTACAGATATTTAGTATATGTAGTTATCAATTGTTCTTTAAAATTTAAACACAGTACTTTGAAGGACATACTTAACTTATAATCAGATTGGTGCAAACGTAATCGTAACGTGTTTTCAGAAGATTCTAACCAAGAGAGTAAGGATATCGAATTGTATCTAGTATGTAGTATCTATTACAACTTCATATTAGAAGTTAATATTTGTCACAGATGAAATTACGTAGATATAAATTGAAGGGTAAACGATTAATATATGTGTTCCATTTTGGATGATTCAAGAAATGAATCTTACCAATTTAGTATTTCTTTTTCCTTGAAATTTGATGGAGAAGCCCGATTTTGAGTTTTTTTTTTAGACATAACCATTTTAAAATAAAGAATTATATAGAGGTTATGTCAGCCTGAAATCGCATTGTCAACTTGAATTCGAACGAGTATTAGATGATATTCTTAGTATCTATTGTAAATGACTATTTAGTCATACATTATGTTAATTTTTTTTTATTTTACCTAATATGTATTGTACATAACAATTTATTAATTTCTTTTCAATTTCTCGGTTTTTAGGTCTTCAGAAGAACATGTAAATATTTAACGACGTTTTCGCTTTTATTGCAAAAGCTTTTTCAACTATACATATATAAAAAAATATAAATCATAAAGTGGTAATGAAAATTGTAAATAAATTTTTTATCTAATAAATGACAAAATCATAATTGTTATGTTTACTTACTTCAATTTTCAATATATCGTTTTGTTTTATTTAAAGATTGTGTTTTAATGTAATATGTTTTGATTATTTATTGTTAAAATATGAATATTATTCAGTTTTCTAATTAAATAGACTTCTAAAAAATATTACTGTATTTAGTTTATAAAATTAAGTTATAATAGTTTTGTGAAGTATTGTATGTCAAATTCCTTATTTAAAATTGTTATATCGTTAAAATCAAATGTATGATTTTAATTTGTTTCATGTTTTTTAAAGTTGAAAGATTTTTGTTATATTTCTATTCTATTATTCTATTTTCTAAATATTTATGATTTTCAGTTTGACAAATTACACATACAAACACATGTTTTTAGAATATCTAGATTTTATGTATGAAGAAGATTTTACAACTATAAAACTCAAACATCAAAAACTCAAACTACAGATCATCCTGAAACAATTGATGAGAACTCTCTTACAAATCAATTTTCCCTAAATCACAACTTCGTAGCAAGTACGTTTAGTTTCACTCGCCAAAGCGACGTATTTCTTAAATTAAATCTAGTAGATTTTTCGATTCCCGAATCTAAAATAAACGTTGTAATACAAACCAGTCAACTGTAGACCATCTTGTTATATTATTCTTTTATTTTATCGCATAGGTTAACTCACCTATGAAATCGATTTTATGTAGCAATATATGTATAAGATAACAAGGTTTGCACCATAGCATCGAAATGTTACACGAGGGAGAGCGAGAACAAACTGATCTGTTTCTATGAAATTGCACTCCTGCACCATAGATATAATTTATCGGTGCAGAACAATCAACTTTTTTTAGTTTTTTCACTCTGAAAGAAATAAATTGCATTAGGTTTTTCCCTGAAATTAAATAAGTAAATATAAATATAATCATAAATAGTACATACAGTTTTAAAATCATGTTCAACAGTTCAACAGTCGTATTTTTTATTATTTGTTTGGCCTTTTAACAAACATATTTGGTAGAACAACACGTTTCGTATACATATCCGTACTTCAAATATATGCCACAAAATATTACAGCTTTTACTCCTATGCATTTTACATTATTAACTGCAAATTGAAATCGTGCATTGCCGCACCGTACTCTCTTGATTCCTAATAAATTTTCAGGAAGCCATAGCGCCGTAGCGTGACTCATGCTTGCAGCTGCTACTATTACTTGTTGTAATTGGGAAATTCCGCATGCCATGAAAATACTGAAGGCTCTTGGTGCTCGACTGTAACATGAGAGTTGAGGATATCGCGTTCATTACCATGTAGGTATATACCTACAGCGCGAGCGGTTTTTACGGAGCTTTGCCGGAATAATTACGTATAAACACTAGTGAAACATGCATATATACAACATGCAGATATAAATGTATGTGGTTAATAGCGAATCGTATGTTTTCACTTACACAAAGCGAAGCATAATAGGGGAGCGGGATCTAATTATTGATTTAGTTGTTTAATTAAATGATGTTTTTTTTTCGAATAATAATAAGAATAATAATTTATTTATTTTAAAAACAAATTAATGCTCTTTGAAGTTTTATAAATATAAAAATTTACTCAGAATTTCAGAAATCATAAACCTAATTTTAAAGTTTATCATTTGGTAGGTAAAATTCTTTTAAAGCAGATGAAAATTAATTATATAAAACTATATTACAACTTTTATTAGTGATGATAAAGAAAACATATCATTTATTTATAAGAAAATTATAAAAATCGATTGAAGTAACTAATAATATAAATTAGAAAGCATTATACAATAGTAATGATTCAAAAGATAACTGCAATGACATTTATGGTGGCTTATATAAGCGAAGAGAGTTGTAGACAACCTTTTTGGTGCTAAAGATATGCATAGAGTTTCACCTAAAATCTAAGCTTTTTGAACTTATATAAATTCAGAGAATAATATAAGATTAATATAACAGAGATTATATTTGATCAAAATTAGTAAATTTGTAATAACACTTTACGTTCAAAGGTTAGATAAGAATAAATAACCTCGTTCTTCGTATAGCAATTTAATATATGATGACTAGTTTCGGCTTTTAACACCCATCTTCAGATCACTAGAAATGCAAATGGATCAATTAATTAGTATAAGTAATTGTGTTAAAATTTAAATATAAAACTGATGAAATTAAAACTAGTAGATGTAAATAGTATAAGTTAACAATAACAAATGACATTTTAAAAAATATTATGCATTAAAATTTACACGTCAATAGGTAAAATTGTCAATCATTAAGTTAAAAACGCCAAACATGACAATAAATTACGTAGATACAAACATTTATATAATAATAAATTGAATATAAATACACATTAGAATACAAGAATAATTATTTCAAAATTGAACACAATACAGCTGATATTAATATATACAAAACGTGTCTATGTGTTATTTATTGTAAACCGAACTGTGAAAGATTGTTTAAAAAATTATGTATGTGTGAAAGTGTGTGTGTTCCTTGTGAATGTGTGTGTGTTTTGTGTATGTGTGTGTAAAAGTTATCAGGTTGCCTAAATATGGAATGTTAATGCTCTGTTAAACTGGTTGTCAAATCCAAATAAGTGAAGATCGGTTTAATGTTATAATCATATGTCCAATTTTGCTCTCGTCTTATTGCAAGTTGGATACAAGTATGTAACTGTTGGTATCATACCATTAGATCCAAATTATTGCTTCATTGGAATTACTAAGGGATTACATTAGATTAAAAAAAAAAGGAAATCGAAATGTTGATAAAAAAAATAGAGTGAAATTCTTTTTGTAGAATTTCGGATTGGGCTAAAAGAACCTGTAGGTAATAATGCTGTGGGAATTAATATTTTAAAATTTTAAATATATAAATATTTAAATAATATTTTAAAATTGATTTATTTTTATTTATTTTATTTTGGCAAAGTATATAACACTTATTATAAATTTTTGCTTCTAGGGAATGCCCTTTCCAGATATTGGAAGATGGCATTAGTTACACCAGTACCTCAAATCCCTAAGCGTACTGATTATCAAAATCTTAAGCCAATAAGTATATTGCTCGCATTTTTTAAGTTTTGAAAATGGTGGTGATGCACAAATGTAAGCATTTGAATACCACTTATGTTTTACCTGCTACGCAATCAGAATTTAGGCTGCACGATGTAGCATTATGAAAAATTGCAAATGATATTATTAGAGGTATAGATAGCAGTGGATTAACATTATCAGTTGTTTTAGATTATTCTATTCTAGACCATACGATATGATCAATTATGGTATCACGTTTGTCATTTTGGAGTGGATAGGAATGAGTGACAGAGTTATACACAATAGAAACCAACAAGTGAAACTCAAAAAATAATATATCATCTGCAAAAATCCTCGATTTCTGAAGTATATGGCCCCTGATTGTATATGATTTACGCGTTCAGATTCTTCAACTACATCAAACTTTGTCAATTTCATGCCTACACTAATGGTAACTAAGTGTATTTGACGTTTCTTTATGCAAGCACCGCCCATGCCAATGCAATTATTAATCATCTGCAAAATCAATCACAAAGTAGCCAAATGTATTTTACATTTCATTTTATATAAATGCCGCTCATGCTAACCGAATTATTAATCGAGATACATAGTTACTTGATTGAGCTTCAGCTTCGCAAGGCCTTAAAATAAATGGTAATAAATTAGTAGCCACCCTTGTTGGTAATGAAAATAAAATTGAATAAATTCTACCTCTTTATACATAATTAATATTATGTATATATGTATGTGGGAAGGGTGATGTTACACTGCAACCTAAAAGATCTATTGTGTCGCCTATTCTTGCTGCTTCACAACTGGTCTTCCAATTCAATTTCTTTCAGAAACTGTAGGATATCAGCTAATGTCTTCAGTATTGTTCAGCTACGGGCTCAGGCCCTACGAATGGTATTCCAGCCCCATTTTAGCAGGGTTTCCTTCCATTCTTGTGTGGCCCGGAGTCCGCAGGAAGCAGGAAGGAGCATTTTTTTGCTGTTATGGGAGCCATCCTACATGAGTCTGATCAAGTAGCCGTCAAGGCACCGAGCTCACATTAAATCAGTTCCAAGATGGTCTGGGAATGCTTAAGGAAATTAAGCGAGCTAAGCAAAAAGAATGAAGTGATCCTCCTGTGAGTTTAGGGTCACACATGAGTAGAAGCAAACGAAATAACAAATAATCTAAAAAAGAAGAGATTGGAATACCATTCATCGGGCCTGAATCCTTTTGCGGGATAAGTAGCAGTATAATACTGAAGAAATTGAAAAGCGAAATGTACAAAGAAAATCCAATTATTCGGAGAATTTCCAGGGAATGAGGCAAGCTAAAACTCGTCTGGGAAACTATAACCAGAAGAGGTTTACAAAATGCGTTTCCCTCGCTCTTTGGCAAATGCTGACAGATGAACACCTTACGTCGTTCCACAGGTGCAGGCGTAATAATAACTCATGGCTCCTTTAAATTGGCGAAAGCTGTTGGGGGATGCTAAAGCATGAATTATTATTATTACTATTGTTTCTAGTAAGGATGGATTGGATTATTAAACGGAACACCCATCCATCTCCTCCCAAATTGCGTAACACTGAACGTTTCACCTGAGAGCATGTGAAATCGAAAGAGGAAGACTTACCTAATCTAGCGCCTTCTCATATCATGCACTTTCTGAAAGAAATAGCATTGGAAGGCTAGCTGCAAAACAGCAAGAATAGAGGGATACAACAGATCTGTTTAGGACGCTGTGTAATATATTGATTCATACATATACATATAAAATATTTCAATAATTTTCATAAAGAAGGTTTTAAAAATCATAATCACATGGTGTAAACTTCTCTTAAACCCCTCACCACAAACTGCACTAAACTGGACGTACGTTTTGATAGCAAAGCTATCATCAGCAGCAGAAACACTGAACTCAGGTTGACCTGTGAACAATTCAGTGTTTCTGTTGATAATGATAGCTTTGCTATCGAAACGTACGTCCAGTTTAGTGCAGTTTGTGGTGAGGGGTTTAGGAGAAGTTTACAGTATTACCAATACCACAGTTTGGAGTATTTTTGTTATAATCACATGGAAAAATTTCTTAAGTGTAGTAACCTTGTCTAAATCCAGCTCTTGAATTTGATGATATTTTAAGCTCTATACCTAGATATTCTTTGGCAGAACAATCTAATACTTCACACTTGCTCAACAGCAAAAGAGGTACTCAGCAAAAGCTTCTAAATTCTTAAATGCTAAGGGCTATGTATGTATTTATGTATATAGAAAGGTGATGTTACACTGCGACCTAAAAGATCTGTTGTGTCCCCTATTCTTACTGCTTTACAGCTGGCCTTCCAATCCTATTCCTTTCAGAAAGTGTAGGATGTCAGAGGGCCCCAGTCTAGGTAAGTCTTCCTCTTCGATTTCACATGCTCCCATGTGCAACCCCCTCGAGTTGCACAGTGCTACGCAGTTTGAGAGGAGGTGGGTGGGTGTTTCATCCTGTTCCCCACAAAATCTACATTCAGATTCCTCTTCTAATCCAAGCTTACTCAGATGTCCTTTCAGTCTACAATGGCCTGAAAGTATTCCTGTTAATATGCGAACGTTGCTCTATAAGAGCAACGTGTGATGGCAACAGGTTGATGCATTCTGTAAATCTGTTCTGGTTATAATTTCCCAGAAGAATTTTACTTTACCTCATTCCCTGGAGATTTTCCCAGTAACTGGATTTTCTCTGTTCCATTTCTATTTTTAGTTTCTTTAGTATTGTACTGCTATTTAACCCGCAAAAGGGTTCAGCCGCTACAAAAGGTATTCCAGACCCTTTTTTGCGAGGTTATCCGTTATTTCGTCTCCTTCCACTCCTGTGTGACCCGGAACCCACAGGAGGGTTACTTTATTTCTTTTGCCTAGCTCATTTAATTTCCTTAGACATTCCCAGACCATCTTGGAACTGATTTCATCAGCGCCTTGATGGCTGCTTGACTATGAGACATGATGATAATCTCCTGCTTCCGATAATTTCTATCTATATTGAACTGAACACATCTTTCAATAGCGTGTATTTTCGCCTGAAATATACTTGGATATTTTCCCAAGCTTTCGAAATATGTGGTTCTAGGCCCATATATTATTATTATTATTATTATATTCCTATTCCAGTTCCCTCTGCCGTTTTGGAGCCATCATTATACCATTTGATGGCATTTCTATTCAAGTTCAAGATAGTGTTATGATCCCACTCGCTCCTGTTACTAAGCTTTATGATGAATTCCTTCACAAAGCTGAATTTTTTTAACATATCATCCCGGGACATATCCCAGATTTGATCACCGTCACGAGATTGAGGCCCCTGCTTAATTATTCCTTCCTTGACCATTCTGAGTGTGATTCTTTTTGCCGCGCCCTCTACTACAATATGGAAGGGGGTAAGATCCAATACTACTTGGATAGCTGCTGTTGGGCAGGTTCTCATAGCCCCCGTTATGCATACACATGCTAATCTTTGCACTTTCGAGAGGTTAATTCTCGCGGTGGCCAGATTAGTTCTTTTGCTCCATGCTACTGATGCATAAGTGATGATCGGTCTCACTATCGCTGTATACATCCAAAGCAGTATTTTTGGGTTGCATCCCCAATTTTTTCCTGCACAGTTTCTGCACACCATCAGAGCTCTTTTGGCCTTATTGGTTACTTCAAGTTCATGTTTGTTAGATTGAAGTTTATTGTTTAGGGTAAGGCCTAGATATTTAACCTCCGTTCTCCAATTTATAATGCTAAGGGCTAAGAAATTTAAGATTTAAACTAATCTTTAAACTTGAGTTTAAAGTAGAAGTTAGAGATTAGTTTAAAGTTTAAATTTCTTAGTCAAATAAATAGCGTGCTGACTTAGGGTCAATAACCTGACAGTATTGACCCAAACAAAAATATAGGTTAGCAACAATATACAGTTACGTGTGAAAGTTTAATAATATATTTTATGATAATGTTCGCTTTAATTAAGCTATTGTCATAGGCAATAGTGTTAATTAAAATTTTAATAAATCTTACTGAATGTATGTATATGAATATTAAAATTTTGTAATATATGAGTAAAACCTTCAATATTTACTAAGAAAGGTTCCGGAACTATAGACGGCAATTACAATTAGTTATTTAATAACTAATGTATGTATAAAGTTTTCGTGTTACGCTGTTCTACTGTTCAAGCGACCGTAAAAGCGTGTGAATCCACCAGAAAATTTTACACCGCGGCATTTTCAACCGGGAGAATCCCGGGCGCCCACTTACACCTATCCTTATAAAGAGAACAGGGCGAAAGTTGTCAGGACGACGGCAACGAAGGTGAAGTGACGGCTAAAGTCACTCCACTCTGTAATTACTCGGAACAGTACGGTCGTATATACGTCGCACGCTAGCTTGTCTCGTCCGCATCTATAAAAATTTATCTCTTTAATTAGGACCATTTAAAAAATTAAACTTCCCGGAACAGCGACTGCGAAGGCGATCCGGCCCACTGTTAGGCCGTAACTTATTAGCGAATTAAGGGAATTTACTTTCGCTGGGGATGGAGGGACGTAGTGTGTCGGCTAAACGACAGTTCCACTATCTTTCGGGTTTCTACTTCTTATAATTAGAGCCCGGTTGTTGCAGATACCCCGGAGGCGAAGATAATCCTGGGCACCAACCTTAATCCGGACGCCATCAGGGAGGGCACTGACGTTTATTTCGACTGTACCATGAACGCTCAGCCCGCCGTCTATAAAGTGGAATGGAGGCAGAATGTAAGTTAGTCACTCGTTATGTGTGATTCGTGTTAATTGTTTTGGGTGTGTACTCGCTCCTACAATTTCTCACAATGCGCCTGGCTTATTTTTGTTTTTGTGTCAATTGTTGGCAGTCATTATTACTAATATTATTTTTTTGGAAAATAAATGATTATAGATTCCTACAGAATCAGGGGTATGTAATATAATATAGAGTCATTTAAAACACGTTTCGAAGTCAAATAAAGAAGTAATTGAAAGTTGAAGTGAATACTCAGTTGCCTACTCTACAGGCAAATTCTGAGTTTGTTAAAAATGACTATAAAGATAGACCATTTTAGAATTAGTTTCTAGTTATAGTCTTATATATAATATGAACTTTATTTTATTTGTTAATTCAAGCTTACCTGGTATATTTTTCTATATATTTTTTTTTTATTTTGCTCGGGGAGATTTTTCATTCTTCGGGATGTTTATTCAGTGACATTTGCTGTATTCCCCCTCAAACTAGAGTAAATAACGGCATCTTAATGTCAGTTACTGGTTATCCTTTTGAATTCAATGTTGGCTTACCTGACAGCGATAACAATCGAAGTCTGATTACTGGTAATTTTAATTTAAATCCTCATTCTGCCTGTGGCCACGAAAGACGAGGGTTGATCGTGAACATCATATAACGATTTTTATGCAACACTCTCAAAAATATCAAAGTTCCACAAAGTGTTTACCTAAAAAGTGTCGATATAACACCTGAATAATATAAATCCATACTTTGACCTGTAAAATCTTCGAGAAATTCCTATGAAATTTCCTACGAAGAATCCTGGACGGAATACCATTCCAATTTATGACCGTTACGGGAATAAAACATCCACTGTGATCATGAAAAATTAACAAAATTTTAACAACCCAAACAAAGTGCCACTACACCAATGATAGGAGTATCAGAACGAACATCATGCAGACCTTTGTTTAAAACATTGAAACTATTAACTGTAGTATCGTTGTATATATTAGAAATATAATTATATGTCCATAGTAACAAACAAAAGCTTTTTGAGGATAATAGTCCTGTACACAGCTGTAACATACGTTATGAAGATATACACCTACCACAACACAAACTTACTCTTATATCTAAACTTATTATATACATGGAAATTAAAATATATAACACCTTACCTTATGCTATGCATAACTTAACCCGTCAATTTAAACTTAACTTAAAAGAACACTTGCTTGATCGACTTTATTATAGTTTAGAAGAATACTTTAGTTATGCTATCCTATAGGTGTAAGTTGCGATTTAGTTTACTCCTCATGATTATATTGTACACTTTCAATTTACTATCATAATATGCTGCCAACTTTTTTTTATTATAAAAATTTGCACAATCTACATTCCTTCTCTCCTTGCAGAATTCTTCAGAATGTGTTCTTTTTTTGTAGTTTTTTTTTCTACTACCTATATAATTACTTATTAGAATATTTAATCTATTTTTTATTTATGTCAAAGTAGCGTAAACTTGCTTTATTTTCTTTTATACTTCTTATTCTACTTCTTAAGTAATTTCATTTTTTATGAATAAAAATTAGATTGCTTTTATTTACATTTTCTTTTTCTCTACGCTGCTATTATCTTGGACTGTTATTATTATTATTACAAGCGTCTTTGTTTTATTTTGCATTTTCCTTTTTGTTTGACTTTATCCCATAGGGGTTTTTGTCTTTGTACTGACTTATTTTTTGGAAATAAACATTTTATTATTATTTATTATTTGGCCGTGACGACTTCTGAGGTATGAGCTGGTACATTATCGACATGAAACTGGACTTTTTTCCTTGTCAAATGGGCCCGGGTCTGTTTTAATTTCTCGTTGAATCGGTCTAATCACTCATTGTCTCGTGATTGTTCTTCCTTTTTTCCAAAAAATTATTAACTTCGCATCCCAAAAAATCTTAGCCATGACTTTTTCGGGTGACGGAACCGTTTAGAGTTTCTTTGAAGCAGATTTACCTGGAAAAATCCATTGTTTTGATTGTCGTTTGGTCTCTAGTATATAGTAATGGATCCAGGTTTCATTAACGGGGACTATTCGACGGAAAGCTCCTGCGGATTTCGCTTAGAGGGGTCCAAACACGACTTCAAAGTTGACAGCCTTATCCGTTTATTTATTTATTTAATATGCTCCTTCGCGCACTTTCGTCCGGCGATCATCAAGAATCATCTCATTGACTTTTTCAACAATTTCCCCAATGCCTTCAAGAACGCTATTTGTCTTCAAACACGAGTAATTATCAATCAACCCTCGTATGTTTGTAAAATAGTGAACGAAATGTTGTGAGAACGTCTCTGATGCAAGAACTTCATGATGATATTCGAATGTTTCTTTATTGCAACTTGGTTCTGTTTCCACCGACACGTTGATCTTGAAACAATTTTAATTGACACGAAAACGTGGTACCACTGTATTGAAAATGTATTTTGCAGGTCAACTAAAATAAATCCGCATTCAGAAAAATACATACATGTATTGGTTTAATAAGACGTTTTTTGTTATTTTATTTTATTTCAACCAAATACATATTAGTATATTAATTTGGTTGTAAAATCAACATAAATACATCAAAGAATACTTCTTTAAATGTAATAAAAAGTATCGGCTTACCGGTTGCGGCTAAACAGCCATTCTCAGAGCCATGTTGAATTCAATAGGCAAAAACAAAATAATTTAGATGATGGAAAAGGTGAGATATGTTAAAATTAATTAAAAGTTAATCAAAATCTAAAGCAACACAAAACAATAACGGAACCAAGATCAAGAACAGTGGTAGAGAAGAGAAAGATCATACTAATCGATTAAATCAAATAGAAAAGTTTTTTTTTGGTCGCTAAGATACGGTCTCAACGGCTATATATATTTAAGGCATCAGTAAAAATTTTAATGTTTTTAATATGCCAGAACAGTGGGAACAGTTTATATGTTAGTTTCAAAATAATTACTGAATTTATTTACCATTACTAATATAGTGTTTGCCGAAGTGATGATAAAGTAATAAAATTCCTAAACTCAATCAAATTGTGATAACTTATTTGCTTACAGAAATGGCAACTTTGAATTTGGTGGATAATAGTCAATGTAACACAGTTCACCTCCAAAATTACATCTACGAACAAGAGTAATATTCATTTCAGGTTTAAATTGATATATATATATTTCATGGATGAAAGCCGAACAGACGCGCAAACATAATTTCATAAACTTGTCAACTATATTTGTGCAATATCCACCTGTACACAGTAACATAAATATTCATAGAGCCACCCTTCTACGTCCATATACACTTATTAAACAAATTACTTTAGCGCGCCACTTACATACTCGTTTTCTGGCGCCATTGTGTAGTAGTTGTAGGCGAGGGGTTACGCATATATCCTGAATTAATTCGCTTCCTTTGTTAACACATAAATTTTCCTGTTCCAGGGGAAAGTGCTGCATCATAACGTAGCTTCCGGCATAATAGTGAGCGACCAGAGTCTGGTCCTTCAGGGCGTTTCGAGGTCAACGGCGGGAAATTACACGTGCGTCGGCTACAACACTGAAGGAGACGGCGAGAGCCGTCCTTTCTACCTCAACGTTATGTGTAAGTGCAAAGGAACTAATGCCTTCTGTCCGGTGGTCGTCAGTGCTGCTAGAAAGGGCGCAAGTTGGGCGAGCCGCGATTAACTTGAAATAAATTGTATTTCATTTTGTGGCGCCGACAGCACAGAAGGACAGAGAACGCAGTCTGACAAACGAATAATGCTTTCTGAGAGAAGAGACAAATAAGGCAATTTAAAATCAAACACAGATGAAAGCTTGTGTCCCGATTATTGCGGAAGAAGTAAATATATCATTGGTGCTGAGCGTTTACGAGTTCTGCGCAAGTAAATAGAAGGCCTAAGCATTTAAGGCTGCCTCCGTATCTGTGTAGACATGCGTTGAGTTAAATCAAGAACGAAAACGTCAAGGTTTAAGACATCTGAAATTCTTTTAAAATTTATAAAACATTAATTCTTTCTGGGTCACGAGTATTAATCATTAATAGTCGAGCTTTTCTTTTTTTGTGTTCCTCTTTTCGGCTTACTTGCTTTATGTGTTCGCCAAAATATAGTCGTTTGTCAAGAGTGATTCCACAGCATACTATGAGTTTCTTAAACTGCCGTCCATTGGCATGCTTGGAAAAAACATAATCTCTGCTTTTATCTTAGTAGTAATATCGCTTTCGTTTTTCCAAATGCCAATCTCAAATTATTGCTGTGGTACTCCTGACTTCACTTTACTACCTTTCCCTTGGCTATTTGTAGTTTTTTGTTTTATAGGTAGCCTGTTACTATTTCGATTAGATGTTAGGATATGCACCTCTTCCTTAATCTTTCTATGATTGAGTTACAATCCACTGAGTTAAAGCGATTGCTTACATCTAATGTTTTTTTTTTAGATTAGAGCGCAGCATTTAAATCAGCAGTTGTCAACCATGTATCTTATTTTCTCTATTGCATGTATTGCAGAAACTTTCATTTGTATCACTGCCAAAAGTGGGGTTCTAATTAGATCTTCATATAATTAGCCTAATGCTTCCGTAAGCACAAAGGTTTAAGTATATGACGCAGGAGTATATGGATATTTCCTTCCTAATATCCGTTTGGAGTTGAGTTCATTTCATAACCACATCTTATTAACTATATCGAAGTTGTTGTCAAACAACCTCGATTCGTATAGCCAATTATACTTGGCATGCTTACCTTCACCAAAAGCTTTATATATGGATTTTACTACTCGCAATAAACCGCCAAAAGTGCAATGTCCTTTACTATAGCCGCATTGCTTGGGCGAGCCTATTGTGATTGAAATAGCTTACCAGCCTCTGCACAATGATTTGCTCTAATGCTTTGAACATTGCTAATAGAATGAATACCTATTGGCCCATAGTTCGACTAGTTGTTCTTGTTACCTTTCTCGGGTATGGGCAAAACTTCAACAATTTTGAGCAAACAAGGAGCCACAGAACACATTCATTGAATTTATTGATGACTAGCGCCATGGACACAGCTTCTTCTTTATATATTTTTTTCCAAAAAAGGTTGTCGTATGTATCGTTAATGTAATTGCCTTTCAAATATTTTAAGCATGCTCAATATTATTACCATTTAAAAAAAAAATATTACTTTTTTCAACCATAAAGACCCATCGACAAAATGTTTTTCGAATGCCTACAATAATAGGAAATAACTTACATTGTTAAGAGCATTTTGTTTTAAATGTGTAATTAAACGCCATTACTTTTTCTTGTTTTGGGAGTCGTCTGACATGGGGTCTCCGGTAACACTGCAGCCTCTTAGCTTTTTGTATTTAGTCCACATTTCTTTAATTAGACACCATAATTAAATCATACTAGTCAATCGCAATATCCTGCCCTAATTTTTACAGTTCTCTGGCTGGTGGATGGCAAGAAACTTCTGGCTTTCTCACACAGAATGTGGTATGGGCTCTCTGCCACCTCATAATCTGCAGTTGGTATTTCCAATTTTCTGTAGATGTCCTTTCAGTATACTATTACGGAACCTGTTGCGATGCGAATATGATTCCTACTGAGGGGCGGTAGTTATAACCTTCTTTTTTGATGATCTCTTCATACAAGTCTTATTATGAATTTACTTGGTTGTATTATTCCACTGTTTCTCTTTGAGCCAACTTCTTGCCTGCCCTCGTGCTATGTTTTTAGATACTCCTAGGACAGGTTCTGGTCCTATATATGAAGCGGATGATTCCTTTCTTGCTAATATTCATTTCAAGTTTAAATTGATATATATTTCATGGATGAAAGCCGAACAGACGCGCAAACATAATTTCATAAACATATCAACTATTTTTTTCTGGTTTCTTTCGATTGCTGAATGTCCGGGCATCCACAGCAAAATGACTTTATTGCGATTCGTCAATCTATTTAGTTCTCGAATACCTTCCCAAATCATGGTATCTTAGGGTTCACTAGTGCCCTCAGTATCGCCTGGTTGTATGTCGCAATTTAGATTCGCTTATTTTTATAAGCCCTCTGATTGATTTCAGTTGCACAGTGCAACACTGCATATGCCTCACAACCCTGTAGATTCTAGCTCCAGTCGATTTTCGATTCGTCTGTAAACCAGCTCAATTCTCCAAACGAGTCTCTCTAGTTGGATTGATTCCAGTTTGTGCGATCCGTGACTTCCACCTCGAAACTTCTATTAGAAAGATATGTCGAAATCATGTGGTCTCATCTCAGTCCCAAAAGGTTGCTTTCCAAATTATAATAATAATAGTAATAATAATAAACACTGTGTAACGTCCTTTGAATACCAAATAATGAAAATTTAAACTTAATTACATTTTTTTTGGAATGAAAGGCATCCACAAAATAAGAAGACATTAAAACTAATTTGCCCAAACAGGCACATATCACTACCGAATTCTCTTATCTGACGTTTTCTAGGTAGATTTCTGACGACTAAATCACCAACTTCAGACTATGCTTAGGAAATGTAATTTTTTTAGTCACGAAAAGGTTGCTTTCTTTGTTTCCTAAAATTTCGTTAATATTGCTGATTTGCTTAATTACTGCGTAAGTACAACAATAGATCTAACTGAGTTTCAAGCATAACCCAAGTTCTAAAATTAACTACTTAACACTACAAGCATATTCATTTTCACATAGTACCTCATATATAGGTCTACTATGTATTTACATCAAATCCCTTTATCTCAAACGTGTTTGCCCGAGTTAATTTGCAAGAGCTGCTAGTGTATGCCTCTTTAAAGGGAACATGGTAAAGGTGTTGTTGATGGGGCCCTACTGGTGCTAAAGTTTCGAAGCATCAACAGTAATTACCCTTACAAATGTGTTTAATTGTACCAACTAGTAAAATATGTTTCTGTGCAAGCAATTTAACCTTAGCGATGTTTCAATTATCCTCTATTATCCAATTAAGAGAAAGCAAAAGTATGTTATATAAAAGGAAAATAATTGTTTAAGCAATTTACTTAATGGGAGAAATTTGAAAAGTTTTTTTTTATTTCTATAAACCGCTGAACGGCTACTTGCTTGCTATTACTATGAAATTTCGGCAAAACTAGGACTTTCCACCAGGGGCTATTATTTCCGTCCTATTTCATTTCTCTCCAAGTTTATTGGTGAGAAACCTTAACAATTTGGGGAGGTGATTGTTGGTGGGATAAGAATGAAAACAATGCTTAATAAACGTCTGGCCGATTTGCAAGAAATTTTAAAATATCGAGTACTTTTTTTAGAATATAGCATAAGTTATGCCAGAGGTAGTTGTGTTTTCTATTGTTCTACCTTAGTATTAAGAACTGAGCCTTTACCATCATTCGCGTTCAGTTCGTTTATATTTTAATACGGTTCCACGCAGCGTATTTCATTATTTATCAAAGTGAATAATGCCAAAACTTGCTACTCTTGTCGCCGATATATACACTTTCATGTCGTGAAGGCAATATTGGAAATTTGCTCATCCTCTAATTTTGCAGTGCAATATTCACACAAAGCTATACAGGCAAATGAAAGCTACTTTCATTCTAGCACTATTATATCGACTTAGTTTTGAATTACTTTATTGATACCAACCTATATATGTAAATTCAATATTATGTGTCCTCATCAGCATTCTAATATCTCCTAGTTTTTAAATATTGCTTTAGGTAACCTACATGTTTATCTAATTAAAAACTGTATCTACTAATGAAACTAAATTAAATTTTAAAGCAAAATTGATTTCGTTACGTATAGATTTTCTTAAAGGGTCGATAAAACCTAAAGTATTGCATATCAAATTATTAGGTAATTATAAAAAAATACCTTATTGAGATTTTTTATTTATTTATCATATTATAGTTACTACTCTATTTTCTACTGACTTATGCATATATATATATATATATATATATATATATATATATATTATATATATATATATATATATGCTAAGAATAAACTAAGTTATATGGGTAATACGGTCTTTAAAATAAAAACTGCTAAATAGTCTCAATATTTCGTCATATATTTATGACTTCTATATATACAGTGAGGTCGTAAATGGTCCCCCTCCCGCTGATAACTTTTGAATGGTATGAGATAGAGCAATGAAACAAAACCAAGCGAAATTAGAGATAATTTGTGATTTTTTACCTATAGAGATACGGACATGGCTTCTGATGTAAAAATAGAGGGGTAGCAATCTTTAAAATTTTAAATGGGAAGTAATTTCATTTAGAAGCTCATTTGGAAGATATTTCTATTACTTTTATGGCAATGCAAACAGTTTTTACGATTTTTCAAAATTTTTACCAACTTATCCAAGATTAATAATTGGAGTACTTACGTACTTTTTCTATAGCCCTCGTATAAATATTGTGTTTTATGTGACTTAGGGAGGCGATTACTGTAAAACATGACATATTTTTACAATATGACGTTTTTGCAAAATTTAGCAAAAGTGGTTCTTATCTGTCAGTGTATATGTCATGTGTTGTGGGTGTCTATGTACAGATTACTGTAATTACAGGTTTCTGTGCACTATATCCAAAAAGCGAATACGAGGGCTATCGAAAAAGTAATGTAAGTACTCCAATTATTAATCTTGGATAAGTTGGTAAAAATTTCGAAAATCGTAAAACTGTTTGCATTGCCATAAAAGTAATAGAAATATCTTCCAAATGAGCTTCTAAATGAAATTATTTCCTATTTAAAATTTTAAAGATAGCTACGCCCTCTTTTTTACATCAGAAGCCATGTGCGTATCTCTATAGCAAAAAATCACAATTATCTCTAATTTCACTTGGTTTGTTTTCATTGTTCTATCTCATACCATTCAAAAGTTATCAGGGGGGGGGAACATTTACGACCTCACTGTATATTGCAAGGGTGATATTACACTGCGACCTAAAAGATCTATTATGTCCCCTGTTCTTGCTGTTTTACAGCTGGCCTTCCAATACTATTCCTTTCAGAAAGTGTAGGATATCAGAAGGCTCCAAGTTAGGCAAGTCTCCCTCTTCGATTTCACGTGCTCCCAGGTGCAACGCCTTTGAGTTGCACAGTGCTACGCAATTTGACAGGGAATGGTTGCCATCCTGTTCCTCAATCTGCTCCAGTCGTTTTGCTCCTCTCTCTGTTCCTTCCTTTGAGGTACTTTCACTTTGGAAGTGGAAGGCTTCTTTTAGAGGTCCTACTCCAATTCCTATTTATTGGCGGTGTCGTCCCGCTAATAAACGTCCTTCCTCCATGGATCCCACGAGTAGCTAGAGAAGAAGAGGTCCACCTGTATATCCACAGAGGCCCGCATGCAGAGGTAAGGTTAAATACAATGGGATGCGCCAGGTGCTCCAAGGTTGGACTAGTAAGCTGGTCTTCTATCCAGCCACGCATCCCATCAGCCTAGTCCGCCAACTTAGGATTTAGGTTATTGTTGAGGTTGTCTCCTCTCGGTCCGTGCAGTTAAGCCAAGAACCCCATCTCTTTCGGGACCTGGTTTAACAGTTTGGCTTTCGGTAGCCGAAAGCAACAACTGGCGTCATTGTAGAATCCTGTGCAAGCCCTTAGTCACGACACGACAGCTCGGGCGAGGGGGGAGTGGTTCACGGCACAACGATCTTCATTCGCCCTGCTCCGGTTTTAAGCAGAGAGGACAAACTTATAGCCACCATCGCCATCGTCTTGAGCGAACCCTGACAAGATGGCCTTTCTCCTATCTACCACCCCGGGGACGCGCCTGGTAGGTACTCCCAACCCCCAGGTTTGTACTAATTTACTACTAACGTCTACCACCAAGGAAGTCATCTTGATTTTTTCCTGCCATGGATACGCACTGATGGAAAAGATTCTTTAAACCAACAAAACATATTTCCTTTTATAAAAAAAAATATTTATTGGATTCTGTTTGTTTGATGTAAATAAATAAACAAAATAGTTCTTTTAATGAAAGGAAGTTTCGCGCGGAATGAAATGTAATTGGCATTCTACACACAGCTAAACCTAACCAACGCATAGTACTTCGATAAAATTGAAAACATTTCGTCCACATTTTAAACGAAAAAAAGGAGGTAAACGTGTCAAAAATGATGAGGAATAACATTAGCATAACTAAAAACCTGATTTTATTACGAAGCTTCTTTAAGTAATTAGATGCGTAAATTAAATTTTGAAGAGAAATGAATAAAAAGTGGTTTTAATGAAATTGAACAGACGTTTTGGTCCATTTTGGTTTGTGGGTATAGAACGAAATGCTTAAATATAGTACAGCTTTTTTTGGTACAGCTAAACTAAATTTTATGTGTATTCGGTGTATTTAAAAGCACTGCGCGCTTACTATTTTTTAAAAAAAGAGATAACATCTGCAACTTCACACAAGCGGATTGAAAGAGGCTTTCGCAGAACTAGACGCGAATCGGGCTTATTTTCATCTTCTTCCTTTAGTGTGATGTAATAGTGTTTAATTTAGTTTTACAAATTTTCAATTATTAAAAAATGCTAACAGTTGTTTTTTACTACACACCTATGTGCGACAGATTTTTTTAATCTAGATAAATCTCTCTCTACAATACTCTGATTTTACATTCTAGTATTGTTAGAAAAAGCTGCTATATCCCTGTTGTTGATTAGGTACATTTACGAGTAACACTAAGTAATCATTTTCATTAATTCCGTTTATGTTAATAATTGTGCGAAATATATCGTAAAAAAGTACATTTTATTGATCATTTGCGCTAATGAAATCCATTTTTTGTCAAATTTAGTTTGTATTTATTGCTGTTTTTTTTTTTTACTTTACATAAAAAGGGTACTTAACCCTTAGGTACACACCCGGGTGCCCATCTCGTCATATTTTTGCTTACAACTTGAATAAAAAGTTAAAAGTCGACCTGAGCCTTCAAATCCCCGTTATTTAAATCTTTTTGAAGCTAAGAACATAGTAGCAACTTTTTTCAAATTTTTTGAACTTAAACTAAATGGCATTAAAGTACATGTGCTTAGCGGACACACCCAAGTACCCGGGTACCTACTAGGTAGGTGAAAATGATATTTTGACTCAAGAATTAACTAACATTTTTTATGAATATTTAATTGAGGTACCTTACAGGAGTTAATAAATAAACAATTACAATAATTTTCAAAGTAAATTAGAGTATATTTATGACAACATAACTGAACAACATTTTCGGGTTTTCCTACGTGTTTTGATAGTTTATTTGTAGCACACATAACAAGAATCTGCAATTTTTGTCCTACCAGTACTGTCTCGAGGTTGAGCTTTTTCTTCAGAAACAACGCAAGAAGCAAACGGTAGTCCGATCACGCTCTCAATCGCAATCTTTGTATTATAGTTGCGTATTATTTGGCCATTCACAAAACGATTTTCAGTAAAAGTTTTGCCAGTTCTTCACTAATTTGAAGCAAGAAAGTACGTTGCTGTGTAGCTTTTTTTGGATCATTTTGTCGTTCTCATAATAAATTATAGATGGAGCAAGAGCGGCTGTATCTAAGATATTGAAAAACATAGCAACAGGCCATCTCTGAGTGCACCTGTTTGCGTATTTATCATGTTTAGCAACACCTTACCGAAATATTGGGATTTCAATCACCTTGTGTATGTACGGTGATAGGTTTACCAACTCACTGACGAATTTGAAATACAACGCTCCCTTTTACTTTTCAATTCTTTTTTTTAAGTAAATTGATTTCTAGTTAGTTACTTAGTTTTAGTTAGTATACCACCAAGTTTTCACATTTCATTTGATCATATCCATATGTCGATTGGCACAAGTCAGAGTGGTTTACACTGTAACTACATGCATACCATTACCACTTTATATTTTTGCACACAAGTTTTATTTGAGATATTTTTTATCGACCCCAGCTTACTCTAACCATTATTAGCATTATTAAAGTTAACTAAAAATCGAAAATTGAGTTGCAATAACGCTACGTACATTCTACGCAAAACAGCAACATTCAACATCTATCATATCTATCAGAAAAACAAAAAAACCTACTAAATAACTAGGCAAAGCCACCTAATAAACTACATATTACGCATGAACGTAGATTGTGACATGTTTTTAAAACGAAAAAGCCCAATCGTCAAGCAATAAACAACTTCGACCGCGTCAGCATTGCCCAAAATATGTCACTGGACGAATATAGTAAGCTCCGGGAATATTCATTTGTTCGGTAGGGCGGGTGATATTTGAAATAACTAGCGTAGCGACACCATACGAGGCGCAGTGACGCGCCGTACTCATTCTATTATTCGTTTCGTAATTATACGTTCTATTAATTATGTTAATGGAGTTTGAATTTTGGGCAGATTAAATTAAATATTTCGTCCCGCAAGTCTGTGCAGATAATACTTTTAAATCAATGTTATTTTTAGTTTGATACTCGTTTAAACTGATTAAAATAATCGTACGCAGCGATGCACAACTGATTGCATAACTCCACTTGTCAAATAATGTTAAAAGGAATGAATTCTTTGAACCACATCAAACCGAAATGCTATTAATGAAGAAATTTACCTGTATTTCTTGTTACATGAATCCTGTTATATTTTCTTTTTTACTTTATATTAGAGATTCGTTATTATAAAGCAATCTACTGTTTTGTAACAGCTAACTACCGTCACCAGCAGTTGCAGCAGCTAATCAATATTGAAAGAAATTGCTACTTCCTTTAACAATTTTCTGGCATATTAGATAACTAAACAGTTGATGTCGAACATCAGAAACAATATTGCCTTGTATGACGATCTGACATAAACATTTCAAAATGTACTGTAACGTAACGTTTGTAGGTTTGTTCAAAAACATTCTTTTTTGCATTAGATATTCCACATAAATAACCGAATAATATATTGCTGCTTTAAGTATACATTTTACGTAGCTCCATAAGATAAGTAGGATTTTTATAAGTTTAAGGGTTTGTATATTTATTTCGCTAATGACAATACGTAAATTTTAAAGGATGTAGAAGAGGTCCGCCAATGTAATTATTACTGTAATGTCGCTACATCCATACATTTGCCAACATTAATGAGCATTTGTATTATAATTAATATATATGTGAGCCCATTTAGTCATGACAAACCTTTCTAAAAAAATCTACAATAAATATCTTGAATAACATTCACAACAGTTTAAAATAACTAAAACTAAATAACACTATTTTAAGATGTGAAAGGTTTTCAAATTTTTTTTTTCTAAAAGCTTATACTTCATTGATGTATTTTCATTATTATTATTTCACATGTTTCATACGTGTTATAATATTGTAGATTACCCCCTGAAGAAGGTATTAATAAGTGACGAAATATTGAGGTTATAAGAAAGTAATTTTATTGAATAGACCGCATTATCCATATAATTTTATAACCTACATAAATATGTAAATAATTCTGAAGAAGACAAAACAATATCTAAACATCAATTTATAGTCCCATCCATAATATATTCGAAATTACCAAGAAAAATGTTCCAGAATTAAACTTTAAAGAAATGACTAAGAAAATAACAATTTTACGTATACCTATGTCGTTCATTATGTCGATTCGCTTACTCTAACCATTATTAGCATTATTAAAGTTAACTAAAAATCGAAAATTGAGTTGCAATAACGCTACGTACCTTCTACGCAAAACAGCAACATTCAACATCTATCATATCTATCAGAAAAACAAAAAAACCTACTAAATAACTAGGCAAAGCCACCTAATAAACTACATATTACGCATGAATGTAGATTGTGACATGTTTTTAAAACGAAAAAGCCCAATCGTCAAGCAATAAACAACTTCGACCGCGTCAGCATTGCCCAAAATATGTCACTGGACGAATATAGTAAGCTCCGGGAATATTCATTTGTTCGGTAGGGCGGGTGATATTTGAAATAACTAGCGTAGCGACACCATACGAGGCGCAGTGACGCGCCGTACTCATTCTATTATTCGTTTCGTAATTATACGTTCTATTAATTATGTTAATGGAGTTTGAATTTTGGGCAGATTAAATTAAATATTTCGTCCCGCAAGTCTGTGCAGATAATACTTTTAAATCAATGTTATTTTTAGTTTGATACTCGTTTAAACTGATTAAAATAATTGTACGCAGCGATGCACAACTGATTGCATAACTCCACTTGTCAAATAATGTTAAAAGGAATGAATTCTTTGAACCACATCAAACCGAAATGCTATTAATGAAGAAATTTACCTGTATTTCTTGTTACATGAATCCTGTTATATTTTCTTTTTTACTTTATATTAGAGATTCGTTATTATAAAGCAATCTACTGTTTTGTAACAGCTAACTACCGTCACCAGCAGTTGCAGCAGCTAATCAATATTGAAAGAAATTGCTACTTCCTTTAACAATTTTCTGGCATATTAGATAACTAAACAGTTGATGTCGAACATCAGAAACAATATTGCCTTGTATGACGATCTGACATAAACATTTCAAAATGTACTGTAACGTAACGTTTGTAGGTTTGTTCAAAAACATTCTTTTTTGCGTTAGATATTCCACATAAATAACCGAATAATATATTGCTGCTTTAAGTATACATTTTACGTAGCTCCATAAGATAAGTAGGATTTTTATAAGTTTAAGGGTTTGTATATTTATTTCGCTAATGACAATACGTAAATTTTAAAGGATGTAGAAGAGGTCCGCCAATGTAATTATTACTGTAATGTCGCTACATCCATACATTTGCCAACATTAATGAGCATTTGTATTATAATTAATATATATGTGAGCCCATTTAGTCATGACAAACCTTTCTAAAAAAATCTACAATAAATATCTTGAATAACATTCACAACAGTTTAAAATAACTAAAACTAAATAACACTATTTTAAGATGTGAAAGGTTTTCAAATTTTTTTTTTCTAAAAGCTTATACTTCATTGATGTATTTTCATTATTATTATTTCACATGTTTCATACGTGTTATAATATTGTAGATTACCCCCTGAAGAAGGTATTAATAAGTGACGAAATATTGAGGTTATAAGAAAGTAATTTTATTGAATAGACCGCATTATCCATATAATTTTATAACCTACATAAATATGTAAGTAATTCTGAAGAAGACAAAACAATATCTAAACATCAATTTATAGTCCCATCCATAATATATTCGAAATTACCAAGAAAAATGTTCCAGAATTAAACTTTAAAGAAATGACTAAGAAAATAACAATTTTACGTATACCTATGTCGTTCATTATGTCGATTCTCTGTTTTTCAAAGTGATTAACTTTTCTTTACAATGTTCCCCTGAACTTAGTTCCTGTATAGTGATTATATTCAGTGGTAGTTAGCTATTTGTGCATCTTTTAACATATCGAATATCTGTTGCTAGATCGAAGTTCCTTAGCAGACCTATTTTTTTAATCGCTGCAACAAATTAACACACACTAAGTAACTTTAACTAGTAACTAAGTTACTTTAAATATTTCCAAATTTATCTGTAACGTATTATTCATAATTTCATATTATTTTATTTTCACGCTTATTTGCATCATCTATCTTTAGATAGCCTACGGCGACTTCTCCAAGAAAATATCCTCTAAAACCCCGTTCGGAGCTAGAAATATTTCCAGTCTCCTGCACCAAAGTATTTTTGTACAGTTGCCTCTCTGAAAAAAGAAGAAAAAAATCCAATGATTTTTATTTAAAATTTCATCCTAATGATCTTATCCCTCTAATATTTGCCTAACTAAATTAAATTAAGTATTTTTTTGTGAAATGTGCCAGTACTTCTTTTCTTTTTAAAAATACGATCATTCCATTTATAATTAATTTTGCTAATGAAGAATTATGTTCGGAAATTTTATGCAACAAATATACATTGAACCAAAATTTATTTGGTTCAAACATAATCTTAAATAATATTAACGTTCGTATTCCAATCTTGAGTGTGTTCTTGAAATCTTCTTCTAATAATCTAATAATTTTTGATTGACGTTTACACCTAAAGATGGCATTGCCTCCAAAACATGTAGTGTAAGACTTTTAATAATATACTTAAGGCTGGTTATTGGATTAGTATTATTTAACAAAATATAAATTTTATTATCGTTCCTTGTCATTATTTTACATATAAATATGAATAAAATTCATATGTTAAATTTATGATCTTTTGCATTACATAAAACATTTTAACATGCTCATATTCGAAATATTACAATGCTGTTTAGCACATATTGTGCAGGTGTATCCATACAGGGAAAATTACAAAAATTAATCCGTGGAATTAATGTATAACAGAATAATCGTTTTCCGAAGCACCTAATCCTGGAGTTGCTTGATCAAATAAATATCATGTGCGAAAACGCAGCATAAAACCATTGTCAATACCGCACTTTGTTCTAATTTGCGGTTATTTGAACGCTTTAAGCTTTCAAAACGAATATTTAACCGCAATTGGGAAATTACATGCGATAATTTGTCGTTAACACTTTTTTTAGGGCTAATTTTAATAATTCACGGACGAACCTATATTATATTAGCTCTAGCAAGCTTTAATAGCGGAATAATTTTTGTGTAATATACCTGATGCCACGTAGTTATATGAAGATATTTGATCATTATTGTTGCCTCATTGATAAGGTATGCATCAACGGCTACTGGCTAAAAGTTGCGCTTACTTTTAAATCCACCCAGTATCATTTAAATTACCAAGATCAAATTATAATATTAGTTTCTTCAAATCCCTTAGACGGCGCCGGGTGCAATTAAAGTTTCCGTTTCCTGAACACCGTGATGTCACATTCTTTTCGTTTTTTTTAATAGAGAGAGTAAGGGATTTGATATCTATCAATTCTTTCTATATATTTAATTTTATTTATCATCGCATTTTATTGTCTTTCCGCAGTTTTGTTGTATATTACAAGTAGTCTACGGTTTAGATTAGAATTCCTTTCTTAAGAATTGCTGGTTTCACTTTAAATATTTTAATTTCTGTTGATTTTGTTGTATTAGATTCGTACTTTAGTATTTAAACTTATTCTAGAAATTTTCTTTTTGGCACAGAAAGTTTAGTTACGTAATAAAATATATTATTGTTGGTGAATAATTTTAGTAAGATCGTATATTTTTGCATTTCACTTTACTTAATGTGCATTTTACAGATAATAATGGGTGTAGTATGTATTATATGTATATTAATATTCAGTAGTTTGTAAGTGTGCAATGAGGGCGCTGCATTTTGCGCAAGTCCTTGTGTGAGCCTAACTGAAGGCACTTGCAGCTAGCTCGTTAATATATAGACCGTAAAGTGTTCCGAGTATTAGTGAATATTCCCAATTACCTCCACGAAATATATTATATAGAATATGTATTGTGCAGTAGAAGGATGTTGGATTAGTTTGTGGTAATTGAAAAAAAAAAGATGCAGTGTTATTAGAAAATGAGTTGAGATATTTGGAAAAAGTTTATCTAAGGAAGGATAACCACCTTACACATAAGTAAAGAAATTGGATAATAAAAAAAATTATTGAATACCGCAGAAAATATATCATAATTTCAGAGTTGCCACGAACATTTGAATACCAATAATTTTTTTAATAACTCATAATAATTAATGTATCTACAGAACTAAAAAAAAAATACAGGTACCTTTCTATTATATTTTTTTGCGAAAGTCATTAATAGTTACATATAATAGAATATAATTTTGTGCAGAAAAGTTAATTTCGGAAGTTGTGGATATAATGTTGACTTAAAGTTCAATACTTTGCACAAGCTTGTTAAAATTATTGGAAGAGATTACATCAAAACAGTACTAAGTACTAAGTAATAAAGATAAACTTCTACAAGTGTTCTTTAATATGTGTATGAACAAATTTATTAAATCAATAAAAAATAAATTAACACATTGAAGGAAGTCGAATGTATGTTTATATGTTGGTAATTAATAACCAACTCTGTATATTATATTAACATAATTATTATAATGTCCAAAATTCAAACAAGAAGTGATGTGACACTACAGTATTTCTCTGATTTTATCTGATTTTAAAGTGCACAGGTCGATGGCCACTTTTTTGTATTAAAATAACATTTATTTTGCATATCTGCTTTTTTAATTGCACGCATTATTAGAATGATTTTAATTCACTCATAAAACAATAAATTTACGGTCAAATACATGCCCAGTATTGTAAAAGTATCTAAAATAGAATTATCCCTATTTTTTGAACGCTTTTATTGTGTTTTTCTTTTTAGTGAATTGAATAGAACAAACAATAAAAAAATTAAATTTTTATTGATTTGAAATTTACTACCGTACAAAATTTGTGTCTTCAAATCTGGTAGGTAGGTGACATAAAAGTAATGCTAAAAAAATAGTTATTGTGTAGCTCGTAAAAAAATTGATATTTATTTGATAAAACATTCATCCAAGTTCATGTGCACGATTTTGACAAAGTAACGCACAACAATAACATTGTTGCCGTTTTATTACCATTCTGTATCATTCTGTTGGCGAATATTACACAAACAACATTCAAAACCTTCGATGCGCTTAAAAAAATTCAAGAAATGTTGGATCTCGGAGTTACTTTTATTAAAAATAACCATATTAGTGATTTTAAGCACGCTTTTTTAAAAATAAATCTTTGTGTTTTGTGAATGGTAAGAACATGATTTACAATTAGACTACAAGGCATACATAAAAGAAACAGAGAATTTAGTACCTTTTACAAAAATAAAATTGTCGTGTATCGCTTTTTTTTTTAAGTTTTGAACATTTTGCGTTACTTTTCTAACACGCTGTGCTTTGCATTAGGTAATATATTGTGAAACTTCTTAAAATAATGTGGTAGTTGTGCAAGATATATCAATATACATCAATTGTTATACTATAAATGATTTGGAAAATAGTTCGCCATATCAATTTATGAAGGCATATAATAAAAGTTTATGTCAAAGAAAACAGTAAAATACATAATTTTCAATATGCCTCTTTTAGCTTCTTATAGCCTATTGTAACATATTATTTATTTCCCCCTAATAATTCTGCCGTTATCTACGACAATAACCTATCTGGGAACATATTTGGGGACTGCGTTCCCGAGTACCCATCTTTTTAAATTTATGTGTCGCATCAATGTTCATTTTGCGAGATTTTATTTTCGAACGTGCCACCGTAAAGTCATAAATAACATATTACTTGTTTCTTGCGATGGCGTCTGGTGTAATATACCGACTCTTGTCGGACATCATATCATAAATTCGAATCAGGAGATAGTAGAAGTAGTAGAAAATAGGTAGGTAGTACGTCTAGGACACGTTTCATGCCATTTCGAATGTATTATTCATTTGTAAGAGTGTCGTATCTCCATATAAGAATTCGCTTTTGTTTGGCACTTGTATGTGGAGGTATTTATCATCTCCATACTAAAAAATTAAAGTTGGTATATTTAATACAGAATCCTTATAGTTTCGTTTGTTGCAATGATATATTACCAATTATGTATATGTATTGTAACTTCTCTTCTTTTTATCGAAGCACAGTTATAAGATGAATCTAAGCTAATATGTCTAAAATTGTTGAAATGTAAGAAAGCTTCTGATATAGTTTGTTCGGAAAATGTACTATCAATATGTTTTCTTTGTAAATAAAAATTTAACTAATGACACTACAATTGCATTAAGAGTAAGTAAACATTTGAGGCAGATTATCTTATCCTTAAAATGGCTATTATTTATTTTCAGAATAAGGCTTTAAACTATGTAAACAATTTCAAAGCTAAACTTTGTCATTCACTGGCTATTTCGCAAAACAAAACACTGACATTGTATAGAATACGTCTTATTTTAAGTAAATAAATCTAATAATTTGCTGTAATTTTTAGCATTTAAAAAGAGTCAAATATAGGACTATCTGACAATATATAGGTACCTAACTTACAATCCTTAAAATGATTTAACGCATAGTCAAAAACCCAGAACGCCTCAATGAGCAAAAATGGGCAAATGTCATCCAGTTAATTTTATTAGAGTAAGACGGACAAAAGCTAAAAAAGAAAACTAATAATATATATTTTTCACGGTGAAAGCAAAACCAAAATTAATATTTTAAAAATAAATGTATTTTAAAAGCAAAAAAACTGCACATCTCTACTGACAATCACGACCAATTATAACGTCAAAGAAGATTAATTATTTGAGGCAAATAGTTTTTTGGTAGTCTTAAATAACCTATTGAAAGGAATACCGTTTTAATATAATAAAGAATTCTACATAAAATATATAAATTGGTTTTGTTCATCGTGTTTTATTTCTTTTGATATTGTACTAAAATAAATCGACCTTTAGGCAGAAATATAGTAGATCTGCTAAAAATAGAGGATAAATAGAGTTTAAAGACAAGAAACAGGCTGCAGTATATATATTATAACTTTCGTAACAAGTACTATAGGTACCGTAGTATACCACAAAGCTCCAAAAAAAAAAATATCCGCACTTTAGAACTGACTCCTACATTGCTAATTTTACAGGGAGATTTATACACTAAACCAAAAAGGTACGTAATACCAATGAAAAATTACATTAAGAAAACGAATATGATAGTTATAATTTGTCCAGTGAACATGTTCATTGAGCTAATGAAACAGTGTAAATTAATGCATTATTTTGGTTATAGATTTCAGGAACAACGTTTATTAATACAACTGCATTGCTTATTTGTATTGATATTTGATTCAACACTTCTTGTTCAAATGACCAAATTATTCATTAATCAATACATCAACTTTATTCTTTTAATTTACAATATTTATAATGTGAAAAACTATGGTATTTCTTACAATATAAATTGCTAATTGATCAACAAATCTGATTTATTACTGTAATTAAAATTACTCATATTGGGGTATTTCTCACAATGTATTAATTATCATAAATCCAATAAATGAAGTTCCAGTTTTAATACGCCATAAATGTAATTGAAATAACAGTAAATTTAAAGAAAAATATATTGTATTTGAAAATTAAACAAAAATACAAGTACTCATGCATTCTCAACTATTATTATTACATTAAAGATTCAATACTAAACCCTTGTTAAAAAAAAAAGCTATTAAAATATGTATATTTTATCAACCTACGCTTAAAATAAACTTTTAGGATAACAAAATTCAAAAAAAAATCTAAAATCACTCCTGTTAGATAGTACACTATAATCGTTAAGCGTTAAAGAAAAAAAAACAATAATTAAGTAACTGCACAAAAATGTGAATGTGAATTTAAGTTCGAAGCAAAAAAGGGTAACAGAAACTTTCGATCAAAAAACTCCATATCTTAGTAGAAATATCATCCTAACGTAAATATGGACAAATCGCGCCGCCTCAGGAAAGTAAGGAGAGAAGCGCCCAGCGTCAACGCGCAAAGTGCCAAGGCGCCCGACGGCGTCAAATCGGCAAAAACCCTAGACGGCATCAAGTCAGCAAGAACGCCAGACGGCGTCAAGCTGACAAAAACACCAGACAACGCCTAGCATTGCCAGATGGCGTTACGCCGGCAAGAAAGCTAGACACCATCAAACCGACAAGGACGTCGTCGGGCGCTATAAGATACTTTTGGCATTGACGTTTTACACTTTTAATTTCAAATGTTCCGTTATAAATATGTATGTATGATTTGCTTGTAAAACCCTCACCATGTAAACAACGAAAACAAACATAATAATTTTAAAATCTAACATATTACATTACAAGTAATCATTTCTGTCTGCTAAAACAATGTCTTTAAGTTTTTAATTTTTAGTCTTCAAAATTTAATATATCAAGTTTGCCTCATGCCTTTTATGACTTTTAATATGTTTTATGAATAAGACAAAGATAGTTGTCGAAACGTTAAAAGAATGTTTTATTTTATTTTATTACATTAAGCCGATACAACCACAGAGAAATGAAATTAAAATAAATATGTATAAAGATACTTATTGTTAGGCACCTTCCTGTTGCTCTGTTTCTCTTAAATGTTCACATAAGGTATCGACTTTTGGTGTAGAATTATTTGATTTAAAGTTATAAAGGAGAGTTTCTATGAAGCTGTAAAGCCCTGAACATTTTGGGGGTGACTTTAAATTGAATAAATAAATTATTTTGAAACAAATATATGCAGGCAGCTCTTGATACATTTCTGATATTAAATTTTTTTTTTGTACAAACCCAGGTGTTTCAAAAGGTTTCTTGTATTTCAATAATATAAGACCTAATAGCATTAATTTACTTTTTTTTAAACTGGTGTATAAGCAAATAATGGTAACGCCATGGAAGAAAATCACCAAAATAAAAAATAGCAAATATTTACTGGAAAATATTTGATTTCGGTGATTTTCTGCCGTGGCGTTACTATTGTTTGCTTTGCAGCTATGTTTTGAATTTTGTGTCAGTATATTCTCTACGAACGCAATGCCATCAGTGAAACCAATCCAGTTGAATTTTCAACAGCAAATCCTATCTTATGTCTTACAGCAGGGAACCCGAAACCGATCCTTAAGGTACTCCACTCTTAACTTAAACAGTATTGATATTGCCTCTAACAATATACCCTCATTTCCGTGTTTCGATACCACAATGTTTATCAGGCTGATCCTAGTTCTGACATCTTAGTCGGTAATCGATTTGTCGTTCGCTTGTTTCGCTGCTAACCCTCGCTAGGATTTTTTTAAATAGCACTATTCAAAACTAACTCGTCTTTATTCGCGCGCGTGTTTACATTTAGCGCGCTTGGTTCTGGAACTACCTACATTTTCGTAATCTTTCAAATGAGTTCGCACTCAGAAATTTCTATGAACAGCTTCATTATCTACGTTATCTAAGCTCTAAAGAGGTGGCGCTATCTGCTGGAGCTTGCTTGGAAATTCAAATTCAAAATGTCAAAAATATACGCGCGCTACAATATATAATAACTTTCCACTCGATAATCGCACCACTTTTGTTCACATCGCAAGCAATAATAATTGACGTACTTACGTACTTGTTTAGGTACATACTTACCACTGTGTATACGATACAACCATATTATTTTCCTCATCGCAGATGACGGTGCATAAGCAAGCACGCCATAAAGTTAATATACTTACACTTCATTTATTAAATATTCATATGTACATACATTGTAACTTCAACAGACTGCAGACGTCCTTTTCATTTAATGTAACCAAACTAGAATTGGTTGGCACCAGATAATGGAGTAACTAAATTATGCATTACTTTCCCTAGGAAAATATCATCACACTCATGCACAGCATATATGCGACCAAGAGACAAGATTTAAATATAATGAACTTCCTCGCACGACGCGACGCCTACAAAATGAATATATTCTATATGCGTCGCCGAGCGAAGATGCTGACGACGACAAGAGCAGAATAACCAGAAAGAAAAAAAAAAGAGAAACAAGAACGATATTATAATGGCACTTTCTAAATAAGCTTTTTTTCCTTACTATGTTCGTGCTTTCCAGACGCCCCGACATGCAAACCGAATCAGATGAAAATTTACGGCGTCGCCAAGCAAGAAATGGCGAAGATAACCTGTCAAGTGGAGGCGAATCCCCCGGACGTGCAGTTCAGATGGACTTTCAACAATTCAGCGGATTCGGTGGACGTGGCCGCCGCCCATATAGCAAAAAGCGGTACGTCCAGTCAAGTGTCCTACACGCCGATGACGGAATTAGATTACGGTACGCTGTTGTGCTACGCTTCCAATAAGATAGGCCATCAGAGGATCCCGTGCGTTTTTCACATCATCGCCGCAGGTAAGATGGGGCCTAATCTTTAAATCCTAGATTTGATACGTAGACATTTAGTGACAGATTTATTTATGCGGATCAATTAAGGCTGTGTGACACAAAATCGAAATATTTTTTATTGTTGCATTAGATAAATCTAGATACTTTGTCAATATGCAAAACACAGTAAGAAATTTTATAAATTTAACATGCAACTATTGTTTGAGTATGTATGCATGTGGGGAGGATGATATCACACTGCGACCTAAGAGATCTATTGTATCCCTCTATTCTTGCTGTTTTACAGCTGGCCTTCCAATCCTATTCCTTTCAGAAAGTGTAGGATATCAGAAAGTCCCAAGTTAGGTAAGTCTCCCGCTTCGATTTCACACGTTCCTAGGTGCAATACCCTTGAGTTGCACAGTGCTACACAATTTGAGAGGAGATGGATGGGTGTTCCATCCTGTTCCCCGCAAAGTGTACATTCAGATTTCTTTGCGAATCTAAGCTTACTCAGATGTCCTTTCACTTGACAATGATCTGAATGTATTCCTGTTAATATGAGAACATTGTTCTTACTCAGGTTCGTTATAGGTCCCCAGAAGAATTTTACTTTGCCTCATTCCCCAGAGATGCTCCCAATAATTAGATTTTCTTTGCTCCATTTCGTTTGTCAGTTTCTGTAGTATTCTACTGCTACTTATTCCAGTCCCCTTTTTTTTTTGAAGATTATCCTTTATCTCGTTTCCTGCCAATCATGTGTGGTCCGGAACCCACAGACGGGTTGCTTTATTCCGCTTTAATTTTAATTTTAATTTCCCTATGCATTCCCAGACCATGTTGGAGCTGATTTCATGTGAACTCAGCGCCTTGATGGCTGCTTGACTATCAGACATGGCAATAATCTTCTGCTTTCGATAATTTTTATCAATATTGAGCTGGGCTCATCTTTCAACGGCGTATATTTCCGCCTGGAAGATACTTGGGTATTTTCCTAAGCATTCGAAGTACTTGGTTCTAGGCCCATATATTCCTATTCCAGTTCCCTCTACCTTTTTGGAGCCATCAGTGTACCATTTGATGGCATTTCTATTCAGTTTCAAGATGGTAGATAATCCTACTCGCTCTTGTTACTAAGCTTTACGGTAAATTCCTTCACAAAGCTGAATTTTTTTTACATGCCGCCCCAGGGCATATCCCAGGTTTGATCGCCGTCAGGAGATTGAAGCCTGTGCCTAATCGTTCCTTCCTTGACCATTCTGAGTGTGGTTCTTTTCGCCTTATTTCCCTCTACCACAATATGGAGACGGGTAAGATCCAATACTACATTAATAGCTGCTGTTGGGCAATTCCAGTTATGCATACACATGCTAATATTTGCAATTTCGAGAGGTAAATTCTCGCGTTGGCCAAATTAGTTCTTTTGCTCCAAGCTACTGATGTATAAGTGATGATCTACCCCCTGTTAATTAATGCTTTTTTGAAAGACTCGTGTGGAGTGTTATCAAAATTGCCCTCTATGTCTAGAAAGGCGCACACTACGGTTTCTTTATTCGTCAGTGCATGAGTGATTCGATCCGTCAGCTCCGCTAATGCAGTCTCAATGGATTTGCCCGTTTGATAGGCGTGCTGACAGGGTGTGCAACGCTCCAAGATATCTGTTTTGATATAATTATCTACAGCCTTTTCCACCGTTTTCAAAAAGAATAATGGAAAAGACTACTAGGTCTGTGGGATTTAGGGTGTGTAGTGCCAAGCTTCTGAAATATAGCCTAGATCCAAACTACTTCGTCTTATCCGGATCATGTCAAAAAGGATTTCGTCCTACTCTTTCTGAAGTAAGACTGGAAAATCCCGTCTACTGCCGGTGTTTTAAAAGGCTGAAAGGTATTTATGGTCCATCTTAAACGTTCGCTGCTACATATGTGCCTGGCCATTCTGGTAGCTTATTTAGTTGGTCTTTTATGTTGCTCGAAAAGATTTTTCGAGGTGTCCCCAATGGTATATAATCAAAACCTGTGCAAAATTTCGGCCCCCTACCAGTGAAAAGAGGGGATAATAATATTTGCTTTTATTATCCCCCCCTCCACAAACTATTTTATTCTTTATCTTCGTCTCTTTTCAACTAATCTATTTGAAATTTTACAGAAATAATTTGCTTAACTAGTACTCTCAGTTAAAAGAAAAAACTTGACTCCGCTGTAACAATTTTAACTAGTTAAAAAAAATGAAATATTTTTGGGACGCCCATGCTTCTGGGGTCATGCTTCTGAACACAAATGAGGTTTTGGGGATCCGACGGGTCTCTATCAATTTTAGAAACAGCTACTGGTATTTACATTAAACGTCACTGTAGGACAGCATCTTTGCCGCGCCCTTTTAGCCCCTTTACGTGGTAACCATTTCATCTTTCACGTTTTGTTCTCTACTTTTCATTCTACGTTAAGCTTGGTACTTATTTCAGAGTCAGTCACTTCTGGATGTTAGTTAGTAAAAGCTTCACTTTCATTACAACTAATAGATCCATTCTCTCTCTTTAAGTATCAAAAACTTATGTACATCATATACATTCACAAATTGTAATTGTTTTAAGGAGATAAGCTAATTAAGCTATTGGGTTCATACCGCACGTATAAAGGTCACAATTCTTTTCATTTTAATTTAATATAGAATTCTATTTATTACATCCCTAATAATTGGATCAATAATCTCCATTTCATCCTATTCATGAGTAAGAATATGAATAGGCCTTGAAATTAGCTTCTTTTCTATTATCCCCCTAGTAAGAAGGACAAAAATATAATAGCTTCAGAAGCAGCATTAAAATGCTTTATTAGACAAGCTCTAGCTTCAACAATACTATTATTTTCAATTATTATACCCTCACTATATTTTTCATTTGATCTTAACTTTAATATATTTCTCTTCCCTGTTCCATTTTTCATTCCCCGAAGTAATAGAAGATTTAAATTGATTAAATAGGATAATTGTATTGACGTGACAAAAAATTGCTCCGACAATTTCGCTTAAATACTCAACCCAAACAACTTTATACTTAATTTTTGTAATTATTATTAGAATATTAATCAAAGGTATTTTAGAAATAAACCAAACAAGTTTACGAAAAATCTTAGCTTACTTTTCAATTAACCATATTGATTGAATAATTGGAGGCATTACAATAAGACCATCAATCTGATGTTATTATTTTGTAATCTATTGTATTATCACAATTAATATCGTACTAATTTTTAAATCAATCAATATTTTCTACGTAAATCAACTCTATATTTCTTTTAATCAAAACCCTATAATCAAACTTTTCTTTATGATAAACTTTTTATCTCTTGGTGGATTACCACCTTTTCTTGGATTCGTGCCAAAATGACTTTTAGTCAATTAACTTATTCAATCCAACTTTTACTTCCTAACCCTAATAATAACCATTATAACATTAATCACTTTGTATTTTTATATACGAATTACATTTGCAACATTAGTTTTAAGAAAAACGCAAATTGGTTACTATCTTCTATCACATGACCACTAACGAACAAATCAACATAAACTTAATCATAACCTCTAATTTTATTGCATTATTCAGTCTTATTCTAATTATTATCAGATTTAACTTTAACTAATCCCAAGGATTCGAGCTGAACAAACCAAGAACCTTCAAAGTTCCAAATAAAGACTACTCCTCTTTAAGCCTTAGGGCAGTCCCCTCCAAAAAATTTGCAATTTACTATTCTAAATAAACTATAAGGCTCGATAAAGGAAATTTAATTCCGTATGTAAATTTACAGTTTACCGCATAGTACTGTTAGTGTTGTATAGAAAATTCTGTAATAAGTATATGGCTAGCGGAGGAATTTCAGATTTAATATTGTATATGTATATTAAAGAATAGAGACATGTTTTTGTTTATATTAAAGTACCTTTAATCCGCGCTAACATTAATTTATAATTGGTTCATAATGTACAACACTTGTACTCACTTATGACAAATTTCAAATGTTCACTAGAAATTTAATGAGTTTTATTAATAAAGAAATATTACGTTTTAAACATATGTGAATTTAGGTAGTACCTTCTACTGGCGTCTTTTCTTTAACAGATTAATTTGTAAATCTCAATTTATATACTTTGTTTTATAATACTTATTTAATTACAGCTCTACTCAGTAAACTAGGAGTATTCAACCTTATCCATTATGTGTGTATAGGATTTTTTGTAAATTTTCTCCCTAATAAAAATTCTAATGGCCGCGCCTAAGTCACGCTTTTCCACACTTTAATGATGTTATTGCATGCAGTATTGTAAAAGGGCAATCAATGTCCATTTAAAATATGTAAATACAAACATAGCAACAAATTATCGACCATCAAACGTGATTACTATAAATCAAAGCAATATCGACGGGGTTTGCGTTGCAGCCCTTCAAATTAACATCCCCAGAGGCGGATGATTTAATGGACTAATGTGATCCGACCCCTTTTGCCTAATTACTCATGCAATGCTATCAAATATTAGCTTTATCCTTTTTGTCCCTAGCAGTTGTAACGCAATAATATTTTTCAGTTTAACTTGATAAAAAAAATCTAACAAAAACATAATATTAATGATTAGTAAGCTTTCCTTTTCTATCCAGTAGCGCCGTTCGAGGTTTTTTCGTGCGTGAAATGAAAACATTCACCACCGCTAACGAACCAACGAACGAAGCTACTTGGTGCGACTTTCAAATGCACCCGAATAAACAACTTATTTTGCCCTCTCGAATGTTTGCGCTCATTTATTCAACACTTCGAACCAACCTTCAGTTTAAACCGGGAGGCAAACAAAATTGTTTAGCAAATAAGGGCAGAACGGTAAACGTCTAGCCACCAGCAAATATTATCTGATGCAAGTAGCTGTAGTAAAAGCAAACGTTAGAGGAAAGCTAGAACGGGTATTCAAGTGAAGTATTTCCTTCTTATTTTTAGTGTATGCACTTAACATTAACTGAAAACTTAATTTAGGTTTTTCTTATGGGTGTGTACGAAGCAAGAAGTATGCCAATAAATTGGATTTGGTAATTTTTAGATTGTAGTTTATATTGAACGGTTTATTTAATCAGATTTGATGACATATTTGAGAAAGGAAAACGTGCGCGGTATAGTTAGATATCGACATTGATAAGTTAAAAAGCTACGTTTATTGATGCTTTATAAATCCAGATCAATAAATAAATGTTACACAGAAGCTTTAACATACTTAACCCCAGACTTATAGATTCACTTTTGTTGCTTTGTGGGTGTTTATAATGTAAACACCAATTTCGCTTATTCATAATAAACTCTCCATGTACATACATTCAATTCAGGTCAATCTCAACCTCATTCGAGGATAATTTGTTAGCAAACATGTTTTACAACAATTTTGCTTCATAACGTATTCGTTGCAGTTGCTTCACTAGTGCATTTGATTGTATATAAGTGAAGAATTACTATAATAGCTATGCACATTTGTAAACAACTTATAGCAAATTTAAAATTCTGCAGCTCTTTCCAACTGTTGAATTATTATTGTCGTAGCATTAGCTATGATTTGGATTTTATAAAACTGATTGTACATGATAGGAGAAGCTAGGAAGGTAAGGCCCCAACATTAATATCCTAATGCCTTAACAAGTTACTCAATATGCACATTTCCTGAGTTGTTTTAGTGACATACTTTCTTTAAAATCTATACTTATAACTTTAAAAAATAAATTTAGAATCCCACCGATAACTGCCTATTACTTGCTACGAAAAGTATCAATAAAGTTTCTTAAACAAAAACAATTGGAATGAATGATACATTAATCAACATACCGTGTCTAAAACTATTTGATCTGTGAAACTCCGCAACCTTAATAACTTTTTTATTAATTAATAATTATTTGAGTAATTGACAGATTTTTGGTACTGAGTACAGCTAACATGCTCCTCGCCACAACGGTTACTCTCATAAATACGCATTCATAGGTTATATAAATACCCCAAAAATCTCGAAAACTATCAAATAACTGTCAAAAAATCTTTTGGCAAGAACAGAACTTGGCAGAGTTATTCGCTAGAACGAATTTAAAACGCAGTTAAAATTATGCTAATTGTCCGTTCTTATTTACCTGTTCCTTGCGCATGAACCGACAAAAAGCTAGGATGGGCAATATGATATCTAATGAAGATAATCAAAAAGGTGGACATTTAAAAACTAAAATTCTTTAAAAATTCAGAAATTTTATAATTAATTTTTCTTTTTAAATATATGGCATACACTTAAATATTTTCTTTTGTGTTAACCAACTTCAAGCATTTCGAAAACTCACGAAAGTATCTATCGTAATCTAAAAAATAAAGCAAAATGCTTTGATTCTATTACTTTTATCTAAAAATAGATTGTAGTATTTTTTGTCACAAGATGTCGGCTTAGAAATACAGGATACGAGTGGATTCTATTAACCAGTGACTTTTCTTTTTTCGTTTTGCCCTATGTGTGTGCCCCTTGTGTCTTTTTCGAAAAAGCAAATAGCATCTAGCCAGATATTATCTATGATTTAGAGTTTTTTTCAGAACGAATGCCTACTAGTTTTGGATTTGAAGCACTGATTTCTATTTTACAATTATCCCAATCCAAGGCAACCTGAAAGCCTTTCCATAACAAAGTTTGAGCATCATTACACCACCATCATAACACTGCTATTTCAGAGGTAGTGTTGGTCATTGCTGCTTTCATTCTGACACGCCCAGAAGCATTCTAGACGCCCCAGTACTTCCCTACTTCCCTTTCCATGTATACCAGCACCAGAACCTATGTCTCTTTTTGGCCCATCTAATTACTAGTTTTGGATTTGAAGCACTGGTTTCTATTTGCAATCATCCCAATCTGAGGCAACCCTTAAAAGTTTATCATAGCAAAGTTTGAGCATTATTACACCACCATCATAACATTGCTATTTCACATATAGTATTAGTGATTGCAGCTTTTATTCTGACATGCTCAGAAGCATTCTAGGTCCTCCATAATTCCTCTCTTGATATAATTGTCCAGCGGGGTAGACTTAGTATGATTTCCATATCAGCCATTGCCCACGGAATCTTCATAAGCTTTGGAGCAAAGGTCTTAGATCAAAAAATATAATGGCATAAGTAGCCAAGCATGATTTAAATGATTCCTCTTACCTGAATTCTAAGCTTTCGCTGTGTATTTTCAGCTTCATCAGAGAACAAGATTAATCGAATAATAAAAGCGACGAACAATAAAAAAATGCAAAAGATATATTGACAGCATAAATTAATTTAAACCCCACAACAAGAGTCTGTTAACCACGTGGGGTGACATAGGTGTACAGCCAGTATTACTGTTCACTCATACCGGCTCTAATAAAAACGGTAATTTACATTTTTTTTTTAAATTGCTTATAGAATAGTATTTTAGGTTACATTATGCAGCGTCTCAAATATCACATTCGAATTCTCCGTGAGATTAGATTGACATTTTATTTTAATGCGAAAAACTCGGGAACATCTCACCACGATAGCCGTAAAATAAAGGACAATAGCCCATTGAATTTAAGGGGAAATTATGTGAATACCTACCGAAAGCGGAGTGGTACTGTTTACCTTTATAGCTCGTTATAAATGTGAGGTGATAATTGGAAACTTTCATAAAAATGCATATTAAGTCCGAGAAGAACTACCACGCGCGCGACCTTCTTCTGGAGTCTTCCGTCCGGAATTTTATTTATGAAATTCCTTATTAAAAATGAACATTTCATCTTGGGGAAATATTAAGCCTGGGCCCGGGACTTAGTATTCGCGGCCGGAGTTTTTAATGGTGCCTGGCATGTAAGGTAATTACTTGCCCTGTAAATCCGTTTTATTTTATGCACATAACTATAAAACTTAATAATGAAACTATGTACGAAAACCGTAAGGAGCGAAACGGAGTATAGTTGGCTGCTTTCATTATACGCCCCGATATTAACATGCAATTTCGCGCAGATATGAGCCATGTTGCAGAAATTATTCAGCATAAAACTACAACGGTTAACTATCCACATTACACGTGGATAATGGAAAATACTTACGCTTTCCCTAGCTTTTTTTGCGAAAAAACATTAAAGATCCGGTTTATGTACAGAATAAATTAAAACGAGCTTCCATTTTTCTTTTTTTCGTTGCTGCAGAATAAAGGTCCCAACCTAGGTTTATGTTTTGAAGTGTGAGATAGAAAAGAATGCCATATATTTACACAGTACGGGTTGAATTTGAGTAGGTGCTTTCTTTCAAAACATTCTCTTTACTTTTGCTTATAATGAAATAGCTAGGAAGGCTTTTATACCTCTTTATTATAATTTTAGCTTTAAATTAGTTTTAGTGTAGGTATATTTTATGGTTATTAAGAGTTTTCATAGTGCTATAAAAATATTATATCTCATAAAACGCTATATGCAGCACTATTTCGCATGCGATGCTTTCAAACATCATTAATTGAACTAAAAACAGTATTACAATTTACAAGTTTTCTTTGAATTCCTCCCTAGTTGGCTAATTATCCTCAGTTGTTAAAGCCTACTTCTCTTCTCTCTACCTCTTTCATTTATTTCGTCTACCCTTGCGCCTTCCGCTGTTTGCACCATTATAAGAAACTTGCCTGATACCTTCAATCGTTTTGCTTTTTTTACATTTTTAATATCCCTTAATCTTTGAATCTTAATACTTTAGCTATTGATGCTGATGAAAATAGTTTTTCATTTGTGATTTCCAGGTTCCACAGAAATAGGTAGGTAACATGTAGTTGCCCATCTTTGGTAATAGGTATTTTTTCTTCTAAATTGGCAAATATTATGTTACATTAGCTATATGCTCCTGCATTGTTATTCCTTTTTATTTTCTGGCATCATAATAACTCCTATTTTATATGTATTCCTCGATGTCCCTAAATAAATAAATGTAAATAAAATATATATCACATGTGTATGGGTGTTATTCACACAGAGTCATATCGTAATTTAGATAAATATTGTGATAATACGATTTAATTTGTAAACTTTGGAAGTGGATTTGCAAGCTCTTTTGTCTCAAGGTTCGTATTTTGAATTTTTTCTCTTTTTGTTGAGCAACCCTTTGCAAACGAGAGAGAAATTGATTACTTATTGCTATGATTGCAAATTGATCAGCTGTTTGAAACGAAAATGGGGTATATTTATTCTGGTATTTCAGAAGAATAACAAAAAATTGAAGAAAAACAATATATTTGAAAATAAATAGTAACTCAACAAAGGAATAATAAAATCAAAACAATGAAATAATTAGGAACGTTGTCCTAAACGAATATAGCCCCTCTCAACACAATCGCAGTGAAGCGCAAACATTTTGTGATCGTAGAAAAGTGTTAGCGACAGGATTATTATTTTAAGATATATCAAGAGAAAATGTTGGAGATTTTTAACAATAACGTAATGATCTTCTAAACAAATCCATTCAGGCAGAAAATCGTATGAAAATATACATAAATTCTATACTATCAGAGTCTATTGAGCGTAGTAATCTATTATTATACAGCGTTTTGCTGTCTGCTATAATAGAGATCGGCAGTCTAATAATTAGTAGTCGCTAAGAGCTTCTGACGGTAAAAATTAAGGGAATTAAATGATGAGTTATTTTATATTTTAACATGCAACTTGACGTTTTTCACCTAATGATGGTTATCAATTAATCGTAACATGTAGTGAATAGAAAATAATAAAGTTGAACGTTTCACACTTATATACTTACACCAATCTCTGGGACTATACATCAATATTCATTTAACGGTTTCGTATGGCATTTTTATTCGGGAAATTCCTATTTATGGCCAACAAGAAGTAAAATAATCAATCTTGACAAAATATTGATCTCAAACATCTGTGCCTCAACCCTCAAAATTTATGATATCTCAGATAAAACAAAAAATGCATTTGAATATGTATTTATCGTCCGAAAGTACTTTATTTGTGTGTTACCATCTAAGGTATTACTTTAACAATTTGTTTAAATTATATACATATAAAAAATTCTAGGCTATTTTCACTAGTTTTCTTATACAGTAGACGCCCGATTATCCGAAGCAGCCTTTTCGAATAAATGAAAGTTCGGTTAATACGGAGTTTCAAGGAAAAAAAGCAAAAAAGTAAAATACATACATACATATATTCATACATAGAATAAAAATTTATGTATTATGTATTTGAAATAAAATCACATTCTCTATAAAGAAAAATGTCGTACCTATATTCTAAAAGAAAAAAGAATTAATTCTCGTTTGTTTTAGTTTTGAAATCATTCGGTTTTTGGATGCAATATTTCTCCATCTTGTTAAAAACAAAATGTCATTTGCTGTGGCATTAGACTGTTGCTCTACGTATAATGATGCTGTGTTTAACACATCAAACGCTTTCGCATGTGAAATTCATTACCTTCTGACTCGTTATCCCTTTTTTTTTCTCTTTCATTAACAAGTTCAATAAGAACATCATCAGTTAGTTCCTCTTGTTCTTTGTTGTAAAATGTTATCCACTCCTTAACTTCTTCTTGGTTAATATCTTCACCTCCATCTAAATTTCTCATCATTTCATGAAGCGGAACTTCCTCTTCCTCATCGTTATTTTCTGAATGGAGATCTTCTTGGTGTATTATCTTTGCCCAAGACTTTTGTAATGTTGAACTTTTCACTTTGTTCCATACATCTGCTGCCCAATAAACCACGTCTTTCAAGTATATTTTTTTTAAGCAATCCACGAGTTCTTCACCATCGTCTACTCTTTATAGAATTGATTGCAGTAAGTTTCGTCGACAATACGTTTTGAAATTTTCTAATACACCCTGATCCATAGGCTGCATTAACAAAGTTACATTCCGTGGTAAAAACATAACTTTGATATTTCTACTTCTTAATTCATTTTCGCTTTCGTGAGATGCTGCATTGTCTATTAACAGAAGAGCTTTTCTAGGTTAACCACTTTTTCTTAAGAACCTCTTGACTTTGCCGATTGGCCAATGCACATCAATCGCAGCTTATGCCGTCCTGAAAAATTACCTCAAGCAAGAATTGTGACCCGGTCCTAATTTTTTTTTAAACCGGCTGCAGCATGCTCATCTTTTCCAGCTAAAGCTTTGATGGCAACATCTTATAATATAGACCATTTCGTCGCATATATAAATTTAAATCTGCCGTATATTCTCTTCTTCCATAATTTTGTTTAAATTTTTATTGAAATTTACCTCTGATTAGTAGATAATTTTTCGCCACAAATATTTAGTTACCGTATCGTGGCGCCTTTTCCACCTCGATAACCAGCCGTCACTTGTTATAAATGTGTCAGGAGCTTCGATTACGGAAAGATTTTCACCAGTTTCAATTGCTTTTTGGTTAATATAGGGCCCGACAATTGGAATACCACGGTCGCGTTGTTGTGTAAACCTTAAATACAATGTCTCGTCAATTTTAGTGTATTCGCCCTTTTTCATATATTTTCGCTGTAGTGCAGGAGATGCTAACACACTACATCACTGTCGATTTTTTGTCCATTCGGAAACAGTGCTGTTACCTACGTCGTAATCTTTAGCAACACTTTGTAATGACTCTCCTTTATCAAGAAATTTAATTGCAGTAAATTTTGCCTGAACACTAATAACAATACGTTTACGCTTTTTGGCTTTTATTATGTTGCTCATAGTGATGCCAATTTAAAACTGAATAAATAAACGCTAAAATGCGTTTCTGTTACAATGAAATGCGATTCGGAAATTAATTCCGGTGAAAACCAGATTTTTACTAATTCTAAGAAGTACACGTACAAAGTTCGGATAATCGGAAGTTCCTCTAGACTTGTTTCGGTTAAAACGGCGGATCCAAAATTTCTGTTCGTTTCGGATAAGGCGGCGTTTCGGTAAATCGAGATTCGGATAATCGGGAGTCTTATACCGAGGGAGCCAATAGTCCGACAGTGGCCGACATTGGCTTTAACATCTCTCATAAAAGATTTTTCAATGTGGCTTCATACCTGACGGAAAGAAGTACATGTTCTAAAAATATTTTCACGTTCCCGAGGTGTATCAGTTTTCCAGGACCGTACTCAACTTAATATTTTTATGAATGAAATCATATTTATTTTTTAGACATGTTTATTTGTTTTCATGAATGTTACAAATACATATGTTCGTTTTAAATTTCAAATGCAAGGTTGCCAAGTTATTTAACTTTTTATATAAAATTTTCAAAATGCACGTGTTCATTAACATCTTCTCCCGGCATTATCATTGACAATTAAACTCTAAAATTTGCTGAGTAGCTTAGGAAAGCTTAGGTCTTTTTTATGAATTGTTATTTGATAAAATTATACAGGGTGGTCTCCAGAAGCAATCAATTGCTGTAAAATTTAAAGGGCTTTTACTTTGCTATTTTAAATTGCAACACACCCTATATTTTTTATTTCACCATATGCACTTTTTAATGACCTTTTAATTTTGTTAGGAGTAAGGTATATCTAAAACTTATACTTTCTGAGATAATTCAACATTTTAAGAAATAATCATGAACCACCAACAACAAAAGCAAACATGATGAATCGAATTCGTGACGAATTTCGCACAATAAATGGCAACATGTTAATGAATGTTAATGAATCATTTTTAACGCGATTGCTAGTTTATGTTGAACAAGAGGAGGCTATATCGAACATTTAATGTAATTTTGTTTCTGTTATATGTTATTTAATTTTATTAAATTACTATATTGCTAATAATATCCACTTAAACCGAGGTTGTAGAAAGTTGTTTTGGAAATAAAAATAATTCTAAAAGCCTCGCATAAAATTAAGTGGACATGAAAAGGAAGGGGTAATATTCTCTTTCGTTATTGCAATTTGTGTTGCTTTCGTGTTAGAAAACTGTCCACAATCTTAATTATTTCTTACAGGCTCTCATTCATTTCTTCCTGCCACTAAAAAAAGAAAACCATTTTCCAGATTTATTCGTGCCGGCTAAAATCGATGTGTGCTCAATTGTGTTAACTCGAAACACCTCTAATCATACAAACAAACATACTTTATGTAAATAAAAGAAAGTAATTGACACAATGAAAAGTAATTTGACCGAAAAGCAAATCCATACTAACATATCCATCGGACGTTAAAAAAAATGGGAAGTTATACAACAAATACTTAAGTGCGATTAACAGTGACAGAGATATCCAGATTAAATTCAACGTTAATCGTCTTCACACAAATTTTATTATTATTACCGTGGGAAAGTTCGGCAGACTATTTCTGAGTAAATTCAAAAGATAACATGATGACGATGAATTCTTCATTTGTGAAACTATAAATCTTAACACCAAGACGCCCCTTTTAACTTCAGAACGCCAATTTATGTATATCCCCACATATTTCAAACTTCGCTATTAATAATTCGGAGGAAAAAATAACCCGGTTCCGGGTATATTGCTCGTACTTTTTACCCCATCGAGACGGTTGATCTATCTATCGGAAGGAGCTGATAATTTATATTGCCCGCGCTTCGAGAAACGCACCGGATGAGATTTATTCGCGTTTGCTACGGTCTCAGCGGCAACAACGGCAACGGCGACGTCAGGTCTCATCCTCACGCCGTACTAGAGGGAGCTTTAAAAGTTGAATCTGCATTCTATACAGTCTGATGGACACGGCCGGAGCAGTAATATGGTTCACAACTTCGCCTAATAGAATTTTCCGCATTAAGCTTAAAGCCAAGTGTTTCGAAGATCGTTCGTTCCGGTTCATGGACACTTTCACGTAAAGCTTGCCCGATTATACGGACACGTCGTTGACTAGGCGTCCTCCGCAACGAAAGAAAATGGAGTATGGTGCGGACGGGACCTCGAGCGACGTCAGCTGGTGGCACGGTCCGCTTTTCAGTGTGACTGTCGCGTCTGTACGAAAGCGATTTCGCTTATCGGACGAGTTCGTTTACGCTGTGAGAGTGGTATATATAGGAAATTGGTCGATTTTTGTTTTCCCCACCGTTAATTCAGATAACAAAGGAGTTTATTATATTCCCCCCCGGTGTCCAACTCTCTATGCTGTGAGCGTTCTATTACAATGGCCTTCATTTAATTCCAACGTTTTGGCATTGTGTTAGGTAACAGATGTGTTATGGCCGCAGTAGTTCGAAAGAAAATGGGTGAAGTGGAACATCGTAGAGAAAAGAACGGTTCTAGAGTTAATTGACAAAAAAAAGCAGAAACATAGTATTTCCGATAATTGTAAATGAGATTGACCTACAATATGTCGATTTTATGGGTACAATGTAGACTAACGTGCAATATTCATAATTATTTTACTAACAAGGAAAGGCATTCAATCAAAGCTGAGTTGCCATCTTGGCATCGTCAAGTAGGTATTCACCTAAGTATCAAATCGTTGTTAGTCGGGATCACTTCCAAGGCACTGAAATGCCAAGCCATAAGTGACTGATAATTGCCAAGGGTTTTAGCTTTAAGCCCAGCGCAGAACTGCGCCGTAAATGCTGGCCGTACTGGATCAGAACTCCATCAGAATGAAACCTCTAACAAGGGCACACCGGTAACTGCCAATTTCCGATTTCAATGAGACTCTACAGGCTGAAAGAATGCGATGATAAAAGCACTACGCATTTTTTTTTCTGCCCAATTGCCCAAGTTAGGAGTATGGGAGGCTGGGATTGGTTGCGACAGAAGTTAGTTGTTACATCTATAACATTGGCTAAACAGATCACGTTTTTCAACGCTATATTGAAGTTAGGAAGTGACAAATGATCAGCCGACGGTGGTGTAAACATTTGCCACTTATTATTAGTTTAGCCACTGTTACCACTGTAACAACCTACCTCTGTCTCAACCAGACCCGCCTGGCAACATTCTGTCAAGAGGAAGAAGAAACACCAGTTCATGTGCTGTGCCAATGTGAAGGCCTGGCGAGGACAAGGAAGCCGCTTTCAAAGATGATAAGCCTAATTAAAAGAGCGAAATTGGAGAAGTTGGAGTCTTCTAGAAAAAAAAAGGGATCACAACAAATCTGAAAAGGTCGCGATGAAACAGGTCCATACGCCATCCCAATCCTAATTTAATCTGATCTAATCTAACCACAACCAGCCCCAGTCTCTCCAACAGTCCCGGCAAAGTTTACGCAATTTTTCAATTTTCAGGAATATCTCTGAAATTATAAGAGATATTAAAGAAAACATTTTTAGCATAATTTGCGGTAGCTTACATGGTCCAACAGCTAACATAACCTGTCCTTGCAAAAGGCTACTAATGGAAGAGAGAGTGCTCCTTACCCCACATTTTTTTAATTATTTCTCTTTTTTCTTATCTCTCAAAAAAGGCGCTTTTACGTGAAAAACGATGATGTATAACAAATTCAGAAAAATAATAATAAAGATTCAACATCAAATAATAAAAAGCTATCTGATGCATTTACTAAATGAGTTCAATTATATATTCGTATATTTGTTAATGATGACATTTTATTCATCTTCTACTACTATATCCTCAGAAAAGTGAGTCTAAATATTTGTATTTCGATTTATTAATTTATTTACCCTGCAGTGTATATAATTTGCATCATGACTGGAGTATATTTCGAGATTAAAACCACTCTCATCAGCGTTGTATACATTGCTTCCGCCGATACCAGTGATATAGGGTTTGGGGGACTTGATTAATAAAACTATCGCTTATTAACCTAAGGTGTTCCATATCAGTGCGTGTAGAACGAGTAACAAATTTCGCGATTTCTTTCGCGATATCCTCTTATGTACCTTCTTAGAGTGCCAAATCCACCAATACCCAGGTTTCGTGTAAAGTTCCTCTGTCTTCTGGCTTCTAAAGCCCACCGTCGAAGATCCAAATCATGAATTATTCTTTGATCAACAATGGCATTTTCAAATTTTATGAGAATCTATTCAGTAGTAAATCATAATCTGTGCGTGCGGGTGCCACCTCTGTTAACACTTTCTTCCCATCTTGTATAACTGTCGTAGAGACTTCACTTTTCTGAATTTATGTGGACGCCTTAGAGGGAACGTCGTTTGGATTTACCGCTTTTCCAGCACTCTACATCTCTAATTTGTAATCTAGTTCAATAACACTTCCGCCTTCTTCGAGTATAGATGCCGATTCTTCATAATTATCCTCTTCATTTTCTGCCGACTCTCCCGCAAATTGCGCTTCGTGTGGTTCCGCTGATTCTTCGAACCGCAAACCCGTTGCGTTTCTTCAAAGAAAAACATGCTGTTCTGTTGAGCAACTACAATTATCTTTTGCAAGGCATTATGCAAGTCACTTTCTTCTGGTGTCAAGGGAATTATTGCGGTATTGGCTACTTGAAATGTCACAAGTAACATGTTCAACACTGCATTGTGCCAAACCAGAATTGACATAATACTTCATTTGAAACGATTGTCTTCTATTTACACATATATCCAAAAATCTACGTGACTTCTCGAAGGTTCATGTTTAATTACAGATCTAATAAGTCTTGATGTGGATAAGATATGGTGTTACTTTCTACGAAATGTTATTGTTTAATATATTACTTCATAATTGCGCAGTCTGATGTGATTAATCGTAAGTACGAAAAGCCACAGTGTGAACTGTAAATTATATACTCTGCACTTTAAATAAGTTAATAAATCCATTTTAATTAAATATAAATCTTTGTACATATTTTTCTAAAGACAGCAGTAGAAGAATGACATTTTATTAAAAAATATATAAAATATAAGTGATCTCGTTTAGTAAATGCATTTTTAGTATTTGTTGAATGTTTACTATTATTTTTAATTATCATTATTATTATTATTTCTCTGAATTTGCTTTACACTATAGTTTTCCACGTAAAAGTGCCTTTTCTTTTTAGCGAAAAAAAGGAGAAATTATTAAAAAAATAGGGGTGGGTGGCACTTCCTTCCCCATTAATAGCTTCTTACGAAGACAGGTTACGTTAGTTGCTGGACCATATAATCTGCTGCAGATTATATTAGAAAAACTTTATAATATCTGTTATAATTTCAGAGATATTCCTAAAAATTGAAAAATCGCGCAAACTTTGGCGGGGCCGGTATCCCAAAATTGGCCGATTGAGTAGAAAGAAAATAATTGTGTTGTGCTTCTATCAACGTACTCTTTCAGTCTGTAAAGTTTCATTGAAATCCAAATTTGACAGAGATATTCCAAAAAATTGAAAATTTGGGCAAACTTGTAAGTTGCATCACATAAAATATCTAGATAGCATGCACGGAAAAGTGGGCTGCTAAATAGTCCCATGCTGCGCATGTGTTTCCTAAGTTTGTAGGAACCAGTCAATAGCCTTTGTTGTTCTCGACGACAGCTTGGAGATGGCTTTACGTACCTGACTGCAGGTACTTATGGATGTCCATCTATTCTGATATAGAGCAGTGGTCCATTAATTTATTAGACTGTTGAGTGTAGCCGACGACAAAGTAAGAACAGACTCCAACCTCGTACAAGGGAAACATGAACTCCATCTTGCCAATCTATCTACCTTTAACCCACCTAAGAATCAAGTCATTGTTAATCGCGACCACTTCCAAAGCACTGAAGTACCAAGGTTGAAATGACTGATTAATTTTTCACTTTGTAATATTAGTAAGCGACAATTGTAAAAATAAAAGTCAGAAAATAAATATTTCGTACGAAGATTACAAAAGCATAAAAAAATTAACAAATCAATATAAGTAAACAACCAATAAGCCCTGCCAAATAATATATAAAAAAATAATTAGAACACCAGATTTTCGCTGTAACCGCCATTTTATCTAACGCACATTTGTACTCTCTTATGAACAGATCTAATTACGCTCAAGAGATTTTTTTCACGACCACTAGTAAACGCGTTTCTAATCCTAATCTTCATATCGTCTTCAGTTGTTAGAGTCTGACGGGAAGAAAAACTCCTTGACATATGCCCACAGAAAAAATACTGATTTTCTCTTTATAATGTTACATTTAAACAAGTAAAACTTCATAGAAATTATGACTGCATAGAAATTTTATTTGTGAATATACCAAACTACATGAAAATACCCACCAAAAATTACTTATAACCTGTACGGTTTTAAGGAAACAAAATTGCCACAAATTCATACAAAAATTTTACCATAATTTTTTAGTGTGTATCTAATCTTAATGTTACAATTATTTATTATGAATATTTGATACGAAATAATTAGTGAAATACACAGAAATCTCCGATTTTAAACCTTCCAAGAAAGCTTTTCATTATTTTACATAGCCCTCTAGTTCTATAAACCATCCAAGATTAATTAAATTCTGATAGCCGGAATCGGTACCTCCTCTTGTTGGAATCTATTACTCTTCTAAATAATTTAATATCACCTAACAAATAGTATTTTTAGAAGTATTAAATAAACCTCCATTCTTGCATAAGCGTTTCTTAAATAAAAAAGAAGAAAAACGTTCTTGATGCAGCCTTTGTAACAGGGAGAATACATTAAAAGTTTAAATATTACGTTCATGCTTTTACCGTACATGATTTGCATTTAACGTTGTACAACGCCCAACGATTTTGCAACATAGCATCGTCACGCTCCGTTAATGACGTAAAGCTAATCGCACTTCACCGTGGCTAACCGAAACGCGAAAAGTTTACATACATGTAACACGAGTTCCCGATGTTAAACATCGCTGACCATCTATATACCGTACATATGTATGTGTGCACACATGTACGAGTGACACGAACTAAGTAAGACGGGGTTCGATCCCACGTCGTCCTGTTACCATCCGGGCTCCTGGGATACTTTTCCAGTTTTAAATTATTTATGCATACATGCTGCAGGCGACGTACTCTAATATTCATGACTATTCAGGGGTTTGATGTTACTATCCGGCTCGTAATAGTGGACGTGTAGTGTAGCTTTGCAAAAGAGTTCATATACTCCGTACTAAACTCCAACAGATCCGTTCTATTTTTATAGAGGGCGCGGCGGGTTCCGTGGGTGTCGAACTATTGACAATTGTCGAGTAAATTGTTCGTACAAAAACTATATGAAGGATTCATTCATTATGATTTATTTTTTTGTAAAATGTGGAAATTATAAACGATATCTACACAAGTAACATCAAATTAACGGTGGGAATCTAAGCATACCTGTAGCGTCTGTAAAGTTATACGCAGATCTGTAAGCATTTAAAATACTTGACACACAAGACTTGCACATAATCTTATAGATCTTACAGATGCGTATATAGAATTACACCATAAATTCAATATAATATAAGGAACGGATGGCGGAAATGACTAAAGGATGGTAATTAATTGGGTACAGACCAAAACGTAGGCAGATAACGTCGCTCTTACAAATGGGCACGGCGATAAAAAAAAACCATTTCTGTCAAAAAGAAGGAAATTTAACATTCTACTAAAACACAGATCTCGCTACTAGCAGTTGGTGATATAGAATATTCCGGATAATTATACTATTGCAAAAACTTCACGAGTGAGTTTGCACCAGTGTGGAACATATTGTTCTTCCTTGACGTTTATTTTGCATTGGAAAAAATAATTATCTTTTATTGAGTTACGTGTGCGCCTGTTATTGTAGTTTACCAATTTTAAAATTAAAAATGTAGATTGGTATAACGAATAGGTTTATAATATACAAGAGCTGGCAACTCTTAATCGCAAAACGATCATTTACAAGCATATTTGCAAGTGCAAGTCATTACATGATCATTGCACTGTAAAGAAAAACGCGATTTCTTTGTTGTTCATATAAATCGCCAAATCACTGGTTCACATTCATAGCCTTTAGACTTAAATAGACGTAGAAAACGAAGTAGACAAGCTGTGGCAATAAAAAAATGTGGGCAACAAGAAGGGCTTATCAGGAGTAAATGAAAAAGGATAACATAACAACATTAGTGATAAAATATCTTTCTTTTAACAAGACTTTTGATGTTCTTGGCGATGATGTAAATAGAATTACAATTAAGGGGCTTGGTGCAATAATGAGCCATACGCCACTTTCCGTTGAATTGAGTTTTAGATGGAAAATGTCTCCTGGATATATACTGTACAGTTTCGTGTAATAATAATGGAATACAACTATGGAATACATGTTACTTAAAAGTTCCATGGCTCGTTTTTGCACAAGTTTCTAAACCGTAGGCTTTTTCGTTTTTCTGAAAACTAGACTTTTCGCACGTGGATCATTATTGCATCGAGACTCTCAATTATTGGTATCTTATTAGTTGCAATAAAAATAAAACCTATAATTTTGTATTGTAAATTCTATTAATTTATGGAAGAACTTCATGCTACCGAAATTAAAAACATTTTATATGGGCTGTTTCCTTCCATAAGTACTCTATCCAGCAAGGAATCGAATGTGAATGCGAATTTAACCAACTTCATTAAAACTTCATTGAATATGGGCCTATAAAAAAAAAATAGTTTTTTTTTCAAGATTTGTAAAAACTTGAGAAGGACGAACGTTTTGCCCTTGGAACGTTGCAAATGAGAATAAAATAAACATATTTCTTAAACCGAAATTGCGCAAGTTTGGATATTATCCTCCACCCTCATTAAACTTGAATTAAAACAGAATTAATCAATTTAATTAATAAATGTTAGAAAGAAAATTATTAATTATCTAAAAAAAAGTGCATAAAATGCTGCATCGAAGAAGCTCAAAAATATTCACATCGATCGAACGGTTCAGAAGATATTGAAATTTGAATATTGAAAAATTCATTGGCTTCTCCCTCCATTATTATGGCAGATACGAAAAAAGTCACTAAACAAAATAATATGACGTTAACTCACCTTTCAAGCAATACCTTGAAAGTTGTAGCTCAAGCCGTAATCTTCTGAGATAATACTGATTCTGTGAATAAACACAACAGAACCACCCCCTAGCGAAAAAATTTCTAACATTAAAAAATTTCTTGTTAGTTTTAGTTATGTATTTTTCTCCAAAGCTGTAGGCCTAGCATTTTCCGAGATGTAGCTGGTCGCTACGCTTCTAAATCACCCGTTGCAATCAATTTTCTGATTTTATTTTAGTGACACACTTGGTACTTTGAATTCCCGTCACTGCATTTGGGTTGCTGATCGGTGTTATAGATCATAATATATTTATTCTGCGTAATCATTTTTCATTATGTTGAAGAAATATTTATTAGCAACTCAAATGTTTAAACAAGTCTTCGTTTACAATTAATGTTTGGTTTGAACTGATACATAACTTCCTAACCATCAACTTTCGGCAACCAAAAACTTTCTTGATTCTCTAGAAGTGGCGTCATCGAATTCATCAAATTTAGTTAACACTTTAGCTATTAGTGCAACTTTTGACGATGACATTCATAAATTTTGCGCAAAATTAGATTCATCCGCATGCCCTCTTAATTTAATCACATAACATATTGTAATAGTTTCGAATAACTCCCATTTGGGTATGGTAGTATGGGAAGGTACTACGTTAATTGCTACGTAACCATCGGTGGATAAAATATTTATTCCTCTTTGATGTATGTAGTTGCCGAACTCCATCTGATATATAATTCATTGGCTCGCTTAATTATTCCGCAGAAAATACAGAAATTTAGTATTGTCCCACAGTAAAAGTGCCTATGAATTATAAATGAAGGTTCGAGAACAATATGATATATGAGTGAGCGAAATAACAAACAGTAAAATTTGTGGTTATGGAAGAGTAGGCATTTCTTTTTATTGGCATGAAGATATATGGGCGTGCAAATTTTAGATAGTAAATGAAGTTGATTAATTGAAGCATCATATAAGCAATGATTTATTTATTTAAACCCACACGCGGCCCGTTAAACGATTCAGCTGTGACACCTGGACATCAAAACGGTATAATCGTCTGATTTGTATTTTATAACATATTATTATTACTTTTGACTCAGCTGCAAAACCCTACTAGATTTTAAAAACTCAAAAGTAAACGATAAATAAGTTTCAGACTGATTGTAAGCAGGACTTATATCCCAATTAAATTCCAATTCAATTTTTTTTTGTCAATTATACCTATTGTTAACTTGATCCGTGGATACAGTAAATCTCCATTATGAAATTAGAATATATAATAATAATAATAATATCTCTTTATTGAGCTTAAGAAAATGTACATTCATAATAAAAAAAGAGATTAATTATGTAAATGTAGGTATGCATAGCTATGCTCTCTTAGATACAAATTTACTCAATCTTCGGGCGAGGCCCAGCTGAAAACTGCTCATCTATCACCGTATTATATAAAACGTAACATTACACAGAAAGCCTATAAATTAACATAGCTTAGAGACTATAAACATGTTAAATAAACCACTGCCTATTAAATACAAAAAAAAGATAATAATTTCAGCCTAAATTGAAATTGGAAGCGTGCGCGCACAGATATACTACTTTAATGTAACAAACTGACAAATAAAACACTACTATTAATGTTAGTACGTACATAGAAATATTTCAATAAAATTTTCAATTAATTTCAAATAATTGGCAAATATCAATTATTGAAATTAATTAAACTAACCTATTTGAGATTGAGCCTAGGTGTCAGCTCGCGCTTGAACGGGTTGATATTACAATTTTTGAGCTGTTCAGGTAGACCTTGTATTTGCTGTATATACAAAATGAGAAAGACCTCTCATACAAAGACAACCTATGACCAGGCGGCGATATCAGTCCACGGAAAACCGTCGTAATATTATGAACATCTGTTCTAAATCTTATTTTCGAGTACAAATATGGTGGTATTTTTGAGGTTAAAACTTGATGGTAAAGTAAAATAGTTTGTAATTCTCTTCTATTGGACATATTTAACCAGTCAGTGTCAATGAGCCTGTACGTAATATGCTGAAATTTTCTGTTGCCATGAATTTTGTACCTGTTGTATTCGCTTTGATGAAATATAATCTAAGCAGGAATGATAAATCTCGCAAGTGTAAATAAAATTTGGGAGTACGAATTCATTGCACAAGGTTTGCTTAATAGTTTTATTTAGAACGGCTCTGAAAGGATACAATTTCTTAGGGTTCCAGTAACCTAGTCTTATGCATTTACTAACATGGTCTCTAAAGCGAAATGTATTGTCGAGTAGTAGACCTAAACTTTTTGCTTTATTCACAATTGGATATGTACGCTATCAATATTTATATAGATTTGTTCGCCCAGGGTTCTGCTTAATTCACCATTACCAAACATTATCACCTGCGACTTAATCGGGTTTAGAATTAGTGAATACATAGTCGAGTTATGAGATTTAGCGACAGCACCTCTCCAGTTTTCATATTTAAACGAATAATAGAGCTGCAAATTATCAGCATACTGATGGGCTTTGACATGTTTTACGTTATTTAAAATAGAAGCTGTATATAATGAAAATAAAATCGGACTTACTATAGAACCATGTGGCACTCCTCTACATAACGTCAATTTTTGCGAAAGTGAATTCAATCTAACGCGTTGAGTCCTGTTAGTTGCAAAGTCTGCAATTTACTTTACTGAAACCCGTCCAAATCCCATCCCAGAAAGAATACCGAGCAAATTTTTTGATCCACAGTATCGAAAACCGCGCCCATGGAACACCTTTCGTTTTCTTCCAGCATTCGCCAAGGACACTGATTATATATAATATACTTATATAAAGTCAATGGCCACGGAGTAATGGAAAACCATGGCAAAAACCTTATTCTGGGAGGATCTGGGAAGAAGCCCCAGACCTTATTACTGATAGCCGCAAATTATTATTATCCTTTTGAGTGCTGAAGAAGCATCCTTAAATTCCGACAGCCTTGCCGTCCTCGCATAGCTGCTCCCTTTTTCATACATTGGAAGTTGAAACAGGAAAGATGATGACCTAAAATAAACAAACAAAATAATAGCAGTACCTATTCTAATACTTAATAACTTAATCCTAATTATTCTAACCAAGAGTAATTAAATAAAGATTTATATTTTAAATATTTGTAGTTTAACACTAATTCCGACCACTAAAGAGCATAAAATATTTATTCATAAACGTGATACCCTACTAACTATCTAAATATCATGCCGTAACCTATCTAGTTCTTTAGCAACATTACTAAAAAATTCCCACCATTCCATCAACTCATTATCTCTAATATCTGTTTCGCCTCGCGGCCAATTTAACTACCCTAGCTAATGCTCTAACCTCCGTACGCGACCGCCACTCATCAGTGAGTGGACATTCAAATAAAAGATGCCCGCTGTATCTACCCCACCACACCCACACAGTGAATCATTAACTCTCCCAATTCTACATAAATATGATTTAAAATTACCGTGACCTGTTATTAATTCTACCGCCTGATACGATAAATTAACCCTCATTTCCCTAAAACGTGTGACGCTACCGATAAATTTTCTAGTCCACCTCATATTTAAGGTATTATCCAATCTACTCGGCCAATCATTATCAGGTTTATCCCTAAACGCTTTCGCTAATGGATCCGCCCTCTCATTACCGATTGTACCTACATGAGCCCCAGTCCAAAAAAGTTTTATACCCCCCTCGCGCAACATATTCCAAGTATCTAACAACAAACCGGTGGGATTTTTTAAATTCCCTAACGCCTCTAATACAGATACGCTATTATCTGTTATAATTCTCACGTCCCGCATAAATTCCCATTCGCGCCTACTATAAACTACTGCCTGATTTATTGCAACTAATTCTGCCTGAAAAGTATTGCAATGATCCCCCAATTTAAACTTTTGATTATGTATTTCAGTACCCCTATTATAAACAACGAAAACCGCCCTGTACCAGCCTCACCCTTCGACCTATCCGTAAAAATTTCTAAACCCTCTCGAAAAGTGATGCATGTTGTGGAACACACTTTGACACTTCCATGCACTGACATCTATTTTGTAATATATAACACCACCATCGAGATTTTGTCGAACCCGAAGACTGACACAAACTGCTAATTATGATTCTGTAATAGGTGATGAATGCCTTTAACTAAGTAAAGCTGCTACACCTTTTCATCAACAAAATGTATGCAAACATAGTGATATAAAGGAATATATCCAAAGGGATATCTGTATAAAGTACATGAACATTTGCGGCAACGCCAAAGTAATAATTAGTTACCTGTACTGCTTTCTGTAGACGTATAATTACAAAATAAATACCTACACTGCCCGCATACGTGTATTGTTTATAATACACGTACTTCCGCAGTTATCGGTGACCGCATATGCACAAAGAGAACTAAGAAGACGTTTGTTGTCGGCGGTCGTGTAGCTTTGAATTATCGGAGAAGCTAATTTCCAACTTCCTCGTGCCTAACTTCCCTTCGTACTCCGGAACTAATTTCAGACAAGGAGTTCGCTTTGGTTTCGGTACACTAACTGTTGGATACAATTTTACAGTGGAGGGAAGAGCGCGGACCACAGCAGCGGGTACGCAAAATTTATGAATTAAACTGACACGAGAGAACTGTTTGCCGATTTTACACAGTTCAAGAATTAAATTTCAAAATAATCCTGTCGGCTCGAAAGTTATATTATAACTCTCGCAGGAAATTTCGGTGTGTAATTTCATCAAGGGTCTGTTGACACAAACATGGATAGGATCCATCTCGCCCGCGCTAAGTATTGTAATTAATATTTACCTGTTTCATCCGATACGCTTTCAGTGTTCTATTAATTTTCGGCTTTGTATTTAATAACTCCATTGAAGTTTTGTTGGACGCGGGGATTCAACGCTAAATAATGAAAAATGAGATTGCTTTCATTCATAATTTTCATTATATCCAGAAAAAAACATCGACTGCTTCTCCTGTTGATTGAATATGATCTACGCTACCGGAAAAAAAACTATGGATACACAGAATGTTTCAACTGTTGAATGAATACTGATGCTACAAAATTCAAATAAAAAAATCCATAAATTAGAGCAAATAAACATATAGCATAAAACATAAAGATAATGTAAAGCTACACTATTATACCATTACATGCCTGGCGTAGTAGAACCTTTCTTAATTAACATTAAGTCAATAATTACTGTAAATTTGTATGAATTGCTAAAATTAAATAATATCTTCCACTAAACATACTACCCTGCGAAATAATATCAAATCAAATGAATAGTTTATTAAAATCCAACCCCATATTTGGAATTAAAGAAAGAAATGTTCTGAACCATTTTCAAATATGTCGTTCAACATCAGTTGAAATAATACAAGGCATTCTTGAAAGCGAAATTAAGCACTTCGTACGTCTGGTTAATAGTTAAATCGCATCACTTAGTGATTTAAAGGAATGAACGAGATCATTTAATTATGGTGTATCTAATCGATGCCTGAGATAAATATCCTTTTCATTTAAAAGGAATTGCATTAAATCAAAAGTTTTTGCGTTTTCTATATGGCCAACATGATTTGGCGCTTCCTTGAAAAGGAATATAATTTTAAATTCATGCATTTCTTCGGAAATAATATACTTTTCGTTGAAACAGTTTGTTCTTTTAAGTGAAAGATAATGATAGTTGATTCAAGTCCTAAGTAGTAAGCATTTTGATTCAAGAGGTTTTTTCCTTTTCTTATAACATTTATTCATTTTAGACTTAAGCGTAAACACAACAAAATACCGTGATCATTTTTAATCGAAATGAAAGTGAATTATCTCCAAAAACCCATGCACTAAGGAAGGATTTGGCGTTAGAATGTTGTAAATTCTAGTATATTGGGGAGTTGGTCGCAGTGATCATCCTCCTAAGCACTCTGGTGCTGTAAAAGAAAATCGTCCTTTCAATGGCCATAACTCCTGTCAGATGTTGATCTGGCAAATATAGGAGATTAGTATGTCACGATCGTAGTTTCCAGCCTATTTTGTGCGAAATATTATCTGTTACTGGAATGAAATAAGAGATGCGCCATCTATGCGACAATTTCTCTACTACACTAAGTATATCTACTCATCTGCTGTACTATATGCCGAGAAAACCGGAATGGGTCGTTTCAGCGCCGCCGATTCAACGCCAGGACACTTCAGCGCCGGCCGATTCAGCGCCGGGTCATTTCAGCGCCGGTCGATTCTGCGTCGCATTATTGAATGATTAAACTATAGATAACTTAATGATTCATCACAATGATCTTAGGTTTAATCACTTATTCATTTGAAGAATTTTGGTACCACGTGTAGTTTGGTTGCATGGGACGTTTCGATGCGGCAGTTTCGACGCCGGGACATACTGACCCACATGCAGTACCAGTTGAATTTGATTTGAACGTATGATACAGATTTTTAATTTTTTTTAACATTGGAAGGGGTAAGAGGGGAGAGGGAATGATTTTTTGTAAATGATTTTTTTCTTTTTTTCGAAATATCATTTTTTTATCATTGGATGGAGTGACAGGGGTGGGGGTAATGTTTTTTTTTGCTTTTTTTCGACACATTGAAAGACAGGATGGATTGGAAATGTTCCAAATCATATATTTTTTTTTTACCATTGGAAGGAGGAAAGGGGGAGCGGAGGATATTTCTTTTAATGATGTTTTTTTTTTTCTTGTTTTTAACATCGGAAGAGGAGACATTAAAAATGTTTCAAATATTTTTTTTGGAAGGGGTGGAGATTAGTTTTTTAAGTGATAATTTTTCTCTTTTTTTAGAAACATCGGGAGAGAGGATGCACTAGAAGTGTTTCAAATCATATTTTATCTAACATCGGAAGGAGGGGAATGGGAGGGGGGAGGGGGAATTGTTCTTCTTAATTTTTTTTTCCCTTTTTCGGAACATTTGGATAGAGGATGCATAAGAAATATTTTGAATCATATTTTTTCCAACATTGGAAGGAGGGGAGGGAGGAGTGTATTAGCTTTTTTCAATGATAGTTTTTCTTCTTTTTTTCGAAACATCGAGAGAGAGGATGCATTAGAAATGTTTTAAATCATATTTTTTCTGGAAGGAGGGGAGAGGGGGAATTAATTTTTTTAAAGATAATTTTTTTTCGAAACATCGGGAAAGAGGATGCATTAGAAATGTTTCAAAACATTTTTTTTTAACATTGGAACGGGCGAGAGGAGAGGGGAATGTTTTTTAAATGGTATTTCTTTTTCTTTTTTTCCAAACAAAGAGAAGATGTTTTTTAAATTGTATTTTTTTTCGAAACAGAGAAGACGAATCGGAAATATTTCAAATTATATATATTTTTTTAACATTGGAAGGGGGAAAGGGAGAAATGATATTAAAAAAAATGCTCTCCTTCCTCCTTCCAATGTTAAAAAAATATGATTTGAAACATTGCAGATTCATCCTCCTGATGTTTCGCGAGAAAGAAAATTATCATTTAAAACAGTCACTCCCCTACCCCTCTCACCCCTTCCAACACTAAAAAGAAAATATGATGACATTTTAAGTGTTTTTTGAAAAAGTTTTTTTTATCCTTGAAACAATTTTCTCTCAAGATCTCATTATTTTATTTAAACTAGACTATGTTTATAGGCAAAAAAAGGATAGTATCTATCACAATAAATTCGAAAAATGTTACATATTATTATTATTTTATTATTATTATATGTAGTTTGCAACAAAGACACATGGTACAAAAATTCTCCATAAAAATGAATTATCAAGTATCCATAGTTTAACTATTCAATAACGCGGCGCTGAAATGTCCCGGCGCTGAATCGACGGCGCTGAAATGGCGGCGATGAAACGGCGGTGATGAAACGGCGGCGATGAAACGGCGGCGCTGAAACGTACTAGACCCCGGATGGAGTTGATAATAGGTATAATAGACAATGGAAAATTAATTGAAATTATTATTTTGTTTACATTTTTGTCCGTTACTCTGTGCAGTGCGCAGTGAAACAGTTTTTTTTTGGTTACTTTCTATTAATTAAAAAAAAATGGTATGTGTGTATTAAAAAATATTGAAAATTATTAATATAGTAACTGATTTTTTAACTACTAGCATATTATGAGCATTTTGCGCTAGATATATTACATCCAAATCTTTCATATTATATAATGTAATGTTTGAAGTTATCCGAAAACACATAAAGTTCCTTAGTATATCTAAGAATTCGTTATTTTACCCCGATATATATTTTTCCATGTAAGCACTAAATGGGAAGAAAAATATTTTTATGTGTTTTACGGATATACCCGCCGAGATTGGAAAATACATAATATTTTTCCATGGGAAACTTACGTTTCCCTTATCGCATGATTAAGCACCGGCTTCGGATATGAGGAGGCCGCGTATCATTTACCAGTCCCCTCACGAGATCAATTTAAACCAAAAATAGAGCTCCGAGTTTTTTCTTCTCCTTTCACTGTAGCAGCGACGTTGGTCGCGTCGTTATGATTGACAACGATACCAATAAATTATTTGATCTCGCGGATATACCCTAAAATATGAGCTTTGTGTAAGTTATTACATAAAACATTCCGCGGCGAGAGGGGCATCGAAGGGAATGAGATTTATTTCCGTTATTGTAGAAATAACTCCGTCATTTTTCTTGCCATTCCGTGAACATTTCGTCAGAATATCTTTATACGCGTAAGCGCAATGGAGGAAAAAGGAGCTCTGGGTATATGGGACGCGATGCAAACTTTGCGTTCGTATTATCGATCTGCGGTTAAATTGGAACCCGATAATTCCGAATCTCTCCTTGTTCTAGGTCGACCTGATCAAGTGCACAACTGTACGATATTGAACATCTCAATGACATCGTTTTCCGTTAAATGTGCCGAGGGTTTCAACGGTGGATTACCACAATCTTTTTTATTAGAGGTAAGGATTAACAACGTTGATACATAATAGTAAGTCAAAAATAAGACTACACCCAAATCTTTTTTTTAACTAAAAGTCCTATTACATCAGCCAATAATACCAGGTTCTTTTTTCATTACACATACATTTTCCTAGGTGTAGTTCTAAAAGAAAATTGTCAATGTATTGCTGATTGGCGAGTAGGCAACCAGTTATACTAGTCATCTGACGTTTGACATTTCACTATTAAGTTTCTTGCTCAATTTCACTAAATGCTGTCGAATGAGGTAATATGGGACAGTAGGGTAATATGGGGCAAAAATACGTTTTTTGAAGCTCGGTTTTCTCATAAAGGGTAGATATTTTTTACAGTAATGTGTGCTGGTGTACTAGTACGCTTATGTCACAGATGGCCAATAGTTCAAAAACTTTTGGATTGTTTTGTTTAGTCTACAGGGACCATTATTATCAACTCCTTCAGGCAATAAAATTTGAAACTCTGGGAGTTTCAAGTGGCGCTGCTGATACTAGTTAACCCTTAAGCGATTATTCCGTAGATATATGGGCCCACTGCAATGAATTTTTTTGAAGGGGTTGTACTGCCTAAGCTTTCGCTTGTCAGGTCGCCGCAGAGCCAAATCTCCCTCCTAATCAACATTATGACCCCGGAAAAACCGATTATCGCAACTGACCACAGTGAGGTTTGCACTCCGGACTTCACACTGATAGCCGAGCCTTCAAGCCACTCGGCCATTAGGCAGGCTATTATTGATAGTAATTCTGGTAATAAAGGGGCTCAAAACGTAAAATTGACAATTTTGAAGCATTTACCTCAAAACATAATTATCGCTTAGGGGGTTAATACAATTTCACATGGATACATTAAAAGCTTATGGTGTTAGCTCTTGGCCTAGGTATTATTTCTTTTATATTCTCCAAACAAGTTAAAAAAATGTTTATTATTATTATTATTATTATTGTTTTGTAATACTTCATTTTCATCAAAAAATTATTATTAAAAATTAAATATCATTATTTTGTTTAATAAATCAGATTACAGCTATAATTGTTTTAGTTCATTGCTTATTTACTATAGTATTTTTTTATATGTTGTATACCGTTTAAACTTTCAAGAATCCAATGGAAACCAAAATTTGCATTTAAGTGAAAATTAGCTGTTTACTATTACCCCACATGCAGAGGAATATAGGACACCACTAAAAAAGTAAATACAGAAGGGTATGAGGGGTTTTCAAAATGTAATAATTATGTCCTACAGCCACCGTACAAACTCGCATCGCATATATTTTTTTAATTGAAGAAAAAAGTTGACAGTTACAAAACCGATAATAACGTCCCATATCCCCCCTTTCGACGGTATTAATTAACATGACACAGGCAAAGCTCTATTTCGCAGCAAGTTTTCAAACTGACTACATTGTTTACACTCTTATTTGGTCGTGAAAACTTCATAGATCGTTCCTAATAAATCGTAACACTATTCCATCAGATGCAGTACCTATATGGTCTTCCAACTTCGTCCAAGTTATATATTTATTCATTGTTCTAAATTTCGGCTTTTAGCTGATCGCAAAGATGTAATAATTTGAAACAAATCGGCTGATCTTGTGAGTCATGGTATGCAGTCAAACGTGCCAATCCATCGGCTTTAGAAGATGCTATTTAAAAAATTAGTAGAATTTGCCAGGGTCCCATTCCTTTGGAATGAAAGTTTGTCAACATTTAGCATATCGATTAATAAAATGATGTGGTTTCGCAGCAGACCAAGAAATCGGAAATTCTGCTTTAGTGATTTTCCTGACAATAAGAATTGGGCCAATTGCTTATTGTTCTTCCAGCTATTGACTTTTTGAGGATATTGTGTTCAGGTAAGGTTTTGACCATGAGAATTTATATGGGATCAATAACTAATAGGTTAATGGAAAGAAATTTAGTATTGTTTAATGGATAAATGTAGGATACAAACGAGAAGTTTCGAGAGTTAACATCACCATTTAAATTAAATGTAGCCTCCTTAAAGAGTGTTGGTATTTTATCCACAATTTCTACGTTTTTATTTAATATATTAAACATTGTTTCGCATAAATTTGTTCTTCATTTTTCTTATCTTCGTCAAAAAAACTTCTTAACGAGTCGATATTTGGAATGGTCTATAATTCCATTTTTTGGGATTCTCGCTTTATTTTCGAGGTTTTGTGCAGGTACTCTCCAAATATTCGACTACAACTAAAACCAATCCTGTCGGCTGTTCCTCCATGCAACTTAGGGTACTCAGTTTCATGTGTTCTGTTAATATGTGATTGGTTTTATTTCTTTTTTGTGATCAGCTGTTTTAAATGTTTAAGATATTTAGAATAATTTTCGCACAAGCTATAGACCTTTAGGAAAATCGACAGAAAACACGTCCCTTATGTACATTATAGGTTACAAATTATACTGGGAAATTTAACGATTCGAAGATTCGATTCGAGAGAAAAGATTCAGTAAAATAAACATGCTTATTATACTGTACATGTGTGTATTTGTCATAAATCAATTTTTTCTGTACACCAAATGCAATCTCTCTAGTTTCACTGGTGACGTCATTCACTTTTACAATAACTATTTCTTCCTCCTTGTCCCACCAAACAAAAAAAAAGCATTTTGAATGAATAGGTATTTATAGGTTTATTTTGTATATTGACTATTGTGTTTTGTGTGCCTTCAACAATATCTTCAATTATATCGGCTTTCGTGGTATTTGCACCTCTAAAAATCATACACTACAAAATATAAAGAACAAATCTTTACTAAATACCTAACAATAATTAAGTATCATAAGGATTGCACAGACATTTTTTTTTATTTTTAACGTTAAGTGTTACATTAACTTATAGAATCATTGGCCATTTTGGCCAGTTCTCCACCATTTATTTTGATAAATTAAAAATCTTTTCTACATAGCTGCCTGTTTTCTTGTTTTTTCTTCTTTCTTTTAATTATGTAAAATTCTTGGTATCTGCTTGTAACAGCGTTAAATTTACATTCAATAACATACTTCAATAACGAACTGAAAGGCCGACATTGGGTATTGCATGTGGTGGAATGCTGCCACGAAGAAATGATCTGGGTTCTTTTCAAAACCGGCTTGCTTATTGTTTTGAACGACAGTATAGTTATTTTGAAAACTTGCTGTATAGTAAAGTAAAGTAAGTCAAGTTTTACGCTTGGTATGTTGTTTTGTACGCCTTAATTACTACTTAATGACTTATGTTAAGTTAATTATCTTAAACCGAAATAATTAATAGTGAAAGTCAAACATCACACGACTAGTATATCTGGTTGCCTACTCGTCAGTTACCAAGATTTTTTTATGAACAAAACATAGGGGAAATGCATGTGTAATAAAAAAAAAACATACAGTATAAAGCAGATGCCAACATAGGATAGTATGTTTGAATTTTTAGTAACTAGATATAGATACTAAAAATTCAATACTGTTTATGTGATTTTGCCAGTTTCTAGTAAATATGTCTTTAAGGAAAATAAATAATATAAAATTTAAATCAACCTTAAGATATATATAACCCACTTACTCTTGACAGTACAACCTCTCATATTCGCTCCAATATTCGCTTCTTGTTTCCTTTCTTAACTGTATAAATATTTTTTTCCTTTATCATGTCATATTTTCTTTAAAATTTATGTTGGTGGTACTGTTTTGTAACTGCTGTAACATGCTGTTTCCCTACGATCCTTGATCACGTGAACCAATCAAACAACGCATTTTAGTTTTCGTAAAGTGTGAACTTTTGTCTGATTAGTTCACGTGATCAAGCACCCAAACTGCGTATTGAAACAGACCTATATTTATCGATAACATGTACAAGAAAATGAAGTATGCTCTTGCGTATCTACCTGTGACGTATTTCAGGATCAAAAAGTGTAAATTTCACCAATGTAAATAAAATTAACTAACAACTATTATTAAAACAACAAACAAATAACACTTTTTTTTACTATTTCTTCTGGTTCAAATTTCTGTCCCAAAATTTAGAATTATTATTAATTTTGCATAAATTTTCAATTATGTAAAGTCGTTTTGAAAAGAATGATTTCATTGTGATTAGTGGCTGTGTTAATAATGCACTACAACCGTATAAATGTAGTTATTAATATATAAATGGTCGTCGAGTTATAGTTAAGCATTTTAAATTTTCTTATTACTTTTTACTACATAGGTTTAAACTTTCGTCATTTCATAATATCCATAATATCTTTAATGTACTGCTACAAATATGAATTATGCAATACTTTTTTGACGGAGTGTAAAAGAATTAATTAAAGAATCAAATTTTCTTCTGAAAATAATGTCAAATTATTTAAATGAAATTTTAAATAATTTATAAATCTATATTAACATGTAAAACAATTAAATTTCACATACGTGTTCCAATATTTTGATAACCATTTCATGACGGCTTCCCTAAATTACTCCCAAGATATATACACCTGTATATGTGTACGAAGGTCGGTAAAATATTAATTTTACTTCAAGAGGTGAATAAATATTTTTTCACGGAAAACGTAGATAATACAATGCGCTAAATTAATGAATGTGGGTATTTTTAATGAAGAAATGAAATATACCCTTTCACGTATAATAACATCCTTCTCGTCCCACATTTGCTAAAATAACTAGATCAATATTTCATTAAATTTCCAATTGGGCTGAACCATTGCCTCGAAATATATATACGAGAGTGTGGGTGTTCAAAACAATAATTTCCAATTTTCTCATAGATGTCTGGCGGAACGAACGCTGGTATTAACCCCAGATTTCCGCCCCGCTTTCAATTTCCTCATCAGGATAAAGAAGGAAGATAAAAAAACATAATCAAGGGTAATGAACGTTTTCGCCTTCAGAGTGTACACGGGCAATTGCCGTCCAAGTAATTACTTGGAAGTATATTATTAGAACCGGCGATAATACGAAATAACTGACATTCAATTACCTAAACTTACGAGTCGCCCTCTATAGTAAGAAGTGAAAATTAGATTGGATATAATACTTTTAAGCCGTGGACTTATTACATACGTAACTAGCTGTCATTTCAGATTTCACAAGTCACTTCCCCAATAAAATTCGATTATTGTGAAACATCAAAGGAGCATTACCCAAGCAAATTGCTTTATATTGTCTATAGGTATAACTATATTTAGTTTATTTTTTGGAAATGTTCATGTGTTTGGCTAAAACTAGCAGTTTTAATTTGCGGCACCTACAGCAGCGTAGTGGTTGCGTGGGCAACCTCCGCCAGCCGCCAGCTAAGGATCATAGATAGATAGATAGATATGCTTTATGTTTTTCAAAGTAAATTTCTATAATTAGAAATTTCAATTTCAAACACTTTTTATTTAGCTTTTGTTTGCGTTTAACTGCATAGTAGATATTTACGTTCTGTTTGGTTAGAGTTAGTAACACAAGGAGGAACCGATAGAATTTGCCACCAGGTGGAGCTCCTGGTCTATTGGAATCAGGATCATACGCAGTCTGGTTGTCGTTTATACGAACCATCTAAGCGGGATTAATAGTCCATGAACTATCCAAGCTAGTTCAATGACTGCATTGCCATCTTTATGCTACGGTCGCTTGCGGATGAGAGTTCTGCGGTTCCTAGGGGGGGCGCAAGCTGAACTCTCTTCACCTAGCGGATGATTGTACGTAAAGCTTGAGATGCGATTGCGATGAAAGTGGGTTTATACACTCGGAGGAGCCCTGATAACGCCTGGTAGACAGAAACTCGAGTCCGTTTCTAGTATTATTCCCCTTTCATTGCTCTTGCTGATATGACGATTTCTACAATAGTAGTAATAATAATAATTAATGCCTCGGCATCCCCCAACAGCTTTCGCTAATTACAGAGGGCATCGGCCCAGCCATGAGTTATGATTACGCCTGTGCCTTAGATCTTGAACCTATGACCAGACCATGAGGTGGCATATTCTATCGGTTCATTGTATTTAGACATTTTTCTTTGATGTAACACAAGGAAGTCTTTTTTATGGGAGCCGTCTAACATGGGGTTCCGGAAATACATCAGCCTCCTGCCTTTACTACTCCAGAGTAAGGTTTTCCATGATTTCCTTTGTTCATCGGCGAATGCTAGAGGATAACTTAAATCACTCCACGGGCGCAAACAAATAGATGACTGACTGATAGATGACCAATTTATTATATTTTCATTGTTATTATTAATAATCATGAGGAAATTGTGTAATTACAGTAGGAGCATTTCAATTGAAATGAAATCCGTATATTACTTAGAATAACTAGCCTTGTGTAATTCTTGTAAATGGAGCATGGAGTTAGGGATAAATTGTAATTATTTAGCCTTTTATAAATAAAGTGTACTAACTTAAGCAGGTCTCTGGCTGGTTGATCGGAATAATACTATGGTTCATTTCTGACTTTCCAAATAATGTTTTTCTGCGCTTAAAGCCTCTTATTCACACAGAATGTGGCAAGCATCCTCTGTCATTTTATTACACAGTGTGCAGTTGGTATCTCCAGCGTTAATCCCAATTTTCTGAAGATGTGTTTTCAGTGTACAGACCTGTTACGGTACTAAGATAATTCCTACTGAGTTGCAGTAGCTCTTAAGTCTTTATATAATCCATGGTCTTTCCATGTATTTGCTTTGTTGTATTATCCCAACGTGCTTTCTGTTTCTCTTGGACTCAATTCCTTACCTGCTCTCGGTTTATATTTTTAGACACTCCTAGAACAGGTTATAAACCTGTGTATGAAGCTGATGATCCTTTTGAACTTTTGTTTGTAATGGATGGACGCTAATTTTCTTCGGATTAGATTTTGAAGATTAGGATTGTAGATTTCAAGAAGGACAATTAATATAATAATACACAATATAAACAAACAAGAATACAAAATAAGATAAACAAACGTGGACTAATATATTCCGTATTGCATCTGAACTTCCCCCTAGAGTTTTGCGCAGTAGCTCGCATGCGTATTATTTTAATTTTACTTTATTTGTATATTCTTTTTTGCTAAGAATATTGTGTAGAGTTATTGGGCAATATAAGGCTATTTATACGACAAAAATACTCGCAACTGCGGAATTTGCGATAAGGTATTTTGAAATGTATAGTATGATCTAAAAATTAAAATACGTACGTATGTACACAGAAATACAAAATTCAGGTTTCCCTAAAATTTATTCGTCAGCGTATAATATATCTAATTTAAATAAAAACATAATTGAGGCGGCATCTTACGAAAACTTGAGCGCTTAATGATGCAAGGCCCACATTGAGAGCAAACATTGAAAAACATATTTAATTAATAAAATAATATTTTAGGGAGACTTGAGTTTTGAATTTAACTGTACATATGTTACGGGCCTTGGAGGGCCCCAGCTTCTGTTTTCATCACTATTTGCTTCCACTTTTTCTAATCTTTTGCTGTCTCTTCCAACTTATGCACTTGCTTGTGCCTAATGCACTGGTATCTGCTTTCACTTCGTCAAGCCACTTTTCCTTTGGTCTTCATTTCCTCACGCCTTTCCATTTATATGACTTTTTGGTAATTCTTTGTTCGGTAGTTCGAGTTATATGCCCCAATCACCTTATTTTAGCGTTTTTTTGTACAGGCCCATTTGTACGTCGTCTCCATTTACATTGTTCTCATATACCTCAAAAAACTTCTGTGCTTCTCCTTCTTCATAATTACTCATGTTTTACTGGCATATAGTACGAGTTATGATCTTATGATTATCAATTGAGATCTAATTTTGGCAGCTCACTACAGATTTTTTGCCGTCAGAATTTTGATAGTGCCCCAATAATTCTCTTATCTTATTTCCCGTTCCTCTTCGTTTTTTGATATTATTGTTACCTCTAGATATTCGAATTGGATTATATTTTTCGAATTTGTACTCTCTTCCTTTTGCGCTGAACTTGACATATTTGTTTAGATGTATTTGCTTCTTTTTTATTGTGTCTTCGCCCTGTTTCTCTTAGTCTCGTTTTCACGGGGTCTATAACCTTTTCTTTTTCGTTCTTAGAAGCACCTCATGCAATGTTTCTCTGGAAATCGAATCATATGACGATATCGTTCATATAAAAAATTGATCCACTCTCTGAAATCTTGATATTCATCCATTTTCTTCACATTTACGTAGTTTTTTCTTTTTTCGTAACAACCTGACAAACGTTTTATAATTTTCATACACTAAATCTAAAAGTGCAACTCCTCTGCAGTCTTTGCATTGTGTGCCTTTCTTGTGAAATGGGCAAATAAGAGCGCTACTCCAAATTCTTGCATAACTATTAGTAACCTACAAAAATAAAAAATGTGCTAAAGGAGCACTGAACAAACGTACTGAAGAAGTTATTGCCAATGCTCAATAAATATATTTGCTGAACACGAAATCATCAGCAATATTTAGAATCTGTGAGTAAAATTCTTTTAAGCAAGTTTGGACAGAATAAACCCATTCTCCATCATGAAAGTAACCTTTATTCTATAGGAAAGAAACGCCATAGTTGCAATTTGTTCGTTAAGTTTATACCAAGTTGTGAAAACAGCTGATTTGTACCAAATACACTGAAAAAAAAGATCTTTTCCGCAAAGAAACATATATCTTTAAAAAAATTATTCGACACAAAAAAAGTTTATTTATATTAATTAGGTTATCAATATCCCTATCATATCCCTATTGCTTACGGTAGCACTTGATTTTTTCGACTCAACCGCCAATGTGGACGGGCAACGGGGCAGCTGGCGCGCAGTAATTTTTGACTGTTTTTTTTTGGTGAATCTGTTAAAATCTATGAGGGCTAAACCATACTATGGACGACAGATGGAGTCTCTATAATAATAAGCTTAATAAAACAGCTTATTTTGCTCAAATAAACAAATTATTAACTAAAGATATGCTTTATTAATTTCAAATAGTGTCGTGTTTTACAATACATTTATTTTAATGCAAATTGTAGAGTCATTCGACCAAATATGCTTCACTACACACAGATCACTTTGCTTGTCAAAACGGATTATTCTCACAGTTTCGTTTCGATCGTTTTATCATTATATAATATTTTTCAATATTAATACTGGAAACAAGTTTTTGTTTTCTTATTTTAAATTAAAGTTACAACATTTTATTCGTAAATTTATCCAATTTTCTTACCTGCATAAGGTTTTATAATACCTTTAAAACACTTTGTGCAACAATTCTACGAAAAAGTTTCAACACAAATGCCCAAGTGCGTGCCTACAAGAATAATCGCATCAAATGAAGAAAATTCGCCATGGGATAGTACAGCCAATTTTCTTCTCTTTACACTAGCGATTCCGGAAACATTTCTTTCCTCTTCCCCCCAAAGACCTTTAGGCAAGGCGAATAATAATGCCAAAATTTATTCCGACACCTTCCAAAAAAAAATTAATAGAATAAGAGTTTCAGAATCGCGTGTCCCGAATATTAAACTTTTGAAGAGACTGCTCGCCACGTAAATGGAGTCACCGTTGTTACCGTTACGCTTTTCTTTCTTCTTTTTCCCCCGTTTCCCTTGCATATTTATAACTGGTGGGTGTTTTGTTTAAATTAGGTGCGCGAGAGTCACAGCCAGGAAATTAAAGGTAACTTATCGTCGCCGGTGGCGAGATTTTCCGTCACAAGCCTGGAACCCGGCGCACTATATCAAGCGGCCCTGTTCTCGTACAACTCCAAGGGGAGAAGCGAACCGGCCGTGCTCCAAGCTGCCACGCTACGCTTACCAGAAAAACAACTCACCGCCGAGAAAGGTATGAGCACTTCTAGATGTAGGCTGTGCTATTTGATTTGTAATTTAGGACACTGCCTGGTTGGAGAACATTTCCGAAACCAAAGCAAGATGACCTTAACAATAGTATATGTATCGTTTTTGTAAATGTAATCCTTCACACCGCGATTAGGCATATATTAAATCCCATTTTTATCGTATCAATATTTTTAATATGGGCCATTTCATATCAAGCGGAATATCTAAAATATTTGATGTTCTGGAAGTTTTTTGTATTTTAAATTGGGAGTCTTTGTTCAAAATTGGAAGACCCGTATTTTTCCCTTAAAGCTCTGCATTTTTATTTATAGAGTTATTTTCGAATAGGTTCTGTAAAATTGATAAAATAATCTAAAAAGTCACTTTTTTTTAAATATATCTGTTTCTACAACTACTTACAAAGAATACTTTTTTACTTATTATTGGTAACGAATAGAGTAATCGATTTAATATTCGAATATTTCCGCTCCATGAGTATTAATATACTCAGAGTAACAAGTAGTGGTTATAACGAGTAGAGTAGAAATATTCGAATATTCAATCCAGTGTAGCGAATGTTTACTTTATAGAGTTCCTACCCAGGTAACATGATGACGTAAAATGACGTTTAATGGACATCAATATGACATCTATTACGTGATAATGACGTCTATTAAACATCATTTTACGTCATCATGTTACCTGGGTAATGGGCATATAAAATTGCTTTACATACTAATATGGAATAGTGCAATGGTATTTATTTATGCCGCTTTTTTGTTTTTACTGCATTTAATTATCAACAGCGCACCTGAAAATTTAACAATTCATTCAGACTTACTTTTTGCCTAACACTTTGAACTCGAGTTGGAGATAAACTTATTTTGTTATTTTTTTATGTAAAAAGAGCAGTAAAGGATACTTCTATTTTCAGCCCTTACATTAATGAAAGGTATCTTTTATAACAGTATCCAAAAACTATACCTTAAAAACACGTATTTTCTCTTACGTTCATACATAAGCTATTTTTAATGTTATTATATTATGTATTTAACATATTAATTAATAAAAACATGTTTTTTGCTTCTTTGCTTTTATAAATAAATTTACATATTACAACAGCGTAGAACACTTGCACAGGATGGCACACATTTCATTCCTTAAATTAAATTCATAAAATTGATGCATTTGTAGATTTATTAGGCAAAATGACGCAATGATGCAAATGAAAATCGAATATATTCGCCACAATAAATACCGTCGCACTATTCGTTATATCGTTTGTAAATCGAATGGTATCTATACTCATTAGATACTCTGTATACGAAGTATTCGCTACACCCATTGATTATTCGAATACTTCTACTGTATTCATTACAACAATCATAATCATAGGTATGAGTAAGAATGCTCTATGAGAATAAAAGTAGCGAATATTCTGCGAAAGTAGCGAATATTACGAATACAAGATTTACACAATATTCGCTATTCAATATACACTACGTTCAAGAACGTAACGAGTATCCCCGAGTATTAAAAAATACTCATAAGTCCTAACACTGATAAAATCTGAAAATTACGCGTCGTCAACAGTAACTAATATGTAACATTTAAATTGACAGGTTGAAGAGCACAATAATTAATTTCCCGCAATTATTGCACGTTAACTTAAATATATTTGAAGAAAATTATGGAAAATAGTGACAAAGATATCCTAAGTACATCTCCTAAGATCTGAAGTGGTGCAAAAGCTGTAAGTTTGAATTTGGTGGTAGAAAAATCAAAGGCTTTGTATGAGAAGCAATATAACCAATTCATAACATGGTGTAATGCAAAGAAAACATGTAAATATTCGGAAAACTTGGTTGTCCATTTCTCTCAGAAAGCCAAAACACTAAAATCGTTATCACTCTGGTCGATTTAATCGATGCTAAAAACCACCTTATCTATAAAAGATTATATTGACTTACGTTAATTCAAAAAATTGACTGCATTTTTTTTAAAAAAAGCAATTGAATATAAACCCAAAAAATCAAAAACCTTTTTACAGAGCGAAATATACAAAGTTTTGTGCGAAGCCCCTGACGAATACTGTCTTACTTTCCGTAGTCATACATCGAAACATGGATATATTCACGTCAGTATAGTGTTAATAGATATAACTATAACATCACATCAGTGTCGTTATTAATTAATATACCTACCTGTTTAAGAAATATTTATTTACCAAATTTTGCTAATTGTAATTTAAGTTTAAACTATAGAAATATTAAGCCAACTCATTTTGTTTATCAATTATTTTCAATTTCATCTCAAGAACGCTGATAATTTAGCCGAAACCAGTAGTGAAAGAATAATTTCAATGTAGCAAATAAATTACAATTTTAAATTGAGTTAATTGAGAAGTACTTATTACCACACTTCACTTATCACTAATTCCAACCTAATTACGAACGAAAGATCACCATTTAAAAAAGAATTGAGAGCCATACACCTGTTTTTCGTATAAGAAGGTCGATTTTAGCATAAAATTTGTTAGTTCAAAAATATGTATTATGGAAAACGGATTCAGAATATGTATTTCATAGAGTACATTATTTAGTACTTCCTAGTGTTCGGTGTATGCATACAAACTTCCATGGTGTAGAGTTAAAGCACAACATTGACAGATAGTAATAAAACTAAAATTATAGTAGTATACAAAAGATATTACAAGGATTGTAGCGTAGTAATAGACACATAAATATCCGATCACTCCGCACTACATCAAATTTATGTTTCAATCAAATAATCGTTACATAATTCAGCTGATAAGCTGGTATTGATGTCCGCATACGTTAATCGGCAGATCTACAAACAATGAAACCTCTATAAGCAATACTTGTCCCTTTTTTTGTTTATGTTTTTTATTAATATCCGATCACTCGGTACTACACCAGTTTCCTCATTCGTCACAACTATTTCGAGAATTTTTCGATGCTCATTTTCAACAAAAGATTGAGTAAATTAAGAAAAAAGAAAATACTTAGGTTACCTTTCCTCTTAAAGAGGATGTATGTATGTATATAAATGAAAGGGCGATGTTACACTGCGACCTAAAAGATCTGTTGTGTCCCCTATTCTTACTGCTTTACAGCTGGCCTTCCAATCCTATTTCTTTCAGAAAGTATAAGATATCAGAGGGCCCCAGTCTAGGTAAGTCTCCCTCTTCGATTTCACATGCTCCCAGGTGCAACGCCCTTACTTGCATCTACTTTGATCTGTTCATATACCATGAACCAACGACTAATGTGATAGAAAAAAATCATGTGGCCTAATAAATCAATTAACGCCGAATAGTGGAGAGGCCCGTTTACGATTCAGTAAATTATTTAAGATTTCCTGATGTATACGGCTTTGTACGAACTATCTAAGTTCCTTGATGAAGATACATTTAAATTAGTTTAAGGTTTCCTATGTTGATATTACGTTCGGTATCGTTTATATGTATTTTGTGCAACACTAGTTCATTCTAGTCTCCCAACACCTCTCATCTGTTATGTGCACGCTACACTCTTTACTATACCTTTCCTTTTAATTGCTACTACAGTTTGGCGTACAACCCAATTGCATTAAAGCGGTTAATAATATCTAATTTTGTTTTAAAAATGAATCCAAAATACCGCGAAATTATATCTCTTTCGTACAAAAGTTGTTAATTAATATTTGCTATTAGTTGCATAAAACGGAATGTTTGTACTATTGAAATATGTTGATACAATATATGCATTATGCAACGATTACACCCCCGTAGGCTTTCTAACACAGATATTTATTAAATTACAGACTAAAATAAGTAATTATGTAAGCGATGAACCAGCATTTCGCCATCTCTTGAAATAAACTACGCATAGATAAGCACTAAACACATTTCTGGAAAAAATATTTTTTTATATAAAAGCGTCGTCAACCGATGCTGGTGTATAATCAACAAATTTCGAGAGTGCTACCGGAAAGCCCGTGACAGACATAAAAGGGGAGATTATGTTATCATGACGTACACTTTCATTCATCATCTGTCCATGGCTCGGACGTTATCAATTCCTATCCTTTTTCATTTGGGGATTATAAATTTTCTTTTTCCAGATTTATGGATTATGGCGAACATGTTAATATCGCTTGTGTTCGTTTTTTCTCTTTTGTTTTAGATTTCAACTTTTTTTATTTTTCCGTGCAATTGCACATTGCGATATGTTCGCTGTCTATAGATATATGAATAGTGACATGAAATTGTAAAAGAACGACATTAGTGTCACTCTAAATCTTTCTAAGACAGAGTTAAGAAATTATAAATCTGGCAGAATTTATAATAAGTTGCAATTCACTGTCTTTGATGATGATTTGTTCGTAGCCGTTAATGCTATTTTTAAGTTTTTTTCTTTTTTCGTGAGTTAGCGGCTGGTTTCTATATGATGAATTAAATACAGTAAAAATCAATTTACAAAAAAATAACTATCCCTTAACGTTAATTCAAAAAACCATTAAAAACAAAATACATCAATATTATAACACTAGACAAGTCAATAACCCAAATACCTTCAAATATCTTAGCATCCCATACGTTCCTCATTTGTCCGAAAAACTTAATAAAATACTTAACCCACATAACATAAAACTTGCACACAAAAACCACAATAATTTGAAATTTGCTTTCTCAAAATTAAAAGACAGTATTCCATTACAAACCAAAGTCATGTAGTTTACAAAATCCCCTGTAACAATTGCAATGGTGTGTACATAGGACAAACATCACAACAACTTCATAATAGAATAAAAAGATCATAAATATCAGAATAATCTCACGACACTAAAAAAAAACATACCTACAATTAACATAGGTCATACATTCAATTTCAATAATACAAGTATTTTAAATAAAGAAATTATAAAGCGCGATGCATTTTAGAAATGATCCAAATAAACAAAGTGAAAACGCAGTAAACGATAAAAGAGAAATAGAAAGTTTATCAAAAATTTATGCACCAATCATTTAAACATACTTTTTGCCGTTAACATATGTAGGTAAAGAGATAAATAAACAACAATTTTTAGTATAACAATTTTAAAAAAAGCCCATCACTGAGCTCGCCTTTGTGTTACTTTAAATGTAATCTTCGGCAGTTTGAATTTAAAATGTTCAGTTCACAGTAGTTTGTAAATTGAGTAACAACATAGTTCAGTAATTTTAATAAAAAAGTAATTTTTAAATAAGTTTTAAAATGTCAGTGTGATTGTCCTTAAATGTGTAAGTAAAAAACTCATACATAGTTCTATAATGTAATGACAATAACGTTTATTAATTTTCGATAAAAAATTTAAGTTATACTAAACAATTTTCTAAGCAAGACAACATTAATAAAGTTTGTCGAAACGTAAAATGAAGAGTTTGATTGTTTAAAAAAAATTAATTCATCATATAGAAACCAGCCGCTAACTCACAAAAAAAGAAAAAACCTTTAAAAATTCACTGTCTTTATACTAATTTTACTAAAGCTTTACATATTAAAGATTTTAACTCCCATATTGTTTATATATGCAATAACAAATGTAGGGAGCACTTATCTAGAGATAACACTACATTTCATATTGTATTCTAGCGCGCAGGCCTATTTTTAAATTTGAAATTTCGATTTCCGCGGTGCCGGCAAATGGCGCCACCTTTTAGATCACGAGACTGCTCATAGAGGGCGCTAGTGTACGATGCGACAATTCGCAATGGAAATATCTAGCGCGAATTCATTGGAACATTCAAGCAACGTAGATTTCTCCGGAGTCCAGGGCGGCAAATATAATATAATAATTACGTGCGACCGATGAACACAAATCAATCTATATAAATTAGTATTTTAAGTGAATTAGTTTATTAATGCTTTGAGGAGTGTTTAGTTATTTATTAATTAGTACTTTTAGTAATGTCATTTTATTTTTCATAGACTAAGTGTTGAAATAAATACTTTTTATTAAATATATCGCCGATGTAATTATTTAAATCTCGAAAACGTTTTAGTATATTTCTAAATACTTACATTTTTTATATTATTCAAGTCAATAAGAAGTACATACAATTTTAATAGTAATTACTAATTATCTTCTCTACTTTTGCCTTCAATATTACAAAGTTTGTAAAGAAATAAATTAAATACATCTGTTATAGATCTACATTTTCAATATGTATGTATGTATGCATGTGGGGAGAGTGATAAGAAAGTAAGTAAGTAAGAATTTATTTCTGCAGACTACAAAGTATAGAAACATGTCAAACAAAAAACTAAACAAAAATTATATATTAATGAAAAGCAGAAAATTTTAATTAATTAAAGGAAATAATATTAATAGTATGAACCCTAAAAACACCCATTTAATTAAAGTTATGGTTTAAATACTCTTGTAAAGAGTAAAAACCATGAGAAACTAAAAGTTAACGCAACCGCCGTTTAAAAACCAGAGGATGGAGCTCCTTGAGAGATTTTGGTAACTTATTGTAAATTTTTACGTCCAATACTGGAGGGGACTGTTGAAATAACGTCAATTTAGATTTAGGAGTGACTAAGTCATTTTTATTTCTAGTATTATAATTATGCAGACCCAATTTTGCCTGAACCTCTGTTCTTTTATTGTGCATGTAATATGCTACAGTGCGATGAATGAAGATGCACGGTAAAGTAGCAACTTTATATGATATAAAATCGATCGGCATGATTCCGTCGGTTTTTAATCCAGCAATTCAACGGATAAACTTCTTTTGGCATACAAACAGATCATATGCTAAGGTGGAGATTTCCCCAAAATAGAACACCGTAATTTAATCTGCTGTAAACATAGGCATGATACATATTTAATTAGCATCTGCTCTGATATTGTGTGTTTTAAATTACGAATAGAAAAGCACAATGAATTAAGATTATCAAGAGCCTTCGCAATGAACTTCCAGTTCATAACTCGTCAAACCAATCGCAATGAATGTTGCTGTTCAGTATTCGTGTAAAACTCGTTATTATTTAATTTCAATTTTAAATAAAATTCTGGAGTAGTATCATATTGATGAGGGTGAAATCTTATATACTGTACTCTTATTTTCATTTACAAGTAGTTTGTTTTTATTCAGCCATGTGGTAAACAGTTGTCTAACATAGTGTTACACACGCTCTCCAACTCAATGTTCTCATTACCTGCATCATTAAATAATATCATCACATATAATGTAATCAATGATCACAAAATGTTTGTGGCAATCGTGATAATAAGGAAAACAGCCTGGGTCTAAAATCGGAACCTTAAGCGTACCCCAATATTAGACCTTAAGTAGCAAGAATTAAACAACATCTTAACTGGTATTCTCAGTTCTGAAAATTGATATCACATATTGCTTTCTATCTTGTATAAGGACTTATCCCATTCAAAGGCATTACACCCTAATTCCATAATTGAATATCTTGTCCAATATAATGACGTGGTTCACCACAATCAAAGGCTTTACTTAGATCTAGAAGATGCTACAGGATGGACCCTGTTTCCAAGATGTAATAAGAATTACATAAAAACACATAGAGCGGTGGACGTTGAGCAGCCTTTCCTGAAACCAGTTGAACAGTTACATAGTAACATTATTTTTAGTTAAAAATTCATCTAGTCTAGTCTAAGAAGCAATATTCAAATATTTTTGTGCCTATCTGCTGTTTAAAACAGCTAGCTTTCGCAATCCCAATTCCTTTCAGAAGCGTAGGATATCAGAAAAGCGGCCCCAAGTTAGGTAAGTCCTCCCTCTTTGATTCACTGCTCCAGGTGCAACGCCCTTCAATTTGCACAGTGGCTACACAATTGAGAGGAGATGGATGGGTGTTTTTATCCTGTTCCCGCATAAAATCCTATCATTCCAGATTCCTTCGCGAATTGAAAGGGTTAATTCTCAGATATGGCTAGTAGCTTACAATGGCCTTAAGTATTCCTGTTAATATGCGAGCATTGTCTACTAGTGATGCATTCTGCAAACCTTTCTGGCTGGCTTTTCAAAAGAAATTGCTTTGCTCATCCTGGAGATCCCCATAATTAGATTTCCTCTGCTCCATTTTTCTTTTCAACTTCTTCTGAATCTCGCAAAAGGTTCACGGTCTATAACAGCTATTCCAGTCCATTTCTTGCGAGATTATGCATTATCTCGTTTTTTCACGCGTGTGACCCGAACCCACAGACGTTACTTTATTTCTTCTGCTACTCGTTTTTACCTAAGCATTCTCAGACCATGTTGGAACTGATTCTGTGAGCTCAGCGCCTGATGCCTGCTTGACTATCAGACAAGATTATAATCTCTGCTTTGATAATTTCTATCATCTTAACGACGATCTTCAATAGGGTGTATTTGTGCCTGGAAGATACTTGGGTATTTTCGCAAGCTTTCGAAGTACTTGGTTCTAGGCCCATACATTTTCAATAACTATAATAATATAACAATAATATTCTCTTCAAATGATTTGCAATACTTAATTAATTTTATATTAAACCATATATGCAAACACATACACTACATTTTGACTGTACATTCTTTGGTGCTTTATGAGGAATAACTACTGACAATCTTGCTAAAGTAGAACTACTGAAAACTAAAAACTCCTGTGCTTCAGTGAAAGGATATATTTACATCAACATGTATTTTTTTAAGAGATCTGAAGGTGACTCTTACAGGTCGAAGTGTATAATCACAAATTTGAACACCTGATGAACTTTTGTTATTTCTGAACTGATATCTACACCGTCCTTCGGATGAAATGCAATTACAATTACAATGGCATTACAAACAGCATTACATTGAAAGAAACCAAAGTTCCTGCTATCTTAGAGTGTTTTAGGCTATTGATAATTGAATAAAACCGGTATCTTGTAAGATAACAACTGCTTCTGGGCATGAAAAAAATCAAACCACTTTACTTTTCAGATACTAAACGCGATGCCTTCCGATTACACGATATAGTTCTATTGGCGTAGTTTCCGCTCTCCTAATTGTCGCTTTAGTGGTAGTGGTTGTTCTGAGGCCTCAGTGCGGTAAACACGACGAACGCAGAAAACGACATAAAAATGGTGCAGTTTCTACTTCGAATGCAGAGCATAGAGGATCCATAAGCGGACCAACACTGAGCGATAAAACAGGTAAGATATTACTCCCTCCCTCCCGTTTTTTTGACTATCGCCAAATAAAATCACTTAACGCTACAGGATATTATAGATTTCATCGAGGGAAACGACGATTTTAAATTGATTTAGATTTCGCAGGTGGCAGCCCGATATCGAAGCACGAATCCAGCGGTGGTGAATGCGATAGCGACGAAAAGAATCCGGATATAATACCTCAACCAACCGATTCCGAGGACGTGACGGAATTCGGTCGGAAAAGGCAGCACATCTCCACGATAGAGACGTCGCCTAGCCGAAGTCTATTGCACCAGGCAGGCAACTGCTGCGTTATCGTACTGCATCTAGAATGGATTCCTTGCACGAAATGACGACGCAAACGAAACTGGTAAGTTTTTATTATAGTAACAAAAAGGGGAGAGTGAAATAGGTTTGGAAGTGGAGGTAACATGGCTAAATTTATTTCGAAAGGTGGTAGGAAAACAAGTTAACAATGCAGTTAACTTATCTATGACATTAATACATATCTGCAGATATACCCTGAATATGATTATTACAGAGTTTACAAAAAAGCATAGATGTGAAAGGAGTGTGATTCTTATACCTAGTATTCTTTATCTATTATATAATAAATTTGGCGTAAGAAATGGCTATACCAATAACAATTTACTGGTTCATTATTATTCGCGTGCTTCGATTAACCGTCCCGCCTACTGTGGTTCTAGGTTTTACTATACTACTATGGTATCATCATTCTATTACACAATCTGCAGTTGTCTTTCTAGTGTTGATCCCAATTTTCTGTAGGTGTCCTTTCAGTGTGCAATATTCTACTGGAGACCTACCCAGTAGAATATTGTAGTTCACCCAGTATTCTTTGTGTTTTTCTCGGTCTATATATAAAGCTGATGATCCCTTTCTTGCTAAATGACTTTCCATTCCAGCGTTTCCTTCGATTGCCAAATGTCCGTTCACGATAACGAGACTTTATTGAGTTGTGTTAGGCAATTCAGTTCTCTGATACATTCGCAAACCAGTCTTGTGCCAAGAATTATAAAGAGAAGATATGAGGCTGATCACAGAAATCGCGATACCTATAAGAATCAAGTGTGCGTGTAAAATATTCGATCTAACGCCCAAGTCGTGCAGATCAGTAAGTCTATCCTACTATTTACTCAAAACAGGAGGCTTATTTCGAAGAGAGTAGAAGACAAAGAAAAAGGCTATCAAACTGACTATGGCGTAGGAGTGAGAATATATAGAAAGAAGCCTAAAAGGGTTCTTTTGGCTGGTTGCTGTAATTCATCATTAGGTCAGAGAAATAGAAAGATAGACCAAGTTAGATAAAAGTATCGCTATTCCCTCTGACAACCAATCAACACTTACAGCATGCAAAACGAGATAGGCATCCAAAGGAAATGAACATAGATCTAATTTCCCAGCCACTCCAGCGTGAAGGGAAATGAGGCGGCGAACGATTTGCCAACCAGTTCTCCGAGTCATCGTTGGAGCTGATCTTCTTGCATTACCAAATCGCAAATTAAAAAGTCTAATAATGAATAAGTATAATAAGAATACATAATCAGTCCAGAGAGTGATGGCAAAAGTCACCAGGACAGAAACAGACAAAAGAGTACAAGTACCTAAAGGAAGAGAGGACTGAATTTACTAAGCATCTACTCAATAAAGACAGGAAGACTGTTAAAATAATACTAGGTCTGCTGACTGGCCACTGAAGATTAAAGAGGCACATCTATAACACAGACCAATGGCAGATGACGTTGTTTGCAGATTCTGCCAAGATGAGAAAGAAACACCACTTCATGTCCTGTGCCAATGCGGTAGCCCAGAGAGGAAAAGTTTCTAGTTCTGGCCGTAGAGAATCCCACAATTAATAACGAGATAAAGGAACTGTTCTCAAAGGTGAGATAGGTCTCATTAAGGGAGACAAAGGGGTTCACAGTAGATCAGAAAAGGTCGTGAAACAGGCCCGTATGGTCACCCCAACTCTAATCTAATTCAATTTCATCCGAGGTTGATTATTACCTTCACTATCGCCTGTCTGTCTGCTGTAATATAGATCCGTTTATCTTTATATGACTTGCGTATGGTTCTACTTGAAATTTCCCTAATGGAAGGGTGACCATAGCATTTTTCATCTCACTCTAGATTCCAGTTCCAGTCCAGTTCACAGTTTTTGATCAGTCCGCAGACCAAATTCATTTCCCAAACTTATTTCTGCGATTGCAAATTTCTTTTGAAAGATATGTCGATATAATATGGCCTGATCTCATTCCCAAGAGGTTGTCTTCCCAATGATGGACAACATTATTGTCCTAATCCGGTATATGTGCCACCTGATAGCTCTTGCAATCTAAGATACCCTATTGTAGTTCTAGTTGCTTCAGTTACTCCCAACAAATAGAGAATCTGCAAACATCTGTATCTTGTTAAGTTCAGTTATACCACCATACAGGTGATTCATTGTCCACCATGCCAGAGGTGAATATATGTCCAGCACATCTTTATGGTTCTTAACCCCATGTTTTTCTAAGCGCTCTTCTAGCTAACCTATTGTCTCTGCTCTTGTTTTAATTCTCTGAAATTCTACATTCTAAGTAATCTTGGAACCAAGAATGACACCAATATTTCACTTCATCTGGCAACTTATTTCTTCACTCCAAAGTTTTAGCGGTCCAAAGCCACGTAACGTTCTCCTTCGTGAATATTATTGCGATCGTTTTGGTGGACCGATATTTAGAGCCCTCCTTTTCGATCCATGCTTGTACAACGTGTAACGTGTCTTGCATTTTCTTGTTGTTGAGTTTATCCTGGATTAAAATGACAAGATCATCTACGTACCTCCAAGTTTTATAGTCTTGATTATCCAGTTTCACTAGTAGGTCCTCTCCTGTGCACATCTTCTTTCGACCTGAACCATCAGTTATGGTTGTGTAAATTAATCCCTCTTTAAGCATGCAGCCTATCCACCTGCACCTTGTTTCATCGATCTCTTCCTCGATACTTTGGGGATTGGTGTCACAGAAGTATTTTCAAATGGAATTTAATTTAAGATTAAGTAAATCATGAACAAATAAACTGTTTCATGCTGAAATATTTAGAGTAATAATTCGTTTTCGGATAATTGCTTTTACTTGCGGGATTCAACAGGTTTAGTGACAAGTAAAGATATATTTGTTACAGTTAAATTATGCCAGGAACTCAGTTTTTTCGAAACATTTTTCTCATGGCATTATTAAGTGGGATAATGCGAAATATAGTTTTAGGCCATATTCATTACATTATATTAACATATAATAACTAATTTCCAATGGAAAGTCTATAAATGGTAAATCACTTATTCTCTATGTTCCTCTGATCGTTAAACTATATAACATCAGACAAGTACACAATATTGAAAATCTAATCCATGAAGTGCATTGATAAAGTACAAAGATACAAAGTCATGCAAGTTCTAGCGCATCTGACGTTCACCGATGATTAGGTTCTAGAACACCATAAACTACCCTGAAAGAAAAATTCATGCAGACGTAAAGAGCATTTCTTTTCACTAATCCGTACATGAATTTTTACTACGAATTATAATTTTTTTGTTATTTATCATTGGAACTCCTGACTATCGCTGTAATATTACCACAGAATATGACTTTTCAGGTATAAATCGAAAGGGTTCCAACTTCAACTATATGCTCATTTGTGTTTTTTTTTTTTCGTTTCAGCATAGTGGTGTCGCACCCGTAATGAATCCGTACACCCAATGTACGTTACCAAGACAACAACCCCAGTGGCAGTATGGGCCAGTGGCACATTTACCACCAGGTGTTTATCAAGTTCCATATCGCGGTCATGTTCCTCAACAAAGAATAAGAAACGTGCCACGTGACCCGCCCATACCCATGCAATCGCTCACCACCACCGAAGAAGAACCATCCGTGGAGACTCCGTTAGTTAATAAAAAGGAAAGCACTGTTTGACAAGTTACCTCTTTGTAAGCGTTGTACAGATTGATTTGCCACACACTTTAAATTTCGAAAGAGAAAAGAACTGCCTACTTGATGATGTTGATATTTGTGTGATTTCGATATTGTTAAAATTTGAGACTGGAAGAATTGTTGGTGTATTGCAGAACGGCAGAATTAAATCTGTACAAAGTTTACAAATGCTTATCACACTTCTCTACAGGGATCTCTAGTGGTTACTTTTACTAAAAGGACAAAAACAACTGTTAATTAGATATGTGTTTTTTTTTTTTTGTTAAATGGGAAATAAAAAATGTCATCTTGTTGGAATTTTGTTTATGTGCGTGTGATACAATGGAACATTGTAAATATATTGTATATATTCTACGAGATAAGTAAATAAGAAAAACATAAATGTGATAATTTAAAATTATCGAAAGTAAAATAAAAAGTAAAAAAACCTTTTCTTGTCAAACAAAGAAAAAAAAGCGTGAGAAAATTATTATAAATTTTACGAAGTAAAAAATTTATCGGTCGGACCTGTTTCCTTTTTAGAATAAGAAAGAATATCGTGTGAACAAAATATATCAATTAAGCTAGTTATACATAAATAATACTTTGTATATCCGTGTATATATTGTAAATATTTCTAATTGTGTAAATACCTTAACTTAAATACCTAACATCGAGTGTTCACCTATTACATTTTGTAATTAATAAAATTGTATGTAATGGTTATCCGTTATTCAATCAAGAAGAAGCGTCTGTGAATACTTAAATATATTAATGTATTTCGAAATGAATTATTTTTTAATCCCTTCCTTCCTTATTAGTAATAACATTAAAACCAATCAAGGCTGTGTTTTTACATGTTCCGAAGTAGTTACTACTAAACTTATTGGGGCATCGGTAAAATTAAGCAACACTTGCAAACTTCATAACCACCCCGAAATTTACACTTGTATTTTTGCGATTGTAAAATTATTAGGCAGTTCTAAAATTATGTAGTAAAAATACAAGCACTATGAAATTTATCAAATTCAACAGTATTTTTCTTCGAAAATGCTATTTTATATGCATTACTGTTTTATCAAAAAAAAAGAAGAAACAGAAAAAACTTCGATTTTGGAAACCCAAACGACAAATATAAATATTTTAATTTTACTATTATATATATTCCATCACTCGGTATTTCAATACTAAATTATTTGGCAGTGGTATTACCTGGGCACTTGTAATTCTGCCCCAACGCTCAGAATAAATATGTTACCATTTTTTTTTGCCAAAACGTGATTTACTTTACCCTATACATTGGGGTAAAGTGAATCAGATGTATAAATATTATATCCTCTTCACTTTTGGATGGTTTCTGGTAAAATGAACGGATTAAAAGTTTTTTAAGGTCTGATTTAGTCAAGAGAAGTTAATTTCATCGAAAAAGGTCGAAAGAAAAAGAAGTAACGTATTAAAATTAAAACATTATTCTTTATTTGCTTGGTGAAGAAATATTCAATTGAATATTTTCAAAAATGCTCATAATAGCAGTGCTGAAGTCGAAAAGAAATGAAAAAATAAATAAAGTATAACTTAAAATAATCTTAATGCCTATCTAATTACGCTAATATCGAGAAATCCTATTCACTAATTGCAAATATATATATAGCCTCTTTTTAAATTGTTTTACTTGAGTAGTTTGACTTGAGTTGCACCGCTTTGTAAAACTCCTCTGCGTCAATTTCAGATATTTGGAGATAAACTAAATATCCTTTAGAATAGGAACCATTAGAGTCATAAAATAAATAAAAATTGGAAATATTGCGTAATATAAAATCTTAACTTATCGTCAAAATAGCCTTATTAGAAAATTTCAATAGCATCAACACTGATCTGATCGATTTGAATTTTCATTGTGATTTACTTTACCCATAATTTGTCTATTTTTTTTTAAATAGGAGTTAGGGTCAGCGTATATAATGACTAGGACAATATTTTAATAGCGCATAGTATTCTTAAAGGATTAGAGAAACAATATCTAGCAGTTGATAGACAGAAAATCATTTTAGTGCTGCGTGCAATCAAACGTTTAACCGATTTTTGAAATAACAGTCAAAGCATTTAAACATGTTACTCGTTACTTGCCAGACAAGAAACATGTGGGAATATTATCGGTACCCATTGTCTCATATTGATTGTTAGAGATGTAAAAATTTCCGGTATTTACCGAGTGATTCACGTAATTCCCTGTAATTCACTTATAATCACGTTATTTGAACGGTACTTTACGCCTTAAAGTCCCTTCAAATAATGATGAATTTATAAGGAACACCACACCGGCCCTTTTTTAATGCATGTAATTTTATTGTAACTGGTAAAATTACACCAATTTTTTAGAGTGTTTATAGGAAAATGTATGGAAAAAAAAGTAAAATCGTGTGAAAGTCATGCGGAATTTATCTGCATTTCATTTGGCATTGTTCTTGCAAATTTCTATAAAACGAAAAAATGTAGGGTAAGGCGGGGTAAGATGACAAATGGGGAAAGATGACGAATTTAGTTTCTCTCACATTTTATCACAGATAGCAGCACGTCCCAGCGTGCATAAAAGTCCCCCAGTAATGAAAAATGTTACTCGGTAAATTAAACAAATGCGCGTGCGCGTTGATGCAAATTCTAGTAAAAAGTTCATGTACAACGTATTTCATTGTAATTTTTGAGTGTCAAAACGCAGGAAATCAGCATTTAACAGTAAATTTTTCAACTTATTTACTATAGCATTCTGATCATATCTTCTACAATCCTTCTGGTTAATGATAAACGTTTTTTTGGTAAAAATGGCGCGAGGGGGAAAGATGACGATTAATTTTTCGTCATCTTACCCCTACATGCTTTTTTGAATACTTATTTGTCATATTTTAAACGATTCATTACTTTTCATATTGCGTTTTTTTTATAATTATTATTTGTAAATTTGTAAGGACTGAGTCTAAAATCTACATTGTGTAGGTATTTCATGTGACTAAGGTTATATGCCCCCTTATAAGTAATAAATAAATAAGTGTGTTTTCGAATCTAGACGAGAAACAACACTTCAAGCATCAATATGCCACAAAAATACGTGCGAACCAGTGCCAGGAAAACGTGAGAAAATAAGGACATGGAGGCAGCCATATCAGATGTCGCACGCAAGGTTTCAAGTCTGAATGCTGGAGCAGTAAAATACAAAATACCTGAGCCTACAATAAGAAGATATTTAAAAAAAAAAGAGTTCATCCCCTCAGAAGGAGGACTTTGTCAACTATTTGAAACATTTTGCCTCACACACTCGCCCAAGTATTCAACATCCCATTCTACTTCTCATGGACAATCACGCCTCTCATGTCACCCTTGAAGCCATTCAATTTTGTAGAGAGAATGGAATAGCTATGCTCGGATTTCCACCTCACACCAGCCACCGATTGCAGCCCCTGGATGCGGGGTTTTATGGACCTTTAAAGACTGCATACAGTTAGGCGTGTGATGACTTTCTGGTATGGTCATTTCTTTTAACAGGAACTCCTGTAAGAAGACAAACCAAAAGAAACCACGACGTCAACTGAACTTCCCTTCATCTTCTGACGACGAGCTATCTCATTCCGTACCTTACATCGACACTGATGATGATATGGATCCGCCGGATTTCGAAGAAGATAAATTGTGCATCTTATGCTCGGAAGAAGGAAAAGATGAATTGTGGTATCAGTGCTTTAAATGCTTTAAGTGGGCTCATTCTGAGTGTTTCGGATGGGATCAGAGAGAGGCCAGTCATAGGCCCTATAAATGCGATTTCTGCACTTAAATACCTCCTCATGTTTCGTTTTAATGTTTCAAAGGTTTATAAAAGCTGTTTTTGTTTTTTTGAAGTTACATATTAATAAAGGTATTTTTTTAGATATTTTTAAATTCCCAGGTTTGTTCCTCATCTCACCTCACCCTGTTCGTCATCTTACCCCAGCTAAGGGGTAAGATGACTAAAATGACATTTCTCGGAAAAACCCGTGATTCGCTCCTTTCAAGTTCTCATAAAAATTTCAGTGCTTAAATCCATTTAGAGTGGCTAAGATAAATTGTAGAAGCTTAACCTCGTCATCTTACCCCGCCTTCCCCTACTAGAATCGTTTCTGCCTTCCATGTTCATCGTGGAAAAAAAAAGTTTAAACTTATTCTATTCTTGATTTCTATTGTTGCTGTATATAATGATTATACCTATCTAAGTACATCAGGCTACTGTAATGACATATATCACTAAAATTCAAATTTGAGTCCTTTACATTCGATAAGAAAAATACCTCCACTGTGCAGCGGATCTTTTATTTAGTATTCTCTATTTATGTCAAACTTGAGTCAACACTTTTGTCTTTAATAGTACATACCTAATGCATATATAGTACCTTAATATTTTGTTTTATTTTCTTTTCTTGTGGCCGACGAATTTAAACGAAAACAATGTTGTGTACCCCTTTACTGCTCCCGGATCTGTTAGAAACACAGCCTTAAATTCAATTCTCGCAATTATTAAGAGGAAACTTCAACAGAATTCTGTTAAAATAACCACTATTATTGTAATACAAGAACCATATAACTTCATAATTTAACGTTGAAGTTTTGAAAAACAAGTACACAAGTAATTAGCTTTACTTCTTGTGTGAAATCATTGCATACGTTCGCACCCATATATAATTCTGACCTGAAGATGAATGTAGAGGGACAGAACCTGTTGCATGCCACCATAATAGCGGGAAATTTAAATTTACCTATTAGTATTTTTACATTTATATGTAAATTATATTTCTTAACAAGTAAGACATTGCGTAGATTTCCAAATAACACAAATAACCAAAGATATAACACTATTATCCATATTCCAATGTTGGCTATCCCGATTTAGGGGTATTTCGTATTTTTATGTTGCAGCAGAGCGTAAATAAGAAATGTCATATAGATCATATGTTCATCGTCGAGGTTATTCTCTATTCAGTAATTGAGGTTAAGGTATCAGTTGGATGGAACCTCAACAATAAATGTGTTGCACTTATAACATTCAGGCAGTTTTATTGTAATACTCTCACAATAAATCATCTGCATATTGAACATCATATTTTTATACGTAATCCATAATGTCAGCATCTCGAAAATGCAAAAACTGCGGTTCATCCGATATCGAAGTAGATCCGGCCAGAGGAGATGCTGTTTGTACAAACTGTGGCTCCGTTCTGGAGGATAACATAATTGTCGCGGAAGTACAATTTGAAGAAGGCGCAAATGGAACAGCAAACACAATCGGACAATTCGTATCATCTGATTCCAAGGGAGGTGGAACCAGTTTTGGAAATGGTAGCTATACAGGGATGATTTCAAAATGGATATTTGCTAAATACCATTAATTTCAGCATTCCATGTGTCTCGGGGTATGTCCGGTGTTGAATCTAGGGAGCTAACGTTTAAGAGAGCTCGCAATGGAATAAGCCAACTATGCAGTCAGCTTCGATTGAACACTCACTGTGTTGACACTGCCTTTAACTTTTTTAAAATGGCATTGGCGAAGAATTTGACAAGAGGTCGCAGAAATCCTTTAGTGCATGCCGCATGTGTTTATCTAACTTGCAGAACTGAAGGAACAGATCGTATCCTTTTTGATGGATGAATATTTGTAAAGACAGGTTAATACATGATTTTGTTGGTAAATGCAAAAAAAAAAAATGACAGTAATGTTGAAATCCTTGAGATTTGCGTATATAGGTACTCAGAGTCTGAAATTGTAATTTTTATCTTTATCTCCAGTGACTAGAGTCTAAGAGCCTATGTAAAATGTGCATATACATTATTGGTAATTACTGCGTGTATGATTTTCAATAATATATTGCATTGCCATCTACTTTTAATTATAATTATTTGCAAGAGTTTTAAAATCATTTGTATTACTATATTACCTTAATTATCTTTAGATATGTTAATTGACATTAGTGATGTGCTGCAAATATGTTGCTATGAACTGGGCCATACCTACATGAGACTGTCGCAAGCTTTGTCCATTAATATTCCTTCAATCGGTGAGTAAATTTTCACCTCAGAATTAATTAATATATATACAATATACAAGTAAATCTAGATTGGGTAAAAAAAAATATTAGAAATAATTATTTTTATAATATATCCCTAGTAAATATTACAAAGGGTGTTATACCTAGCAATAATAATTTCTGGAGTTTTATTGTAGTTCACTCTTAATTGTTGATTTCTTGATAGACATGACAGGAAACATTCCGGTTAAAATATTTTTTTTTCTGGTTGTGAAATTTTTAGCAAGCATTTTAAGCCTGTAATAACAACAGCAAAAAATATTTCAAAATGTAAATATTCCTGCATAAACAAGTTCGATAACAAACAATCTATGAATAATTCTTCCAGGTTGACTCTGTGTGAGTACATGATTACCATCTTATAATAGTTACTTTAAAATTAAGACAAGTTACATCTGCATTCAATCTGGTAAAAATCATTCGCCTACGTCATACAACCAAAACCACACCGGTTGTTTACATGTTTTTTATAATCACACTGGCCGTGTTTTTATTTTAATTTCACAGCAGTAGCTAAAAACTATTTAATGACACTATCAGAATTTAAGCACGTATCCACTAAAACCTCAAATGTCTGTCAAGCAGGAAATTTTTGCAATTTTCTAATTTTACTATGCTTGAGCTCAAAAATAGATATTACCAAAAACAACAAAAAAATTAATAAATTATATCTTATATATTATCTATTATAAAACTGTGTTAAATTCACAATTACAAGGACGCCTTCACATAGAATCGTTTGTTCATCTTTTGCAATATTTTCAGAATTTATATTCATTTTAAATTCATCTTGATATGGAACGTTTTCTTACAAATTGGTACTAAATAAACATGTCGATTATTTTAAAGAACTCTAGATATAAAAGCTGATTACTGTTGCCTGGGAAGAAGCCGGTCGCGGTTCGCTAAACTTCTCAACCGATTTATTGAATTTATCACATTTATTTTGTATTTTTGAATACTTTTTTTTTATTTAAATCGCTAGGGAAAACTGAAAAAAAAATACTTGAAACCTTTTTGCTATCTATGTAACAAGTATGACAAACATTTTTGGGATGACAGGAAAACATACTCGGGTTATTCTTAGATGTAAGGAAGCAACTTTTACTTTTGGCGTCCTTCAAAATAAATGAAATAATACGTGTGTAATCAATTTGTTCAGAAAACATTTAAGAGCCATTTTAAGAGCGTACTTTGATGGAGATGATTTATGAATTATGATTTAAATTATTATTTTCATTATGTTCTAAATAAAATCATTCACCGCTAGATTCCTAATTCAGAACAAAAAGGAAATAACTTTCCGCGCCATCTTTCGGGTTGGTGCCAAAGGTTTTCGCCTGCTTCAATGGTTGTTTCATCTGTAAAATCGCAGATTATTTGTGGAAGTGTTTCCAAAAACTAAGACATTTTTCGAAATTCTCTTAAATGTTTATGATCTATGAATTTAGCTGAATTTTAACTTGGGTTGCGTTTATTTTTTTTTTATTTCTTTGGTTTCATAACAAACATTATTTTTATAAATACCAAGTTAAAAAAACGTCTTAAAATTTACTTTCATTTCATCCTTGAATTTTGTATTAATTCGTGCTACAAACACCAAAAGCGTTTCTCAACGAAATTTACCGACCCCCGCGCTCTACTTTATCCTCGTGCGCAGCCTTAATATGAAATAACACACACGAAAACTACTTAATAATATATATTTTTTTATCAAACATTTTTTATCACATAGGGAGTAATATAGTAGATCTAACATGGCAATGTAAGCAGGTTTTTGCTAGGTATTTATAGAATTATTGTTACAATTAAATGATTATGCAATTAATTGTTCGAAGTCGTAAAATAATGATTATAATTGTGGATATTACATATTACGCTTACTAATATACATATTCGAGAAGGTTCTGATAACCCTGTATAATTATTAGTGAGAGAGTAATTTTTACGAAGTTTTCACGAGCAAAATATTCATTTACATTATTCCATAATTTTAGGAAGTATTGTATAGATGCAGTGTACTCTCTTTGTATCCTATTTATACAGTTCAATGTGTTCTAAATATATATCAAGATGTATATTATATATTTATAGCAGATTATATCACTTGTTGAGAGATAAATATATTATTATATAAATACAATTAACGTCAAACATTTCTTTCTGTTTGTATATTTGTGAACACAATTCGTTCAAGAGCCATAGTTTAGGTTATACAATAGTAGTATTAATAAGACATGAAGGAAAGTAAAGGGCATATTTAAAAAAATATATAAAAAGAGTTAAAAAAAAGGATTCCTCCTCACAGCACGATATAAATTACGACAATAATAAATGTCACACTCTACATTACGAAACGGAAATAGTCGTTTATTATTAAGTTTCAACAATCTTCGTAGGAGGGTCCGTAAAATATCAATTCGGGTATCTGTCCACCTTGCACACCGGTCCCGTTCGTGCTCTCCGAAGAGCACTGAAACTGAAACGTTACCGTACCCACAGTCACTTCGCTCATACCCTCCTGCCCAAAATAGCTCAATTCACCGCCGTCTAAAATCGCCGAGGCCGTGTAGAAACATTCCGGTTCTATCTGTATTGGATTGTCGAAGTAAACGTGGAAGGTATTGCTCGAACCGTCCGAAAAGAATTTCGTATTATTCTCCGCTAGAACGCGCCCTAATCGCTTTAGTTCGATTTTTACGTTGTAATCCGCAGCGCCATTGGATGAGCCGTAAAGGCCGAAACCTACTACGAAGATACGTCGATCCACCGAGAATTGTATGCTATCACAGCGACCCCTGTACCTCCATTGATTCGAACGATAGGCACACGATTGAAACCGGTGACAAACCTGGGCAAATATAGATACGATTATAGAATACATACCGATAAAAGTGAAATATTAGTACCTGAGATTTTAAGCCAGCTCTAGGTTTCGTCGGATATTGCAGCGCTGGCTTATTAGTTGCGGTAAAGTGAAAAAATATATCTATAGTCTCTTGTTGCGTTAAAATTCCGAGTTGAGCTGCACCGTTGGCGAATTCTTCGAGTGTCATTGTAGGTATTCTTATAAGGTACAACGCGCTCCCCAGGACAGATCTTCTATTCTGTGGTGTCGGTTCAATATCTTGCCTGACGCATTCGGCACCTGCCCAATTCAGTGCTGCCTCTAGTAGATTCATTTCCTTACAGTTTAAAGTTTCACGTCCCAAAACCGACTCTAAAGTAGACATATCGATATCGACAAAACCGTCGGATTTCAAAGCCATTTCAGCCTGAAATTATAAAGAAAATATTTATTTTCCCATGCATTGTATTCAAGATTACAAATTTAATTTTGTAAGAAAAATAATGGTTTTTATTTTAACACAAAATTAGAACAAGTTTATTTTCATACTAACTTTATAATACGCACATCTGCATTCTATATATTCATCAACACTACCAATTTTATATTCATTCTTCTAGGTTTTGAAAGCAAGTGTTTTATTGCTTCGTCATTAATTACCACTTTGTAATATGCAATAATAATAAACACGACTTTCAAAAATTTGATAAGCGACAATCAAATTTTTTACTATCGGTGTAATCTCAGCTGGAAATGCCTTCAATTTTATTCATTTGTTAATAAATCTCATCAATTTGTTGTAAATAATAAACATATGTTATTGTTGAATTTTTTTTTTAAAGAAAATCGTGACCGTGTAAAATGCCCGTTAAGGAAGTATTATGCCTTTTTCTTTTAAAAAAGTTAAAAAAAATATTATTTTTAACGCTATCATTTAGTGATGTCAGTAGCGTCGTTGTGACAACATAATATTGAATGAAATCGATAGAACTGTTGCTTTAGACAGGAACAAATATATCTTACGAACATTTTATTATTATTTTGTTTGTGGAACAAACGAATTATTGTTTTGAAACGACTTAATCCTTTCGGTCACTGTCATCAAATGTCCATCTATTATAATTTTTTCTTATTTTTTTTTGTTTCTTTATTTTAGCCTTTATATCGCAATTCCTCTGCGTGGACATCCTATTGTTTATGTATTGTATTAATTAAAAATTATTAAAAAAAATACGTTGTAAACTTCTTTTTCTTTTTCTCTTCAACAGTTTTAATTCGTGAATTTATGTCTTGTTCTGTTAAATATATTTGAATTGAATTTTGAAATCTTAGAGATATCTGTCAGGATGTTTGAAGCCAATGTTTTTTTTTATTTCATTTATATCAACTTTTTGGAATTTTTATATTTTTCAATTGCAGAATTAATCAGTCTATGCAAAAATGTAAGAAAAAAAAAATTAAAATCAAATCTTTAATTAGGTTTTTTTATTTTATTTTTCTCTTAAAAAAAAACCAATTTCTGTTTGTATGTCTCCTGATTTTTCGAAGGCACTGTAGATATAAACTGTGTACTAGTAATTAACACTTGAATATTTTTATTATTTTCAGTTTTTATGTGGCCAATGCAAAAAATATTCACAGAACGCCCAAACAAAGCAATTGGATAATGAACTAGTCCAGCTTTAATAAATATCGGAAAGAAACATGCAAAATTTACATTATTGAAACATATTCCACATGTGCTTTAATGAAAATATTAGTTTTTGAGGATTTTTGAAGTTGATATTTTGCACGTCTATGACTGAAGTAGACGCCCTATTTTGAATTAAGTGTTTCATGGTATTTGCTACAGCGCCCTTTATTAATTTTGATTTATTGAAATTGAATTGAATTCTCTACTCCATCATTGTAGGAGTCAGATTTTTCTTTTTTGTGAAATTAAATGACCGGGATTTGTCAAATTTGGCCTTCATTTATAGTCTACATGAAAATAAAGTGGTTGTAGGTATTTATATTTTTAAATCACGTATAATTGCGGTATCTTTGTTTCCGGAATAATTCTAATCTCCAGGTACGTCAGGCGCATGCTTAATGTTTAATTTACCAGATCTAATTGCAGATTCTAATTACACTGTTTTTAAATTTCATAGTTATTGAAAGAATTAAAAGGTAAAAGCCAAAGGGACAGGATTTTTTTCAAATTTATTTAAGAATTTGTTTTTGCACGGTTGTAGTTACTGCTCTGGAACAAACTTTATGAATGAAAGTTAGATTCCATAATTTTGAACCACTGGGCCAAGAATTTAAGGAAATAGAATAGTGCGCATGTTATGTACATGAGGCACTTATGAATCCGAAAAGTGGTTCATATATGCGTGAATTTTCATTTAGAAAATGAAATTATTGAGTTTCATATAATAATAACTGATAAAGATGTATATATTTATAATTTCGGACATATTTTCTTTGAAAATGTAAAGAAATAATATACAAAGCTAAATTTGAATTTCTTTTTTAATTTTAAAAATATTAATGAGATATTAAAAAATTATTAACCTTTTACCTGTCGAATCTATATGTAAAATGATTTTTAATAAATTCCCTATATTTTTTTTCTCATTTAGACTTTTAGCAAAAAAAATCGACTTAAATGTTTTTAAACATTCTATTTTTTTTTTAAATTAATAAGAAAATATTAAGAGTGGTCTGGTCTTGAATGAATGAGAGAATGTAAAATTTAAATAAAACTTATTTTAGTTAATAATAAAAATAAAGTAAAAAGAACTCGTTGCATTTATGGAACAATGGCGGGTAAAAGGTTAACCATTTTAAAATGTTTATTTTTTTTACGTAAAATTATCCAAGGATAGTAGTAATAAACGAATTCAAGAAGGTATTTTAATAACCCATATATTAACAACACAATAGTACATACATTTATAACATCACTTTACATCACACGTTTCGCTGTAAATATGTGAAGTTAATACACATACTACGCATTTTCGGTGTTTAGCAAACAGCAACTTTCAATCAATATGTTCCCAAATAAAAAAAAAAAATTGCTATTTACTTGTACAATGTATAGTATTCACATTAAAAATTGTCAGACTTTTTACAAAGATATGTTTTTATATCAAATTCTTGGTCCATGTTAAATTGTTTGCCCTTACTTAATATGCAATTTAAAATGGACAGAATCATGAACATTTTTGAGCATTTTTTTGCTGTGTCCAATTTTGGTTAAAGCAAACATACACTTCACAATATTCTTTTTTACTCATCAGCTACACAAGTTTCGGTTGGAAACAATTACTAAAACTCAGGTGCCTTTTTTGAGATCGATTGCATTTGCCTGTCGTATTTGAACTAAGATCGAGACATGAGATGGAATGCGTTAAACTCACCTGAGCATCGATAACCTCCCAACACCCGTTGCATAAGTTCGGGTTCCTCGAATAGCCTCGATTGGCTTAATAATAAACAAGCATTTTTCGCAGTCAAACTTGTCTCTAAATAGTTAACGCACGCTCTTGCTAAATGAGGCACAATGTATTTTTTCGCTACATATAATGTAGCTAGAACCGTATCAGCTTCTAACTGGATTTTCATCACAGTAAAGATATCTAGAAGTTCCAACGAAATTAAATAAAAATTAAGGAAATTTGATCAAATGAAACTTACTTCAATAATGTTAAGAAAGCTGAAGGTTCAACATCAGGTACTTCTATTGCATCTTTGCATTCCGCTAGTCCACCATAAAACATTGCATAAAATACTGAGCTGCCAGTTGCTAAGACATATTTGTGTGCCGGTATTACTTGTGTCGATCCAGGGCTGCCGACTATAAATCGCACATCTGCCATCAAGTCATTGTTGAACATAGCAGCATTTCTTTCTCGTACTGTTGGTTTTGTGGCCTGCCAATTAGGGTCTAGGGTGCTCAATGTATTCACCGGTGAAAGACATGGGCTTGTCGGTGGTGAACCTGGAGCACTTGCAGGTTGCATCACCTGTAGACTTTCACGTTGTGATATAATATGTGGTGGTGAGAGACTGAGGGAGCCATTGTTTAGAGTTTCTGCTGGAAATAGCAATTTTAATATATGAATATTCATAGGTGCATATTTTCATATGTAACAATATGGTTTGACTTTCTAACCTATTGATTTATTACCGACGTATAAAAAAAAACCAAGTTAAGTACGTATTTATCGGTCAAAAATAACAATCCATAAAGTAAATACCCCCCCACATTTTGCTTGCAAGTCCGCCCTCATATTTGTATACTATAAACTTACCGTTAACCCAAGCATTCGTTTGCGAGACTGGCATATTATCTTGTATTCTTTTCACGGGTTTAGTGCCCAATTTTTGAGTATAAATTGTTCATTGCCATTATTAACACTTGGTCGAGTTCGAAAATAAGCGCAATCGAACTCCCGACTCAACCGTTTACATGGACGCCATTTTGTGACTCCCAGAATGCCGTACCAAAATCAATTAACTTTCAAGAACACAAAATCCGGAGGCGGTTTAAAATTCGTTGTAAGTGCAATATATGCAGGAGTTTTTATTGTAATTTTATAAATGTTATAATTTAATAATATCTAGTGAAGTAATCATACCTACTCTGTTTAATGGAAAATTGAAATATGAAAATAAAAAGGAAAGGATCTAATATTTATTTACTTTATACCTATACAGTGTGATTGGTACGCTGAGATAAGTTATTACGCCCTCAATTTTCAGAATTTCTAAATGTTGAAGTAAGCGAATTTAAAATATCTAATTATTTTGATACTTTATAAGTACGTGTTTAAGCTACCAAAAATTATTCCGGGAAATATAAATAAAGGTTTTTACTGTAAAACCGGCTTTAGATTAGTAATTTCAGGAACACTGAGATTGAATGTTTATATTCTAAATACATAATATATGGATAATATGGTATTTATACATGTGTAAAGGCAAATCTTCAGAATTTGTCGTTGAGATACGAAGGCCCAACTAAATAAGTGCACAATAACAAAATACCTTTTGTAAAATATAAAATATTTATTTGTAACACAATTAAAATTTAAAAGTTAAAGAGTTATAAATCTTAACAAATTTTTAACTAATAATTAACTGCTTAGGTAAAAAGAACGATATTTTAAGAAATATGTACACATTTTCTTTTAGGAAAAATATATGTGTTAGCTGATGCATCAAACTTTAACGCCAGGATTTCTTTGACTTCATGTTTTGCAGAAATATAGAAAATAGACACCTATAGGTAATGTTACTTATGTTGGAAAAAATAAGTTTTTTTTCTCAAATATGTAAAGAGGGAATCTTCTATACTGTTTTACTTGCGAGAGATATATAGAGTCATTGCCCGTGCAAATCATTATTTTGCGTTTAAGATAAATATTGCAGAAAAAAACAGTTTCGTGCAAGGGTAATTAAGTGTGGTAAACGGGTAGAATAATTCATTTTTTTTGTTTGTTAAAGCACAGTCAAGAAACATCTCAATAAGTTTTTGGCCTCATTCGGTTATTCGAATTATTATTATTATTTCTATTTGTGCGAGAAATCTCTTTTTTTCTTTTTGAATTTACGGTTTCTCTTCAAAGTTTAATTTTATCTGGGTATACGGCAGTGGAGCTAAAGGACTATACAAAATGCACATATTTTATTTTTACGTTTCGACTTCTTTTTTTTTGCCCTTTTTCAACATCTCTTTAAAATAGGTTGCCTGCTTTTTCTGTTATCCATTATTTTGGGATGTTTCTAATACCTTTTTGGTAAGCGTTAACTTACATCTTTATAATAGTTTCAGTTTTCTTAAGCTTGAGAAATTCAAGACATTCGCCAAAATATCATTAATCTCTTAAGCTGTATACGCGTTTTCTTTTTCTCCTAGTGTTTAAATGTTTAAAGATAACATAAATTTCAGAAACCTCCCAAAATAATGTATCGCACAAAAAGAAGGCAATATATTTTAAGATGTTCAAAAAGGATAAAAACACGAAACGTGTGTTAAGCATTTTGTAATGGTTGTTTATTTAATTCCACTACCATATCCCAGAAAAGAATGAATCTTTTTATTACTACTATACAGCCCTTGTGATATCTTTGTGTTAAGGAACTTTTTGTTGCTCTGTGTTTCCTCTTTTGTTTCCATAAATAAGAAACTTTCTGAAACATCTATTAGAATGATTAGAATGAGTTGAAAAATTTCGTATAATTCTAAGAATTTTGCGGCTCTACCATTGACCCCTATCATCAACCAATAAGGCATTAGCTGTCCTCCTGAGAGGACACGATGTCTGAAAGGGTTAAAACTTTAAGGACTGTAGGTCCTAAAGAGGTGACTATTTCGAATTCGTAACGATATGGTAGTATTAAATACACGGATTTCGTATATAGATGAGAAATAAATGTAGGTATACAACAGAAAGAGATGTCAAAGGATAATGATAAGGTTAGGTATAAATACATTTTATTTCTCAGTTTCCCGTTCACATGTATGCCTTCTAAACTAAATTTTAGCTAAGAGATTAGAATAATATGGAAATTGTTTGAAGGGTAACATTCTTTTGTCCTTTAAGTCTGTTAAGAGAATATAGTTATACTCTTCTTAACAATGATAATGTCCTTCCTTGTTTTTCTACCTGCAAATCCGAACTAGACTGAAGCACGAACTGGCCGCCACCAAGGCGAGACATTAGATTCGAAGTGTCGTGTACCTACCCTAATAATCCAGCAAGAATGGGAGCGCGCAGTTTTCTTAGAATGGGAGAGGGTTCCCAGGCAATCATTCACAGCTTAATAACATGTTTACATATGTCAACAAATGCAAGCGATTGTAAGTACTCGAGAAATTATTTGCTAAATTGAATAATGAAGAACAAAAATATAATAACAATATTTTCAGTGGTGCGTTAATTTTAAACAGAAGTTTATATAATATTTTATTTTTACACGTCGGAATATATATGTACATATTAATTTTATAGTTATGGTAAAACCCAGGTCCGTAGTAGAATTGTGTTCACATGACTCTTTTAATATGAATAATGTGTTAATGTGCAAGTTCAATATATATTTTTTATAGGTAAGAATTATTATATCTTAAAAGAATGTTTAAAAATTGCTAATAATATTTTTTAAATCATATTTCTAGAGCTTTATATATACTAATATTTTATATTTTATAGTCACATATAATGCATTTTATAGGTATGACATTAAAACATCAAATAAATGTTTGTTTAGGTTAGTTTTCTAGCTCACTGGGATTACACCAAATCCACTAATGCATATTTTATCTTTTTCAGATATCTAAAGAGATATCTTGAATTCTGCACTCTTTTGCTTACGCGCCATAAAGTCATCTTCGCTATTTTGTTGTGCTTAAAATAAATACAGTAGCAAAACCAGTTTCGCGCAAGGGTAATGCGGTAAATGGATGAAAGGATTCCATTGTTTTGTTTGTTAAAGGCACGGGTATTATTTACAACTAAAAGCCAGCGATATTTTCTTGTTCAAATATAAATGTTACTGCGATGTCAACAAATGTGATTATTTTCGCATTTCCTTTCATGTTGTTAATAAAGTAAAAATAGATTTCGTACAAATAAACCTGTCAAATATATTTATGAAATGCGATAATAATTCTGTCATTATTCCAAGCATATACACTTGAAAATATTTGGACTCTCAAAATAACGCCTAGATCATTTTTATGGACCAGTCCTAACATTACTCTGATCACTAATGGACATCTTGCTCTATTCAAACTTGTTCGCGAAGCAAAACATCTTTTAAATCGAAGAAGGTTGAGTACGTCGTGTGAATTACAACAGATTGTAAAGGATTGTATTACACTTTATTTATGAAAAGCTAAATAATTACAAGTTATCCTAAACCCCGTGCTCCACATAAAGGTACATGAGGCTACATATACTAAGTAATGTTTGGATTACATAGCAATTGAAATGTTCCTACTCCAATTCAATAATATCCCTATTATTAATTAATAATAATAACAAAAAATCAATGTAAAAGTATAATAAATCGGTCAACTACTAGTTGTTATTATGATTGAACTCTTACAGCTTTGCATTTCAAAAATCTCAATAGATGTTTCCTAATGTTCACGCGTGCTTCACAAAACTTAGAAGAAAAATTTGAAAGAAAGAAAAAGGATATACGATGAAGAAGGTGCTACAGCAATACTGTGGATTCTATAGAAACAAATCCAAAATTATCCTTACGAAAAGGATCTGCACAGTTAAATCAGTTAATTAGCAAAATCACATTTACAAAGAATTTCTAAAGAAAATAAAATTAAAAATTATAAAGTAATTCTTGTACGAATCGTCAAATTCAATTATCGAAACCACTACTCCGTCCGAGAAACGTTTTCCACATTGCGTGATTTTTAACATTGCTCCCTCCTAATTTGGGTCAGTGGATTCGATAGAAAATCAGCTAAAACCCGTATATCATCGAAACGCAAGATTTAGTGAAAACATCGCTGTTGTGCATGAGAGTTTACGGGAAAACCCGAGCCAGCCAATTTCTCGTCGTTCACATGAATATGGCCTTTCTGCGACTGTAACTTAGCGAATTGTGCGTCAGGACTTGGATCTGCGCTTGTATTGAACCCTATTGAATGAGGAATTTAAGCTTACTATCTATAGACAACCCCGTGTGTTCGCGGAATGGGCTCTGGAACAGTTGCAAGTTGTTCCAAATTTCGCCAAAAAAATCATCTTTAGCGACGAGGCTTATTTTTTGATGAATGGATGTGTGAACAAGCAAAATTGTCGGATTTGCCATAGTACCAATCTATGGGAGATACACCAACACCACTCACACACAATCAACATCATCGGTCCGCACTTCAAAACGCTATTGCATCGTCATAACCATCAACGGCGACCACTACAGATAAATGATGAGCAACTTCTTGTGGTCTGCACTAGATGATATGGATACCGACGTCGTGTGGCTCCAACAAGATGGTGCTACATGCTACACAGCGAATACCACGATAGACATTCTGCACGAGCGATTTGAGGGCAAGCTTATCTTGTGGCGACCATGTGAACTGGCTATGGAGATCGTGTGATTTAACGCATTTAAACTTCTTCCTTTGGGACTTATCTAGTGAACAATGGATGCCCTCAAAGTCAACATAAGGAACGCCATCCAGCAAATTCAGATAGATTGTACGACAGAGTCATGAGAAATTGGTTGTACGCCAGAGTACGCATAGTTAGTACGATGTTGTTACTAACAATGAAGGAATCAATCAAGATATTTATTAAAGAAATAGTAAAGGAAATCTATAATGAATAAGTGTAAGCTTAATAAAGCAAGAGAAATTATAGAAACGTAGTAAAGATTATGTTACAGTCATCCTTTAATATGGCCACCTTTGTTGTTTAGGCGCAGATTGGTCATGGCCTAACCAAGCTTGTTGCTCTCAGAAGCCTTTTTTGAGTCAATCGTTGAAAGGCATCGCTCATTCCGTCTTTCATATTTTACGGTGGTGTGGGTGTTTACTCATATTGTGGTTACATATGGCCAAAGAAAGGAAACTTAAAAATGTTATGTGAAGAGATCTTACTGATAATGCAACAGGATCTCCTCTCCCAATCTATGTATCACTCCACGCTTTATTTAAAAATTCTCGGACTCTTAGAGTAATTATATCAGCTAGGACCACTATCATATTGGAACCACATAAATCTTCTAATTAGCAAAGTACATTAGTCTACCAAACCTGCTGATTCATTTTGCAGGAAATGCCTATGCCCTAGCATCGTTAAGGTTACCATAGAAATAATACCAATTACATTTACGTAGACGGTATCATTTTAAATAATCCATGAGGCGGATTCAAAATATCACATAAAGTTTTGAGTTCGTTAGTTGTAAGATATCTTTCATTCCAATAATTCATATTTCAAGGCATTTTGAATAACTCTAACAAAAAGAAATAATACGAACTCTTAAGAACAAAACATAACAAGAATTTTGAAGAAATAAATATTGCGGATAATAACACTAGGACAACAACAATAAATTTTGGAAATTACCTTCGTACTTTTATCTTAATTATTGTCATAAATAACAACTGCTGAAGAAACCTTAATGTTCCAATTCATATTTCTGTGATAAAAACATGGTGTTCTATTCTGAAATCTATTGTCTTTAGATACCTATAGGTGGTGTTATATAAGTTGAAAAAATTACTAAAAAATGAATCTGATGACATAAACATATACAGGGTGTTACATTTGAAAAAAAAAATAACGGTTAAAATTATTGAAATTCAGATTACTTTAAGAACATGCATAAGTATAAGATAATGAAAATATTTTATATATATTATGTTACCTATTACGAAAGATTTAAAAGATTTATTAGATAAATAATAGGTAATAAGCAAGATATTTGTTTATTGTTTTTTCTTTTGTTTAAAAGAATATCGTACGAATGATATTTTTTCTTAAAAGTTCGAATATCTCAAGAAGTCAATTAAGATTTGTCGTAAGGTATGTTAGACAATTATGATTTGTGAATTTAAATTAAATTTAGTAAATCAAGGAATTCAAATATGTAATGTTGAGTACGTTATGTTTAGTACTTCCATCGAAGAGAGATGAGGGAATAAAGCTGCATCGCGTATTAACAAACCCAAATACCGTATCTATGTTCCAATAATTTGAAATTACAAAACACTTCATTTCAAATAATTTGTACTGAAAACAGTTTCGGATGAATTGATTAAGCATGATTGAGCGATATACGAGAATGACAGGCCGCATATTTTAATCATAGTCCAGACAAAATAGACAAATTAATTACCTTCATAGGTTTCTTGATTTTCATAATTTTCATTTAACTCCTGGACATCGTCATCTAGACTGAACAGAGTGTTGAGAATAGATACACTGCTTTGGTCCGGGTCGTGGGTTTTGCTGACATAATGGGCACATCTGTAGAGTAAATACCAAACGTGGGTCTGACCCAGCACCCAAGTTAGTGCGTGGCGACCTGTGTTCAATCCGGATTGCTCTGCACCGAGCATAGCACCTGCATAAAGAATACTAATTAATTTATTGATTTTGAGTAACAATATTTATTGCAATTTATTTATAAGCAAACATTACCTAATAGCCATGTGAATAACTACGAAGTTGTTATGTTTGTAATGTCTGTGTCCAATGTATGTATGTATTTAATACTCAATTTTTAATGTTCTTGTTTATTTATAACAATACAACAATTGTTTGGATTTTTTAAGGATCTATTGTGAGTTTCCTTTATGGGAAACTAATCTTTATGTACCAAAAATTAATTTGGCAGAGAACAACATTAACGAATACAGAAGTAGTGTAGTATGTAAAAAGAATCTGTAAAACAGATTTAAAAATATCAGCATTAGAAATGGAAAGCTAATAAATCCATAAGCAAATTCTTACATTTAATTAATTTTATTTCCTTGCACCCAACTAAATTGGATGTCTCCTAGATATTCTAATAAATAACTTTTACTTTTTCTATAACTGATTTTCATTAATTTTATAGCTGCCGGTTCTTCAGCATGTCTGTCACACTACATTACGTATTCATAGATCTGTTTTTCTTCTTATGAATATTAAATATACAAGAGCTTTTCATTATGAAAGAAAAGACTGCTTCATTTAATGCAATAATACATACACTCTGAGATGAATAAACATTTACCTACGCGTCTATAGGAAGTGATTCCTCATTCAAGGTGATTGTGTGTAATGACACAAAAGAATTGCATTGAAAAGGTAAAGTAGCAGTTCATCGATCTTTTAAAATGGTACATATACATGTAAAAAAAAGGCTGACACGAAAATTATTCAATAAATTTTGCTCTGTAGGCTATACAAGGTGTTGTAATTCTTTTGCACATTGTAATAAAATTATACTGATTACTCTACAAAAATAAATATTCCGGAAAGTAATTCAAGATTTTCTAAACGAAAATTGCAATAAATGCAATTTGCAATGCTTTTAAAAATAACATTCATAAATTGATGCATACATGTATAAACAAATATTTGGAGTTTAAATCGAAGTATGTAAATGGGCTACATTGGAGTAAAATATTTTCGTGAAAATCAATATTTGCACGAAAACATTATTACAAAATAGGTACCTTCGTAATAATGGATAACGCATTCTGTACCTGTATTCTTAGATATCATTGTATATACAGAGTATTTCATTGTGTTTCTCTCCCAAAATTTTATATTCTTTTTTTTTTCATGTTTCGGAGCCGTCGATAATAATTTCCTTATTTTATCCTCGCAATAGCATCACTATTATTCTGTATAAGTACAAGTTAATGAAAAAGAAATAGGTACTAGCTAATATAGCAAAATTCATGTTTAGCTCAATCAGCTAATACTCCACTTTCATTTCGCGTTGAATTCATATGAGACTGCAATTTGTTGTTGCACTGGGTAATTATGGAAATAATAGTTAATTTAGTTCATTCGGATAATCATAAAATGTAGAAACCGATTTTGTCAAAAATATTTCAAGAAACATTAAAACGTAGGCTACTTAGCTATTTTGATAAATTTTCTTTATTCGATGAACAACAATACGGATACCTTAAAAACAAGTCAACGATACATGCAGTATGCGATCTAATTAATAATACATATTATTGACGGATTTGATAATTCTCTTAAATTTTCAGTTATTTTAAGAGCTTTTGATTGTGTCTCTCATAAAATTTTACTTCAAAAGCTTTTTATTATGGCATTAGAGTGGATTCATTAAAAAAAATTGAATCTTATTTGACGGACGGAAAGCAGAGTGGTAATAAATAAGGTCAGATCAGAAATCAGTCGCTCGATGAGTACCACAAGGTTCAACACTAGGGCCAATACTATTTGTAATGTATGTAAACGATTTGTGTATAAATTTGCAAATTTGTCGATCTATAATGTATGCAGATGATATAACTTTTTTTCTTAAAGCCGATAATGAAACTCCTTTAAATAAAAAAGAAACTGATGGACTAGAGAAAGCTGAACTCTGGTATCAAGCCAGTAAATTGAAACTTAACAATGCAAAAACATAAAAAATAATATTTGAAGTAAAATCAAGGAATAAAAATGCTGCAAAATTATTGCAAATACCCATCGATTCGGGCTTAACTTGGGGAAACCACGTTGACTATATTTGTAGAAAATTAAATATTACGGTGTATCAAATAAGAAATATAATTCAAATGACTGATGTTGAAACAGTAAAACTAGTATATTACAGTAATTTCTACTCTAATGTAAATAATAGTAGATTATGGATAGGATTTTTAAAATTCAAAAGAATTTCACAAGAGCTATTAAAAAAATAGAGAGTAAAGAACATTGCAAACCTTTTTTTCAGGAATTGGAGATCTTGACGGCACCGTCTTTATTTATTTTCAACATTTTGATATATACGAAACAGAATAACACTATTTTTAAGACGCAATCAGATGTGCATAGATACCCTACGAAGCTTAATAGTAATTTGAGAATACGCTGTCATAGATTGTCCACAACGCAACGGTCCATAAAATGTCAGTCCACAAAATTCTTTAATTCACTGCAACATGATATTAGAGTATTGCCATTAAAACAATTCAAATCAGCTGTAAACAATACTTGATTAATTGTGCTTTTCATGCCATTGAAGATTTTTTTTTGTTACAAAATCAATATGAAACACACATTTGTTTAAGAACGGGAATTTTCTTTTATACTTTCTTTGTATTTTTTTCTGTGACTTTCTTTTTGTATGTGTTACTTTATACTGTGGAAATAAGGTTTTCTATCTATAGATCTACCTAGATAATATTGATTCGTGACTGTAATTATGGTAGTACTAAATAAATCTTGGGATTGCAGTCAGTGGGCAAAATAAAAGAGTACTTTTTATACCAAGCTTTCGATCTTTATTTGAGATCTTCTTCAGGGCTGCACAAAGAAATTGTGTATCTATCTAGCGCTACTACTCCGGGTGCCGCAATTTATAGATTCCGGTCCGTATTTTTTTTTTTATTTACAAATATATTTTAATAAAAATCGTGAATGTTATCTACTGAAAATTTGCAGTTCTTTACCCTATATTTTCATATTTTATCATTTATGGTTTCACCGGTAATAAATATAAATTTGCCATTTTAAATAGAACATCCTGTATATTTTTGCTTATTTGGTCCGAAAATATTTAATTTATTGGTCTCTTTTTTAATCTTTATCTTTCGGTCGTAGCGTCGCGATTTTGCGAAAATCTTCCTAACTGTAAATATAATATCAAGATATTGCAAATTAATTAGTAACAATTACTCTTTTATTTTCTACACCTACTAGAAGGCGACAAACTACACTTTCGCAGTTTTCTCATTTAAAACTCATTTGTTTAAATAGAACGTCATGAGACCTCTGTGACAATTTGAAACATAAATTCTTTCCGAATTTAGTGATATGAAACACTTTATATTCTCGTTAATAATTATTACTCTCTGTAGATAAAAAAATGTTGGGGTAGGTAAGGTAGACTTACAGCCTAGTACTTTTTGACACATGCAAATTTTTTATCAATAGAGCAGAATTACGCAGATTCTTAATATGCAAAAATATACACGTGTTTCATTGTCAAATGTCAGATGTATCTTTATTTTCTGTGAAACCGGAAATGATATACATAATATGAAAGCAGATTAGGGAATTGTAAATTTTTAGTAGATACTAGGTAAATTGCAATAAAATACATTTAATAATAATAGTAATAATTCCTTCTTTATTTCATACAATATTTGATCAATCAATATGTACATACCCAGATTTTAGTATTAGCTATCATTCCACTTAACCAATTAACGTCAAAAATTTCCCTTATATTCACTTAATATCCATTTCAAATGATGAAACATGTATATATCTATATAAAAGTGCACGTAATTATTTTTTTATTAGTTACTTTATGTGTTTCTTTTTATTGTTTTATTGGTAAGTTCCTTTTTATTACCTTATTACAGAATTTTATTTTCCCTATGTAGAACGTGCAACACTTAAATTTTGGTTTTAATAAATTAGTCTTTGCGAAAGAGTGAGTATTGTACAATATATACAGGGTTTCCAGTGGAACCGTCTAGTTAGAAGTTTTTTGGCTTAACGAAACTTTTCAGCTTTTAAAATTTGGGGTTTGTAATAATTGGATAGTTTTAAAAAAACTTCGCCATAATAACAATGCTTAGATCACATTACCTGTTTACAAAGGTGTGGGCTAGGTTTGGAAAAAAAGTAATTTGAACATAATAATTACATTATATTAACTACAGTTGTGGTTAGCGTAATCGTTACTTCTTAATAATATTCACTTTGTTAATTGAAGAGTATTTATTGTTTAAGTGAAATTAATGGATTTGTTAAATTAATAAAGTAGAAATAACAAAATAATATGATCGCTTTTAATACCAATTAGTTTCTTAATTTTCGCAATATCTCTAAAATAAAGGAGATTTTATTAGTGTGAGGATTTGTTTGTTGATTTCATTAATGACAATACGAAAATCTCGAGGGAAGTTGGCAATTGGTGAATATAATTATTATTGATATGTCAACGGGCCGATTAACATTAGCTTTTTTGCTTCAGAAACAGCAATTCGTAAATTTTGAGGTATGTTCACGATCTTGGTTACTTAATTGGTAGAGCGTTCGTCCGGTAAACGAGAGTATGTAGATTCGAATCCTGCGTGAGGAGAACATTTTTTTTTGGGAAAAATTTCTCTTAATTACAGTTATTAGCAGAAATACATTAATTTGTTAATTTCTTACTGTAAAAAGCTTGCAATCTTTGCAAATTTGTTCGAGTTAACAAAGCACCGATGTTGTCTCAACAATATGAAAGTAATTGAACCAATCCATCTCCTCTCAAACTGGGTAGCACGGTTCAACTCGAGGGCGTTGCACCTGGGAGCATGTGAAATCGAAGAGGGAAACTTACTTAGACTGGGGCCCTCTGATATCCTTCACTTTCTGAAAGGAATAGGATTGGAAGGCCAGCTGTAAAGCAGCAAGAATAGGGGACACAACAGATCTTTTAGGTCGCAGTGTAACATCACCCTTCCATTTACTTACATACATACAATTGAACCAATCCAACATTTTTACAAAGTGTTAAGACTATACTGAACTAAATAATTTATTTGAATATATTAAAACTTTCTAACCAAACACTTTTTCAGTCAATAGTGTACATTTTTGCACATATTTGAAACAACAGAAGGCATGTTTCAAAAAAACCTTATCGGTTTTTCGGTGCAGTGGTCTAAAAATTAGTGATATGTCAAAGCATTTTGAAATCTGGAAAACTCAGTTTTCATCAAGCTTTCTATAAGATTTCGTATACCCATCTTCGATAATTCTCTTTCAAATTACCTACTCGTTCTATTTGTAAACGCTGTTACATGCCTGGAAAAATTTACGTTGGTATAGGCTATGACATCAACACTACAATAAATTATTGTTGTAAGTAAATATTATTGTTACAACAATTGTTTTTTACAATGTTCAGAAAGTTGCATAGAATATCTGAAAATGGATCTTATTATATTTGAAAATTCTATCGACAGATGCTTTCGAAGTGCCGAAATCTGTGTTTCGAAATGTTCTAAAATATTAATTCTATTTCCGTCATGCTCAGAAATAGGTTTATTGCGGTAGTTTTTTAGTTTTAGACTATTGAAGATACGGTATAGGTTATGTTACAGCAAATCCGTATAGAATTTCATTTTACACCCAGAAATATAAAAATACACAGGTTGTTCTGGTTAGAAAAATTGAGTTTTGCAGCTTTCAAAATTCTGTTACTAATTTTTAGATACCCTGTAAGATACGATACGAACTTTTTACTACGTTTTGGCGAAACAGTGTTAGTAGTTGATAATGTTCAAATGGAAAACGTCTGACCCTTAAAGCGAGCGAAGATTAATCAATTTACAACAGCGTCAAATTTTCGTAATATTTAGAAACAGTTGATAATAGGTATAGGAAACCCTATGTCTAATCGTCATAGAATATTATGGTGAATTCAAAAATGTAATAATATATAGGGTGTCCTATTTAAAATAACAAAGGTAATGGTGACTTCCGGTATACCGTAATTTCAAGAAACTTGAAGATATTTTAAAAAGAAAGCAAGTATCAAACTACATATTGCAAACTCCAAACTTTTAAAACTGAAAATTTTTGTTAGGCCGAAACACTTCTAGCTAATCAATTCCAGGGAAGACCGTGATTGTATGATCAGCGTGAATGGTGGATGTACTTTGTATGTAATTCAAATCAATTAAGTATATATTGTGTTATAAATGGGATTCTTTTGAAAAATGAGGTACCAGAGAATTATTTTCGTTTCTTTGCTAGGATTTACCTACTTTGATTTACTTTAGTTAATTGTAAGATCGGGGGGAAATATTTAAATTTTAGTTATCACTAAAAAATATATTGAATAGTTTTCTATTGTTGGGAACTTTTTGTGTTTTTTTAGCTTTAATTTTTTTTATTTTAATAAATACTAACACTTAAATCTTAATAAATTATACAATATTTCAAAACGGTACTTACTACAATTTATATTTACGACATGACATAATATCCGTTATACACTAGCACACAGTGACAATACTGCACCATTCATTCACGTTTGCACAAAACAAACGCACGCACGATGCGTAATATCGTGTATGCGGTGTTTCTTGGGACTTCGTTTAGTGCTCAGCGCTTCCACAGGTTAAACTGGCTCTGGATACCTCTTAACCCACACTTTGTTGAATGCATCGGCCCACCAAAAGACTCCTTCCTTCCTATACTACGACTCCGTGTACAGTAGCAGCACATGGTACAATAGCGTCTGCTGAGGAGGTCATCCAGTGATTCGTAAGCCCCGGAAAAATCTGAAAAGCATTCGAAGAACGTGTCAAAGCGGTGCATGTATAGGTTGATATTTAATAGTTTCTTTAGGCGCAAATGAATTTGTATTAGGCCTGTATACCGTGTTAACAAACGTGGCGTTATATAATCAGTGGAATTCCTTATACGTTGCATGAAAGTGTTTATGGATTTAAATCACTTGCAAAGGCTTATTTGTATGGTTTAATTTGAAACGAAAACAAAAGAGCAAATTAGCCGTCATACGTAGTGGCAATTAAAATTTGCCGTAAATAATCTATAAACCAAAATAATCTAGTGAGTAATGGGTGTCTCATCATAGGAATTTATAATGTTGAACAGGTGGGTTTTCGTTTTAATTGCGACATGTGATTATAATTGTTAGTTAATAAATGTATGTTATAATACGGAGTGTGGCAATATTAACCATTAGATGTTGGGTGATTGTTGTTATTATTATTTAATTACATAGCTATCGTTTGTCATTATCATAAACTACATATCCAAGTAATGAGTTTTAATTCAATTAACTGTTTTCCAAAATTTTTGAAAAAGTGATGTATTCGCGTTTATACGATTATTTTCGACGTTTTTCTTTATTTTCACCATGTCAGTTTGGCTACCTAAAAATTAAATCTATAAATGATGCTTTATATCACGTTGTTCAAAATATTTATAATAAGCTGGATAATAAATTGAGAGCGGCTACCTTAATTTTTTATCTATTTAAAGCATTTGACCCGATGAATCACAAAATCTTATTAAAAAAACTTGAGCAGTACGGGATTAAATGGCCGTGCTTGGAATGGATCGAGTCATATCTGAAGGATCGCTCCTAGAGTGTGGCTATCAGTCAAAAAATAGAACAATATTTTCGCAGAAAACAATAAGTAATACCGATGTACCACAAGGATCAGTGCTGGGTCCTTTATTATTTTTAATATTCAACAACAGCTCGTAGCTTAACTCACAAAACTAAGAGAGACGGTAGGAAGAATACGGCTTATATTTGTGGGTCGGTTGCATCATCTATATTTGCCATTCGGGTACTTAAATTTAATGTGACAACCGAGGTACTTATTACTTAATTATAAATTATGCATTGAATCACGGTTGAGATATGGGATAATGCTATGGTGTAAATCAATAAAGCTTAAAAGATTGTTTACTTTTCAAAAAGAGGGTCTACACACTATTTTTAACCTGAGTAGCAGGGAATCATGTGGGGAAAATTTCAGGAGTAATGGTATTCTCCTGTTGGGTTGCTTGTATATACGGTCTGGTTTAAAGCGACCGCATCGATTACCCGTATTTCTCATATTGTTTGTGCCAAGCGTTCGGACTTGCTATGATGCGCTCGCTTAGAATAACACAGTATATGAATGTGCTGTATATACACACAGAAATTTAACTGATTTTGCTGCAAATGGCCATTTTAATTCGGCATATACTACGCGAAGTATCTGTAACCTTAGTATACCATTACATAAGACGGCGCAGTTTGAGCGGTCTCCCCTTTATAATAATGTAAAAATTTATAATAAGCTGCCACCGGATTTGAGGCTGGCTCACGCAGCACCCTAACTTAAAAAAAAAAGCTTAAAAACATATCTTTTAGACAAGTGCTATTACAGCGTGAATGAATTCTTTGTGAATTAATAATTTGTGTAGTATCTTTATTATTATATCATTATGTTCTATTTGTATTATAATGAATCTTTTATGTACATGACAAGGCACATATTTGCTTTGCAAATCCGAATGCAAAATAAATTATTATTATTGTTATTAATTTAATGAAATACATAATTTTTAACATTTTTGAACATTTTCCAATAATTCAGCTAAAATTGGATGGCTGCATTTAGAGTTCAATTTTCGATAGTAATTTTATTTCGAAAATACTTAAAATATAAGTATTTCTGGTCTAACCTTTATACAATTCATTATATGAACTAGTTGAAATTATTTTGCAACACTAAGAAAGCATATTCAAAGGTAGTAATTCATTGAAATATCAAAAGGAATGCAGAAAAAATTAACGCAAGGTTATTTTTTTATTATTTTATTATTATATTTTAGATAATAAATTATGCTTATTTAAGTTTTAATTACAATGGTTGCTTTTATTTCCCATAGTTTTGTGATATAAAAGACTTGAGCAAGCAATATAACATATCAACATAGCCTCATTCTGAGTATGCCGCTATCAAAATCTTCTAACAAGTAAGCAAAGGGCATGCGGTAGCAAAAGCTGTTCTGTGAATCGTTCAGGGAGTTCCAGCGCCAGTCACAGCGCTAGCGGTTATCGCTTCCAGTACCGTAACCCCTGAACGCATCATTGGTAGAGAAACGCGACTTATGCCCGGTAACATAAAGCTTGTGTAACCAAGTGATTAGTTAATCATTTGTTAGCACCAACAAATTGTTAAGTAAAAATCGAGTAACATAAACTTTTCCATTTGTTAAATGTCGAGTAATTAGTTGAAAACCGATTAATGGCTGTTGAAAACTAGTTAACTGTAAGTTTACTAAACTTGATAGTTCCTTTTGTTTCCGATAGAGAGCCAACTTGAAACTTTGACATATTCACCTGGAAATTCAGCAATTGAGGTTTTGCTTCTGGCTCATGTCAAGTTTATTATAACGATTGCAACCATAATAGATATATGGAAGATGAATCATCGTCCTCCAATGAAGGACTATTTGATATACTAGAGGGGGACGACATAGACCACGACTGTTCAGAGAAGAATCATGTATAAGAAAAAAGGCAATAAACCAATTATTCGGTCTTGTTGATTGTTCTTTCTTCATAAAGTTGTATAATGTAAATAATTACTCTTTCATCCTTAACCCAGTAGTATTCTGAGAATTAAATTTATATGTATTTTTTGTCCATATTCCGTTTTTTTTTGTTTAATAGATACTCCGACGGTTTTTTTATTTTCAACTACTCCTTTATAATTTTCAATAATCCCTAACAATGTGTGTTTTTCTTGTTCCGTAAAATTTCTGGCTCTTCTCACGGCTTCCTGCATTTTCCTACTCATTATGATGCATAGTCTCAAATTTAGTGATAATATTGTCAGAAATCAAACGTTGAAATCACAACTACCTAGCCTCCAAAATTATAAAAATGTAATGTAATAATCACTAAACGTTTTCTAAACTTACTGCCGCTAGCTTATTGCAAATTAATTGAAGAGTAATCAAATTGAATCAAAAATGAAAATTCTGTCAAAATGTATCAAATGTTCCGCCAAATTGATGCAATCATGCACGGCAACTTTCGTTGGACATTCGGCAAATTTCGTGCTTTAGTAAATCTTAACAAATGTGTAACTACCGGAATAGCGGTAGTTAAGTTAACAACTGATTTAAAAAATGATGATGTTCTTTAAAAAACCTTTATGTTACTGATTTTTGATGTTATCCATTGATTAACTTTGACAAATTGGTAACTATTGTTTATGCTGCCGGGCATTACTGTGAAAAGTTTGATTATAACGTAACTGTGCGAAATAGTGAATTCCATTTAAAATGCATTGTTACTTCAAGCAGACTTTCAAACTTTTACGCACAGCTGTCAATAATGACGTTGTTTAGGAATTGAAAATATATAAATAATGAGGAATAGATAAAGCAAAGTTATTACTTATTACAGGAAAAGTAGCAAAGCTGCGTAGTACAAAAGAACATAGATGCGGGAGCCTGAAAAACATCATAGTGCTTAAAGATTTTTTTTTTTTCTTATCGATAGAAGAAGTGCATATAACCTGTGATGCATGATGTTGAGTTATACATACATAGCGTACATATGCTGAACTGTATACAGGACTTAATTTTGAGTATTCTTTCACAGTTCTTCCCGAAATGCACTACAGAACTCCTATCTTAAAAAATCCATAGGTAATTTATTATTTACTCTCTCCAAAACATTTATTTTGCAAAATTCAACGTAATTTAGAATTTATTGATTGCAAATTATTTAATCAGTTACTTTGTCTATAAAGGAACTAGACAATTTTTACTCAATTATAAGATGAAAGTATAGAAGTACTCGTTTTAAATTGTAGGCTTCTTTCTGTCTAATTTTTTTAAGTTTATTTTTCTTTCTTTTTGTATAAATACGTTTATGAAATAAATATTTTATTGTTATTATTATTCATATATTAACCTTATTAGAAGAGTTATACTATAATAACAGTTATTATAAAGTTTGTTGTCATTGTTTGTATTATCTAATTTTCGGTGTAGTATAGTTTAAAAAAATATATCAATATATCACGAATCGCTCCGACTTATTCATTAATATTAGGTATATAAATAAATAAATTTCTTTTACGTAATTTTCCTTGAAAATCCTGAGGTAAACCAAAAATCTAACTAATCGGAAATTCCACAAATTTCATCGGTACCAGTCGTTTTCTAAAAATAATACGCCCATAAACGTAACTGTTACCTTTGCAACTTTAACAACGGCCTATATAAAACGGCACCTTTCTTTGCCTCGCTAAATAATGTTAATAAAGATCGATGAACTCTGCTACCAGCAGCGTCAGTTATGCAACGTGGATAACATTACATTGCCTTACCTACATACATAACCATAAGCGAGTGGCCGTGACCTACTGTTTGATATTTGTCAGCAAATCTAGGCATCTTTTGTTGAAAGCCTAAAATGATGCATATTTCGTTTGTACCAGGGAAATCGAATTATTTTATTGTTAATTATTGTATTAAGTATTAGGTTATTTATAAGTATTAAAAATTCGAAACAATTTCCCAGAAATAAATTTACATAAATATCTTTCCTATTAATCCTGTTCTGTTCTTATGTTTGCAAGAAACTAGGGTGGAATATACGGAAATTTGAATGGAAATTTAAGGCTATAATATTATTATTCTAATATCATAGGTCAACCATCTGTGTGGCTTTGCAAATTAGATTATTTTGCATAAACGGAATTTACAACAAATAAAATGCTTTGTGTGGGCGCTTAATAAAAATAAAATCCTTGTTTCGTCTGTTTTTGTTTTATGTAAAACTATATACCTTTCCTATACATTTTTGTTATAGGAAATAAATAAGATAGCAGAAGGAGAATAATGCAAATAATATATTGCTTAAAGTCATGAAAATATAAAAAAAAATGTAGCTAGCTTTTTCAAGGTTGTGCCAGTCGGGGAAGCCAGAAATATACAGCGTCTGAGCAGGTGTGAGGCATTTTACTCCAAAATAAAGAAATGCCTTAAAACATGTATACTCTTGCTCCAAGCTGGCAGGCCAAGGAATTTTCCTGAAACCATCAACTTAATGTAAATATGGGTAAAACCAATCTATTGAACGCTAAAACAGTGCTTAATTCAAATGCAAGCAAACAATATTTACTGACAATGACGCGAAGTAGGTTATAATAGAGCATGCATGAGAAATGCAAAAACTTGAAAGCATCTGCAAGAGCAAAACGATAAAAGAATAACTAGCTTGAAATAAAATGGTGGGCTGCAGAGAGAAACGCATTAAGTCATAGTTTGATTTTGTTAGATTTTAAAAAATGTAAAAGTAAAAAAGAAACTGAATATAATAGCTGTTCGATATAAGGTGGTGAAAAATAATCCAGTAATAAGACTTGTCTAATAAGCATATCTGAAGCAACCCTAAGCAACGGGCAGCTATACAACTATAAAGTGCTGAATCTAAAACTCCGATTCCATGTAGATATGATTGCATAGAACAATCCTAACCCAATTTTGTTGAAGATGGAAATAACTGCAGGGAAGATAATGAGAAGTATCCAATTTAATTTTCATGAGATTGCGTTGTTTTCCCAATTTAGCCAGATGAACCATCCTTTCATATTCCAGAATGTTCAAATGTCTAGGAATTCATCTTAGAAAGATGCTTTGGTTGTCATAGGATAAGTTATACAACTTTTCTAAATTGCTAAATGAGACAATACTGGACACTTAACGTTTTCAGCGGCTCCACATGCTCGACTTTAGCATACTGGTAGCATTACCAACAGAGACTGTCAATTTATTAAGAGGACGCCACTGCTGCAGTCATTGTTGTGATGTTAATTTTGACGGTCATTGAGTATAACTGAGAATGATTGAACATTATTGCTGGAGTAATTCTGATGTATTTCCAATTCAATTTATTGGTGTTTGGTTTGTTTCTTGCTATCTTTAGTACCATATATTATATTGGCTTGAAACGGAACGACTGCGAGAACTAACTCATCTAAAGTGCAAAGATTAACATGTGTATGCTTAACTGAAACAGTGAGGCTCTGCAAATGCAGCAAGGTGTTAAACTTTAATCTTTCTACACTTTAATAAAGAGTATGGCCAAAGGGATCACACGCAATTTTTAGACTTGGTGATTTTGACACAAGCAAAAGATTTTACAATTTTATTTGAAACTTAAAGCAAAGATGTCATTGCATTAACTTCCAAATAAAATATTTTTTCCTGTTGTTCAGTCTATCCTACAGGGACGCACTGTACACATATATCAATTGATAAAAACCGCATTTTGTTAAAACCTAGCATTTCTGATCTGAATGAAGATGGCGCTTGTTTGTATTCATATTTATTATTTCTTGTTTTAATATACTTATTATGTTTTCTCGGTTTTACATATGTTGCGTTAAAAATTTGTTGTTTTCCTGTACTGTTACTTCTTTCATACTAATCCCTATTGGACATTTTAAAGTTTGAGCTATTGAAGTTCTATTTGCCACCAAAAGTGTATTTTGGGAACATGGCCATCTAGGTATCTACTTTTAACCAATTTATTTCAGATTTAGCTAATAATATTCAAAAATCCTTATTTTTACGCAAAGATGTTACGTCATTTACAATATATTTTAACTTCATTCTGTAAGGAGTGAGATCTGTACCCTACCTAGAAACTCAACGCCGCGCTGTATTAATTAATTAACTAATTACTGATCAATGAATTGCCATCACCTAATTGACACTTTTTTTTAATATTCGTCACTTTTAGTGACATGGACGCTTTTATATTTTGAAACCTGAAACATTGATATATTGCCCATATAGCGAATCAATTGTTCTAATTAGAGTTTCGAAATGTCCGTATCATCATCGATTTTCTTACTTGCGTCAATGAAAAAAAATTCGTCTGAAATATAAGCGAACCCTGTTGAAATACTTGCTCTTTTGTTATATAAGCACTCCAGTCGTTCTATAGTCCAATGCATTTCGCAAGTTTCCAACGAAGCTTAGTGCCTTGTGAACGAAACATGTTGTGGGTATCCACTATCCACCGAATATACACACGGGTATTATGTCACTTTCACGTTGCTGCGAATGCTTAACGGATTTTATATAAGGTCTAGTTGTAATTACAGAATGCTAACTAGAATACCATCAGTAGTTGATTATTTATTCAGATGAATTACTGTTCGCTAGTACGTGATAAACTTGCACTCGATATGATTATAAATAAATTGCAATAATGAATGAACTAATTGCTTCAAACCATCAACAGGTAGTAAGATAATCAATTGCCACGGTATACTGCGGTATAAATTAATGTTGTTTGAAGTGTTAAAATAGGTAGTTCTCGATTATTTTGATATTGTTACATTTTAAGTTTTCTATTCCACTACCGGTTTTGGCATACCGGACTTTCATTTCAAAACTAGCCACCCGGAATAACTTTTAAAATACTTACCTTGAATTGAATTTAACAAGAAAACAGGTCAATTTTGATTTTCAGGGAGACAAATCTTACATGTGTCTGCGACCCCATAGTTAAGTTCAAATACTAAGGGGTGTTGAGTGATACGTCTTTGAAAAGGTCTTGTTATTAGCAATCTTTTGGTGCTTTATTAATTTTTAAAATCGGATCATTGTTAGATAAAATGATACTTGTTAAAAGCAACAGCAAATTACTAACATTACGTTTGTAATTGAAAGAAGGTACAAATGTAAACACTGATGTAAAAACTTAAAAAGTTGAAGATAGGTATTTATTAGTGCTGTGCATTTTAACCGGTTAATCGGTATTATCATAACCGGTTAATCGGTCACGGTGATTATTCGGTCGGGACGATGATCGGTGAATTCGATTGAACCATGAATTAAATCGTACATTCTAGACATCTAGAGACTTGCTTGAGTAAATACGGCATCGTGCAAGTTATAAGTACGTAACATACATGCATGTTTTTGACGAGCATTTATATGACGATGTGTGTTACCTGTACGTAGTGATTAGTTGCTGGCATCGTCAGGAACAATTAGAAAAACTTATATACTATCTCTTACTTACTTATCTCTTTTTTGTTTTACTTTTTTTTTATTAACGCGTATATAACATTTACTGCCTTATATTTGACATGTCGAAATATATGACTTGTCTATAATACACATCATTTAAAAAGACAGAAGGGATGATTTTACTTTCACGTTATATACACAAGAAAAGAACATTAGTAAAGTCCTTAAACTTCAAAAATACCTTTTTACTTAAATGAAGAAGCAGCGTTACTATACCTTATTTTTTCCAGTTATTTTTTGCCAATTTCATGACTGTTGAAGAATATTTTTGAAATTTATGGAATATATCTACTATAAATATTATATGGCATTCCGTCAATAACTGTTTAACTGACAAGACATGGAAGTGTAATGTAAATAATTTAGGCATAAATGAATTTGAATAGATTTTTTAGACAATGGAAATAAATACGATAGCATGGGGCTATAAATTACGTTACAGGAACATCATGCCACAAGTAGTACCGCAGACAATTATTGTACTCTACATAAATGATTACTGACGAGTAAGTATTTTACCTACTCGCATTGTTGGGTAAGTTACTCGCCGATTATTAACAGAATACATTTTTATTTACTTGCGAGGTGTCGAGTACATTTATAGCGCATGGATTTTGTTTCAATCAATAAGTTGTGCTTCAAACTACTTATTCGCAGTAAGTAGCTATTTAAATATTGGATGGGAAACGTGTTTGTGATACGGTGTCTTCAAGCTAGTTATAACAATTCGTAGTAAAAAAAAAGCAAATGTAAGAAAATCAAAAATACTGCTAAATAAAAAAATTAACACTAACAAAAGTGCCTTTTTTATACGTAAATGTAAGTGTGCCTATAAGGCCTTACATAAACTGAGAAGACCAATTTAATGTAAAATTATAAAGTCCAAAATTATTGATATGCTGAAAATAAAAAAAAAATACTCTTGTGTATAAATTTAAGCTCTTAAAATATGTTCAAGGATGAAGCAAGTTATAGCAAACTTTAAAAATAAAAGATTTGAAAATTGTATGTATATGCACTTCTTCATTGTCAATTCATCACAATTGTATTACGGCGAGTTTCATAACATCACTTTGAAGTTTTAAAATTACTTTAAACACTAAAGTTTTTATAAGTAGTACACCGACTTTCGTTAAACTGCTAAAGTAGCATATTACGAAACGGGCCCTTACCTTAAAATTTTTTTTTTTAAATATTGAAAAGTTGAACTGCAAATTTGGGAAATATTAATTAAAAAGTTGATATTATAAGATTTACTTATAGAATTATTGAAACCTTTAAGGTATAATTAAATAAAGTATAACAAGATAGGCTATGTTAAGAATGGTGAGTGATGAGTTACTTACGACGTATTTCGTGTTCAGCGCAATTTAGTAAATAAAATCAAAAATTCAAAAGATAAAAATACTTACTTAAATGCTGTATGGAAAAAAGGGTAGAAAAAGTACTTCCCACTTGCTATGTTCTATTGTATTTACTTCATTTTATAATGAAACCTTTTCCACACTACCGGTTTCGGCTTATTCGTTTTCTTCAGGTGCATTCAATTTGTTTTTCAATTAACTGTTCAGTCATACTAAATTAAATTTGATATTTTGTATTTTACAGTTAATTAAAAAATAATTTGATGCATCTGAAGGAAAAGGTTTCATTATCAAATGCAGTAAAATAAAATCTAGCATTTGTGAAGTACTTTTTCTACACCTTTTTCCAAACTGACTAACCCGATTATGGACATAAAATTACCATTAAATGCTATAGTCAATTAAAAAACTAAAATAAAAGAACAGATCTAGACATTAGTGAAACGTTTTAGTTTTTGATGCTTAACATCATTCCATAGTTGGTCCGTTTCCGCGAATTTTGTAACACTCTGTACAAATGCACGAACAAACAGAAAATAACTTTGATCTTACTTTCGATAAAACCGATGAAATTTGATATCAGATACAGTTCGATGGATTATTTGGATAGAAATTCCATTCAATAGACAAAGATGCATTTAAAAACGTTTTGATTAATGCGCATGATCCATCGATGAGTTTAAAATTGTGCCCTAAAATTTTACCGTTCTCCTGCGCTGATAATTGCTAGAACCGTTAACTTGCTCTACTTGGCGTGAATATAAGGCATAGTAACATAGTAACAGCATACTGACAGTATTACCATTATTTCTTTTACAACTCTCTGTCTAAGCTCCTTTAAAACCTTTTATTTACTTATTTTTAGTGATTCTTATCATTTATACATTTTGATCTGTTCATTTTCATATTTGTTTATTCAATTACGGTTATATATCTTCTTTGTTTTAACTTTTTATTTATAGGTAATAGATATTGGCTATTGTTCTATTATGTACTATATAAATAAAGATTATGATTATTGATATAAAATGATTACTCTAATTCTAAAAGCATATTTGAAGAATGAAGTTGCAAAGTTTGCTTCGTATACTAGGAAGTTCTAATTATATTGCATATTTACTTATAAGTCCAAGTACGTTATCCTTATAAAAGGTACAATTGGAGGTTATGTTATAGAGGTCACAGAATACATTAAATTTCGCCCCCACTTCGACATTTGAGACAACTTAATTCAGCATTGAGTGTTTCTTTTTATTTACAATCGGAAAAAAAAAAACAGGAAATCAGTATAAATGTTGCAAAGTATGGGAAATATGTTTATTAATTAAGGTAATTTATTTTTTGGGAATAGGTTTAGCACGTCTGACAATTTCAAAATTTATTTTTACACAGATGACTACTAGTATTGCAGCAAATTAAAAAAAAATGAGCTATAAATTGGTGAAAAGTGGCGTTAGTGATATAGTATGCAAAAAGTTGTGTAATATGGAAGACTGTATCCGGTAGTAATGAGGAAATTTTATAAACATTTTTATTGCAAACTACTTCATTCATTCATTCATTAATTCAAGTTAGGGTGGGCACTTGATGTCCGGGCACTTGAGCTTGGTGCTCATTGTACCATCCCTATTGATTCTCTTATTTCCACTCGAGCAGCTTGGTGTTCTCTATAAAGCCCAGTATCTTGCCCAGTGGAAACTTGAGGACCTTCGAGGGCTCCAGTAGATCTCTCCCGAAATACTTTGGCATGCATTGCAAACTACTTAATATATAATATAATAATAGCGTTTATTGAAAGTTATATTTTGTTTTTTCATTTTCTGTAATGAAATTGTGGAAATGTGTGGAAATTGTTGGACCAAATCTTAATATAACATACATTAAACCTACATATTAAAGGACAGCGTAATGCAGCTTATTTACAATAGATTTAGTCAATTTTGCTTTATACAAAAAGTTAATACCTTTCGATTTATTATTATTTTTTTTTTTGTATTTTCTTCAATTCACCCCCTACTCGTACTGATATTTCAATTTTTCAGTTTTTCCTAACTAAAAGATACATTAACACACATTATGTATCAAAAATTATACCAAATACTTCAAAGTAATAAAAATAGAGGGGGTAATACTTCCACTTGTAAATAAAAAATTGAAATAATCTTTACGAAGTCGAACGTATTAATCCGAACATAGTATGCCGACATAGCAGAGGGACATTACTAGGATTTTGTGGACTGATTGGTTTAAATTTTATAGAAAGGGTATAACCAATTTACTACACAATTAACTACTACTACCAAAGAAGATTTACAAGTGCAAATACAAAAATATCAATACCTCGAAAACTATTGACTTTTCTATAAGGCAAATTTGGCTAAATCTATTCTTAATAAGTTGTACTACCGCGTGCCTTAATATGTAGGTTTAAGTACCACTCACCCTGTATATCTGAAAATGTCATTTTAGCCAAAGTTTAGCCAAGACTTATCCAATGTTTAGTCAAGGTTAAGCCAAAGTTTAGTCAAGCTTTAGCCAAAGTTTAGCCGCAGTTGCTGCCAAAGTTTTAGCCAAAGTTTAGTCAGAGTTTAGTAAAGTTTCAGCCAAAATTTTAGCCAAAGTTTAAGCAACGCATAGTCAAGATTTAGCCAAAGTTTGAGCTAATGTTTTAGCCAAAGTTTAGTCAGAGCTTTATAAAGTTTCAGCCAAAGTTTTAGCCACAATTTAGTCAAAGTCGCGGCCAAAATTTTAGCCAAAGTTTAATCAAAGTTTGGCCAAAGTTTTAACCAAAGTCTAGCCAAAGTTTAGTCAAGTTTTAGCGAAAGTATTAGCCAATGTTTAGTCTATATTTTCCTGGGGTCGTAATAACGGTTAAACAAGAAGAATACGAAGTAAGAGTTATGGCAAGAAGTAGTAGTAGCATGGCATGCTTGGAAATGGCCAAATCCAATAGACCAAATATGGTATACGAAAGAAGAAGTAACGGAAATTATTGAGCCTCCGCAATTACTTAGCAGCCGTGAGAACACGTACTCTATTCCAGAAATAGAAAAATACAGTATAACGTGCTTATAATGGACAGACGGATACAATGGATGCCTAAGACGGTATCTATATGGGAGTCCATTATAAGCGCATTATATTGCATTATTAGCAATCTGTACGTACGTTTCTGTTGTTAATTCAAATAATAAAAATTTTGATGAAAATTGTTTATTTTAATTTTATTAAAAAGTAGTTAATTAACTGGACATTTTTACAGTTGTTATAGTTGTTATCGTAAGAAAAACACTGTACTGATATTTTCTTGATTTTATTCGATAGAGCTGTTACATCGTTTGTACCGACATATTTCATGTTCATCTCCCTCTAAAAACCGCGAACATCACGCAACATATTTGCGCCTGCGCGCCTTCTTATTTAACGAGGGAAATTTAAAAATTCTAAATAAATGTAACAACAGTCGTTAACTGGAACTTGTCATTCACTGGGTTTTCTTGCATCAAAAATATATGAAATGTGAAAAATATATTCAAAAAAATATCCAGCAAGTAATTTACTCAGTTTATAATTAGACACATGAAACTTTATGATTAAGCTACTACAAACTGTAACATGCATATAAATAATTTACTGTACGAATTATTACGTAGATGTATGCTTAAACGGTCATTCATTGAACGATTTATCCTATTTATTGTGAACTCAATCCGGGGACCCTATATATGCATTGAGATAACTATTAAATGGTGAGATAAATGTAGCACGCATAGTTAAAATAAGCAGTTACTTTCTGTTAAAGTTTCGGTATTTAAAACAATGAGATAGGAGTAGGTATTAACAGCAATTCTAAAATTTATATGGTTAACGAATAACATCATATAATGTTATTTTTATTTAAAGATTTTTCGGTGAATGTGTGTTTCATGTTCTATACTGCTATGGTTCGCAACCTAAAAAGATGCAAAATAGAAATATAAATAGTACATCATGTAATTATTAATGTAGGCAAGATATTACGCATTTACAATGTTCACATACGTTGGTTTTAAATAAATGCAATATAACAATTACCTGTCAATATTTAAATAATATTCCAGGACACTTATTTATAGAAATACAAATGTACAACTATAATTATCTACATTACCGACTAGAAATATATAATTACACCATTAAAAAATAGATGATGCTGTGTTATTTTCCATACATATTAAGTACCTCTGCAAGTTGTTTACGACTGCTTGGTATTAGATGAATTGTGACGTTTCAAACTATCACTCTCTCTCAAATATAGATAAGTGTAATCCCTCCCAAGTTGAAGCTTTATAAGTTTTCATGTGTTGCTTGTTCATAATGATGCAGAGATAAACATTCCCTACATTGGAGTAAATGTTAAAAAAATATTACTTTGCCTTGGGGATATCCTGCCACTTCAAAAACATGATTTTTAAACAATTTCAACAAATATTATTCAAACAATCAACGATATAAAATTGTATTAAATATTTTTATGTAGTGAATCAACAATAAAATAATAATAATAATATGTTGTGTTTTTTTATCCGCATGATAAATTATTTGTTTAAAAAATTTCTGGTTTTGGCGGATTATATTAAAGCAATGACACTTCGTATGAATTTTGCGATTTCTTACATTTTGGCTTTTTGAATAATTTTATCAAAACAAGAAGTGAATTAACATTCTGTACAACACATAATTTGCTAATGATGATGTAAAAAGTACATACTTTTTTTTAATTTGTTTTAAGTTGAAAATATTTTTTTTATATTTGTTTAAAAAAATATTATTTTATGAAAGTGATCTTACTGTAAATTTATGCGCCATTTTTAACGTCATATGCATTTTAATGCGTACTAAAATCCTATGAAAATTGTCAAGTAAGTAATTGTTTTCATAGTATGCTAAATTAATGGCCAATTAAGATATTAGTAAGTGCTATTTGCTATTAATTAATTATTACTGCTGACGAGCTGTCAGTTATTATCTGGAAAGCTGGAAAAAATATCACTATACCGTTTTCGCAACTACTTTAATTTGTCAAAACACTTTAAACATAAGAGAAGTATATTATTACATTTGAATTTTTTGACATAATTTAGAAAAAACAGTAAGTGATAACGCCGGCTGGCATATTTTTTTAACATTGATAAGTCGCACAAATTGTAACATTTAAAGCAGCATTAAATGCTCTCTCAACCAGGTCATTCTTTTAATTCGGGCAAAAATTATAAAAGTCCTTGCAAATTTAGCTTTTCATGATTTCTACTAGCTATAAGAACATTTATAATTCAAAATATGAGAAAACGTATTTAATCAAAGTAGTGGATATCTTGATATGAAATTTAGAAATATTTGCATTAAATTTGTGATTGTTATTTTGGTTATGATTTTCCCTTATTAATACAACTGTCGCAGTTTCCATGATATTTATACCTCGTATATACTCATTCATTTGATTCACGCTTTAACTATACATGTCATAAAATAAATTAGTTTTCCTTCTAAACAAAAAATTGCCAACATAATACATATACTCGAAACTGTTTATAGACATAATTGGCGTGTATAATATGGCCAAGTCTAGTAAGTTGGGGAACTGCACATAAAAATAAATACCTATAATTAATTATTCATGCTTGCATGAACCACAATCCATATTTGCCTACACTTGTACAACATTATAATCTTCATGTATTAGCTTTAAGAGTATCAGTGTCAATGTATTGTAATATGTATCTGCAGCGAACTACAACTTATAGTCAAAATCATTTTGTGGTTCATAATATTTAGAATTGCGTAATTAGTTTGGCAATCATCGTGATACATACGAACACATAAATCGCATTTTGCGTATTAAGGAAATTTTACGTGTAATTAGGAACATGTTAATTAAAGTATGTCACTTAACTTTTTTGGGTAACCTTGCTGCGAAAGGAATTTTTGAAAATTGATTATTGCATATAAATTAACTGGAACTAACCTATAAATCGCATATTTTTACAAATTTTCTTCTTCGCAAATTATACGGTTATATGGACATGTTATGTGATGCAATTGCGGTAAATATGTATTTGATATTTGTATAGGTAACGAATGAATTTTATATGTCATGGGTGCCAACCTACATCGTGTTTGCTAATGAATTTGCAGTTGCCTTTAGCAACGACTACTAAATTTGTGTGTTGTAAACAAGAATATACTGCACGTTCATGTACACAACATATGGCCCGTTTAACCCCTTAGAGCTGTTCGTAAAAATGGGTACAATAGATTAAGTTTCTTGCATCATGTATTTACGTTAAGGGATTGTCGTATTTTTACGGAGAGAGGAATGCATTCAAAGACAACTAACAGTCAAGAGCGTTCATTTAAACTTTTGGTCTGCTCGGATACGTGTAATAACAATCCCCCACATATACAAATATTATGTACAAATACGTATAGATTATACATAACACAACATTTCCTCCCAATCATTTCGTAACACCTAACACCCCCAAAAATACAATACTTATGCTCGGTGCCGCTCGTAACAATATTGAGTACTGCGGCCAATCACGGGGCAACTCTCCCCTCCCCCTTGATTTTATTCATTTTAAAAAGTTTTGAATCAGTTTAGCTCAGCTTGCAGTAATTTATTGCTAAGGGCCATTATTACAATCGCGATTTAAGGATTAAATATGGCAATGCTGAGTTTATTTTTTTTATTTATATCGAGTGTAAGTTTAAAGTTTAAACCCGAGATTATTGGCCTACTGTTTAAACCACGATTGTAATAATGGCCCTAACTAAAATAACACCGCCACAAAAAAAAATAATGTAGACAAATTTGGAAGTCATTTCAAAATGAAAAATACGTTAAGTACTTATCGAGCATACTTATCTACCTAAATAGAAATATTAACGTATTTCCTTCGAAATTGCATATAGGTATTTAGTGTTTAAACTGCACGTACAGTGAAATTCAAAATGGACGTCTCCCTAAATATCAGCGTGAGTAATGGTATATCTACTATAAAATGTAAAAAAAGTTGATAAACAAAGAGCGGTTGTGTATTCACAAAGCCAAATCATCGTCCGGTTTATTTATCAAGTAAAAAATTCAATTTACAACGACTCAGTCATTCCCTTGATCCTGGCACTTGAAATGCATAACCTAAATGCATGCATGTGTATTGATGTATATGTATCTGTTTCGAATGGGAGAATTCATTCTACCAATCCTACTTAGTAAGCAAAATTATTCAAAGTATTCATTGAAAAATAAATTTCAACGTCATGGAAAAAATTTAGAAATAAGGGGTAAAATTATTGCCCATTTCATGAAATTTATTTATAATTTGCTTCTTATTCTTATTTAATTTAAAGTTGATGTCTGAATGGCGTAAAACATAAAAAAGATAAGGTTGTTTATTACTTATAAAGACAATGGAGACACGCGGGAAAATTAAAATATTGATAGGAAAATAATAATTACACATCGATTAGATTTAAAAAAAGGCATAATCATAATTGAGCAAAGCTGTAAAGACGTGTAGCCAAATTATTCCGTTCCTATACAATATTATATTGCTGGCAAAAAAAAATGTGCTAACCAAAGTAAACCGGTAGAATATCAAAGGTGCCGCATATGTAAACACCTTCGATATATTATTTTTATTTCTCTCTATTTTATGAATTTTCTTATTTTTTCTTTTCCTTGGGTATGCCGGTTTTTGTTTAAATTACAGAGATTTTTTCTTTTTCACATTTCATTTTTTATCATTAGTTATTTCCATCTTTTTTGTTTCCACTTTTAGGGTGTTGTCGAAATTTTTTTCTTTTAATTTTGTTATTTAATTACATTTAAACTTAAATTATAAAACACGATAGTACATTATACATGATCAATAAACAAATATATACGATTATATTTTATGAATTGAATGTTGTGTTTTGTTCCTTTAACGAACTGCATTTGTGCATGCCGACGAAATATAAACAACGTTCGATTTTTCTTAAATGCTGGCCTGGAATGTGTGTTACATTTTAAAGTAGATATACCCACGTCGACATTTTAGGGAGACGTGAATTTTGTATTTCACTGTACACAAAAACATAAATGTTAAATTAAAAACCTAGGAAATGTTAGGAGGATCAAATAAAATTTTAAATCATAAATCAATCGTGTCCTCGTAAAGCTAATTTCAATGTACCGCAAAATCGAATGCAATTTATGGTTATGTTTAATACATATCGATTTTTGTCAACTCTTTCGTTGTTCTAATTTTACATTTCCGCAGGCTGAGTTTAATTAAGTTAAAATATTTAACTTACCAAGCACGGAAAAATTAAAAACATTATTCATGTGTACCTTCGATTTCTCATGCATTTTAATTCTTTCCCAGATGTGACCTAAATCCGTAATACCGTCCTTTTCCATTCTCCTCCGAATAAAACGCAAGAAAAACAAAATACAGCTTGCTTTTGGTTGCAACCGCAAATCCAATAGTTTTTTTAAGTAAATGTTTCTATTAAATGTTCTTGTCCGTACTTTAAAAGCAGACACACAATATTTTGAGTTTCTAATATCTCCAAATCCGGTAGCGGCACCCTAATTGTTTTATTTCGAGTTTTTCCTCTAGGGAATACTAAGAAAATGCTTTATTGAATAGGTTACGAATGCTGTTCATGGTAACATAAAACAACAAAAACACACACATATACACGGCACAACATAGAAAAGAAACACATAAACAATAATGACTGGAGGTTGTTGACCTGACACTCACTAGCGTCTTCCCTATACGCGAAGAATGCATTTTAACTAGCTACCGTATGACTCGATCAACCAACAGACAGCGGGCGAAGATGCGGCTGGCCCCACTTCAATATATTTTTTGCCATGTAGTCAGACCAACAATCTGGGCTAATGCTAGGAAATGCATCGGCCCAGACATTGCAGTAATAATTATATCCGCAGACATCTTTGACATTTCTCAAAATTTATGTATTGTCGTTACTCAAATTAATAAATAAACTACAACAACTACAAAACTAAAAAGCAACCAACGTTCGAATGTTGGCTGCTCTTACTTAACGTTGTTTTATTTTATTGTGATCTTTATAGTTGAACCTTTTTTTTTAATTTTGATTAGTTGCTGGAATGTAGAAAATCAGAATCATTTTTTTTTTATATTAGTTTCGGTGTTTAATACCATGTTTGCGTCTATTTAGCTTGAGAAATTGAATTATATACAAATATTCACAGTGTGGCCATTAGGCAACAAAATAAATTCTATATACGTTATAGTAAACTGCGTGCCAAAAAATTGCAACACCTTGAAGAAGCTGAGTCACAAAGCTGAAATTTTGGCAAGTTTGAAGCAATAAATCAGAACTACTAGTTTTCAGTAGTAAATCAAAACAATTGGAAAGAAATACCAACAATCAGCAAAAATGTAACATCGAAACGATTGCTTAGTCACTGTCTAACTCTGCGAGGCATGCTCTGAATGACATGCTCAATGGAATCTCATGGGATCTCATCCCAGGCTTGCTGTAGATGACGACGAAGTTCCTGCAAGATGTTTGCTGCTTGTTGTGAACGCCTTATGTAACGACCCATCATATCCCACACATGCTTGATCGGGTTTAAATCCGGAGAGCGAGCAGGCCAGGGGAGAATTTCTACTTTCTCTTCATGTATGAAATTCTAACAGGTGATTATCAGCGGCTTTTTACATGGAACCAGGGGTTTTGTTAATATTTCGGCATTCCTTCGAGATGTTGCATTTTTTTTTTGGCATGTAGTTTAGATGTAATACAAAAATTTCCAACTGTTATCACTTTGAATATTTAATGTTATTGGTTTTCGGAGAAAACTTGAGAAGTTTCTAGTTAATAATAACAAATTTATTTATTTTTTAGGACACTATATACTGTCAATGAGTTCTTTTGATATGATATATCAATAAATACAATATATACATGACATATTGTGTTTATTTCCCGTATTTTAAGCACTGTAATGTGTTTTCCGTTGTTGTTGCTTCCTACTTTATTTATATATTGTGTAGGTACCACACAACATTATGCACAACAATTTTTTAACTTTTATTATCTTTAGTCATTAAACTTAGTATACTTACCGCTCCCAAACTTTGAATGATACGATACGCAACACCTGGTATACGGTGCGTATAAATTTTATTATTAAAGCATTGAACAACAGTCATTTCCATTTAGTAAAATAATTAAATATTTACACTATAAGTACTAATATACCATCTGTGAAATTCTATATTTAAAATAAATATGCTTTTCATACTTTTGCAATTATTTTATATTTAAATTACCTAATACCATATATTTTTTACAATATTATGCTATTAGTGGTATAAGTAATAAATGATTAAATAGTAGATATTTGACAAATAAATACCTAATTTGGTTTATTAGTTCAATACGACGTCCATTTAGGTTTACTATTTTTTTCTTCATTTATGTAAATTAGTTTACATTTTAATGCTATTTCGCTCATCTTCACTTTCTCTGAACTTGAAATAAAAATTTATTGCAATAAAAACTATTGAATATTTAGAGTTAGAAAAGTGAAAGTAATCCGTAGTGCGTGCATATACGTATATTAAATACGTAAGTATGCATGCGGTTTATACGCATTTACTAGCAAAAATATGTTTAAATGTACACAAGTGAAGTATGTTAGTGCGTTCATGCTGTGTCCTATTTATTTTATTACAAAATTATTTGCTAACAGTGATGTATGGACCGTCAATATCGCTTATCATTTTTGCTTTGTGTTAAAGCCATATTTTCTGTATTATATATTACTTTCTTTTTAGTCTGACGTCATCATTTTTCTATTGTATTCATCGAGAAACCATAGGCACTTTGAAATATTGACCCCATTTATTAAAGAATCATTTTTTTCATTGTTTCAGATCCTTGTCTATACATACTAAGATTCGCCAACCAACTCGAGTTCGGCAGCAAAACCCAGGAAGTTGCTAATACGGCTTTACGACTTGTTCAACGCATGAAAAGGGATTCCTTGCACTCGGGCAGAAGGCCATCCGGTCTGTGTGGCGCAGGTAACCTGAACAATGTTTTCAACATGCAATTTCACCTCTGATAATTATAAATACATCGAAAGCAGGAATGGCATTCCAACAATTCAGACAGTAATTCATTTCCATATTTTATCGCAAATCCACACCCATGTCGGTGCTTTAATTTCTGTAAATTAAACAAAGTAAAGTCATTTATAAATTCCTAAAATCACCGCAACATATACTTTCCAAACAACATCGTTTTCTGTATCATAATATGCCTAAATGTGGTAAACCTTTGTAATTAAATATTTAAATAACAGATATTTTTCTATGCAAAGATATAAGATGGCCTGTAGCGTAGTAACAGACACATAAACTATCCGAGCACTCCATGAAAGTTTACTAATTCTAGACAATTGTTTCGGGAATTTGTGGATACTGTTAACAATTGTCTTGAATGAATAAAGTGTTTTTATTTCAGCTTAATGTGTATGTACTTCAAATAATAAGAAACTTAATTAGAAATTCTTCAGTATTTGTTTTAGAGAAAAAAGTAGTAGTTTGGAATCAAATATAGAATCACTAAGAACTCTTTCATATTTCGCACTTAAAATAAAATATAATCCAAAGTGAGCTCGAGCTAAGCAAAATAGATACCCGATTAAAATTAGTAGGATTATTGAATCATTTTGTTGACTAGGAGTTTTGGATGAATGTAGAAATTAATTGAATTCTTTGAAGTTCATTTCAAAAGCTTTTCTACAAGGTAGTTCTTCAATATGAAGCCTTTAAATATGATGATTTAAAATTTTACTATTAGGACGGTTGGAAGTAAGAAAATAATACTGGAACTAAAGCACTTCTAGACAAGGATGTGTCATTCATGGTGTCAAGAAAAATGTAAATGCAAATTGAAATCATTGCTCAGATATTCAAGGTCACACGTTTTCACTCGCTATAATATTTACAAAGTAAATACGTCTACAATATAAAATATAATAATAAATATTTTTAAAGCACAAATAAACGTATTTGATCTACAGAAAATTTACATATACAGGCTGTTCCACTGGCAGAGTATTCCTCTTCTTCTAAAGAGAATAAAATTGCTTCGGATGCAACTGAGAAGTACTTGTGTTCATCAATTACATCAATTATTATTAACCATCACACTTGTGATTGAAGAAGATTGTACTGGGCATGATCTCCCTTTATTGTTAAATACTGTTTATCATTCATCCTAAAAGTGTTGACGTTTTCTTTTGATAAAAGTATTTTTCCTTTTAAATTCTAAATAGCTTTAACTAAACCCATCCTCGAGGATGAGGACCAAAATAATATAAAAAAATCTGTCAGTTTAGTGTCTGTGTGTTTGCAAAAAATTACGAATCCGTAATAAATAATAAGCTAATGAATTATTTGAAAACTTTTAATTGGCTGTCAGTCTATCAGCATGGGTTCTACCTTAATAAATCTACGAAAACCGCTACTTTTAGTTGCCTTATACCCATATAGTAACTTAAATACTAATTTACATTGTTCGAGAATGTTTGTAGATTTAACGAACACACAAACTTGCGCATTAAGGAATTAATGGAACGGCTTTTTTGTTTAAGGAACAAGGTCTTTCTGTCAACAATAGTCAGTCTTCTTTTAAAATCACAACAAGGTGTCCCTCAAGGTACAGTCCTCGGTCCAACTTTGTTTCCAATATATACAATAATAAACTGTAATCCATCAACTAAAACTTTGAATTTGATCTTAAATGAAACTTTAAACTGGTTTGATCACATATCGGACACTTTCTAAAACTTGCTATGCCTTAAAACAATTTAAAAAATCATGCAATACTGAAACTGTAAAAATATTTTAGTCTAGTTTTGTTACCTGTTGTTTATTTGTAAGTTTGATTTTTGCGTAGTTTTGTTAATTATTGTAGTTTGTTTTCTTCAATTTGTCGAGTAATTATAATGATTTCTGAAATTCGATCAAATAAGCACAACATATGTCGTTCTGTGCTTATTGTAACACCTTGTATAAATAGCTATATCAACCGAAAGGGCATACATAAACGCTGCAAGTGCTCCTTTGAAACTGTTTTTCTACCTCTCACCGTTTAAAAGTTATTTTGGATACACGATATTTCGGGCGGATTTCAAAGTCATATTGCATCCCTTAAAATTGAAGGTCCGCAACAACCGAAGGTGTCCTTGAGTAACACTCCATGGGTCTACAAACTGACGAAGTTTCATTAGAATTCGCGATTTACAGTTTGCGAAGTTCCCTTGTAAAATAGTCACTGTTTACGGGTTATGAAGGAATAGTCTGCTAGTAAAATGCCCTGTATTGTGGGTAACAAGGCTAAAACATGAAACTAAGTAAACATGAACGACACCTTGGTCGTTTTTTCCAATATATTTGTTAGTTGTAATATATGGTGTGGTACATCTTATTTCTTAATATTCTAGTGTATGCAATGTGATTTTAGGATATTCATATGGATCCAAGTGATTTTGCAAGAAATGCGTGCTTTCAGTAACGGTGATCTTGTAGTGCGCAACAGAATTTTTGTACACATAGGTATATTTACGTGTCCCGATTGTACACTTTATTGGAAAGAATCCGTTAACTTTGTAGGTAAAGGCCATTAACGTTTTCATCCTGAACATATTAACCAATACGTTGTAATTATCACCAATTCTTTGGTGTCACGCTTCTATTTATTAAGATTTGTTTACTCGTCTATTGTGTTTATTGTCATATGCCCTAGAAATCTTGCAGTTCGTTCTTGATGTGTTAAAATACGAAAAATTTCAATGCCACTGCCGAAGAAAGCGTACATGTAAACCAGTTTCATTCAATAACGTTGATATCTTGGAAAACTTGTGTTTGTATTAGGTGAACGAAAAGGGTATGCGAACTAATTTAAGCTGATTAATTTACACTTAAAATAAATTGCAAGAATAGAAAAAAGGAAAATGTTATACAGACCGGTTAAATAAAGATAAGATTGCTTACTTTATAGGGAAATAAAACGTATTAAAATATTAACATAATATTCCGAATGGTGTGCCAAGTACAAAATATACGAAGAAAACCGAAAAATCGTTTTTTCTTTTTTTTGAAAATTAGTTTTAGAAAATATAAAAAAATATGTATTATATATCTGTTATATAACTACTTAGCTATACAATAGCGTAACCACGTGTCGACTCTACAGGATGGAAAAAAATATTTTGTATATATTTTTTTTGTTTTGTTATGTAGGGTGTAGGGTGTTTTTTCATGATATTTAGGAAATAACTGCGGTTAAAAATAGAAAACAGCAAAGCTTATTTATGACAGATTATTCAATACCAATATCTACAAAAATAACCTTTTCCCATCCCGTAATAACCAACCGGTTGAAATCATTGGAATTATAGTCTTCAGCCGCTATGCTCTCTATTTGTGAAGCAATAAGCAAAACAAGCTATTAATTTTAAAAATTTCAAGCAGAAAATTTTAACTGTACTCAATTTTTATTTATAAAAAGTAACATATGTATGTACCTCTCAACATCAATAGTTTTTTTTTAAAGCCAGGGCGGGCACCTATATTACAGGCACTTGAGCTAGGTGCCCATTGCACCGTCTCTATTAAATCTCTTAATTCCACCCGAGCAGCTTAGTGTTCTCTATAAAGCCCAGTATCTCGTACAGTGGAAACTTGAGAACCTTCGGGGGCTCCAATAAATCCTTCTCGAGATCTTTCTACCTGAGTACTTTTAGATTACATGTAAACTCGTCTCCTCCTGTAGTTCGCACCTTCTCACCACGGTTCGCTTACTCGATTTGTGTTGTATAAATTATTTTGCAGGAGACAGTGTTCAGTTACCAACCCAGTAATGGTTTTGACTTCTTTTTTTTTGCTGCGTCTTTATTGCGTAGGTTATCAGGGAATTTAGCATCCCCATTCTCTATTAGCGCTTTAGTATGAAGTTGATCTTCAGTCGACCTCCATTTCTTTGTACTTCCTTTATCTAACCAGATCCAAATCTCCCTTCTAGCAGAGTCCTTGATAAATCCGCATACGGGCTCTGGGTGTATGAAGTGTCTTTTAGAGCCCTCCTTGGGTAGTTCGTCGGCTATTATATTGCCCTTGTATCTTCATGTCCTATAGCACCCAAATCGGAGACACCGTATAGTCTCGTGCCAGTGTATTGAGGCATTGTTTGCAGTCTCTTAAGTAGTTTTGATCTACTTACAGGGTTCGAGACTGTTTTCATAGTAGCTTGGCTGTCAGTCAGTATACTTATTTTCTTCCTCATACAGCCCCTCTTTGCAATCATTTCTGCGCAAGCTACAAGGGCGAATACCTTTGTCTGGAATACCATCGAGCTCGGTTACAAATATAGGCTCTTGTGCCCTAGCTAGATTTGGATCCGTCCGTGAACCATTCATCAAAAGTAGTGATATCACTATGTGCCTGGTCTCTATTCGGTATGTAGATTCTCACCCTTTCAGTGGAAGTAATCTCGGGTGCAAGACTGTCCGTGGGCATCTGCAGCAATGGCCCGTCCAGTATCGTACCCGGAATCAACAGTATTTTAAGTATAAATTCAACATCTATCTAACAACTGCACAAAGCGCAAAACTTTCAACACATCAAATATGAAGTAGCACATCTCTCAATATGAATGATTTCAAAAATAAAGCTTTTGACATTAATTAATCAACATCTGTACAAAGCCTTCAACACAAGTCAACAACTACGGAGATGCAGAAGTTTTAACACAAATTAACAGTTGCAAAGTACAAAGCTATCAATACCAAAACTGTGAAAACCTCTGGGCTTTCCCAACTGAGTTTATTTTTCATCTCTTCAAATATGTTTGTCTTGCGGTATGTTACGAGCAAACTCAAAGGAATAGGACCCATACTTCGAATTACTTGCGACTTTTCGCGCCACTACATTAGAACAAAGGAATCAGAACAAAAATTGCTAAATGCATATGTTACGGATTATTCCAACAATTATAAAATTGCTAATATTTCTCGTTTCTGAGATAGCAGAAATATGAAAGATATACTTTTCTGCACACTATCTCCCACAAATTTTTTGACACTTTCTTTGTATATAATACTACAACTTGATGACATAACCTACTGAAACTTGTTTAGAAATAATAAACACAAACCATTTGTATTTGAGATCTGTTGGTAAAAACCGCCTATTATCAAGTTCTTTCTGCTTGGGCTATTACTTTCTCCTTGTCATTGACAAATTACTATTTCACATTTAGAGCTCATAGTTTGGATATTAAATATGACCAAGTATGTATCAATTACAATTACAGCATCACAAATTTTGGTTGTCAGACACTCTTTAATATCGTGTATGTATACATGTGCAGTAAATTATGTTTCATAATTTTACATAGACAACGTTGTGTAACAAACATATCGACACATTTATATTCCTCGCATTATTTTAATTAAAATTGCTCTAGGTATCTACGACCTATTGCAATTATTACTATACAGCGTGTCCTTATAAGAAGCAACGACAGTCTGGGTTAACGCAACAGTATCAATTGTTGCTGTCCGTTGCCAATATAAGTGGTCAGTTTGTTTTGATTTTTGCATGCGTGTGGACGCCCGAGTATGGCTTACACAATGCACGAACTGTTGATCCACAATTTATGGTGAGCAGGTGGAAGTGCTCAGCGAACTTAGCGTACTTAAGGCAGCGCTTTTAAAGTCGTCGAGTTCCATCTTACACGTGCATAATGGATGCTGTGTCCAGATTAAAGGAAACAGTAATAGCGTTACCAAATAACTACAAAGATACTTTACGCTATGAAGTACAACTGCTGTATCTGGTCATCTGATTAGATAAATTCAGGTGTAAGTCGATAAGATGCAGCAAGATAAGTAGGCAGTCTCGTAGTATGACATAACAACTTTTTCAAAAGTAATTTATTAAACCTTTATCGTATTCAACGTGTACAAGAATTAACTACTAACATCTTATTCACACATAGATGCTATTTTACCGGAAATTGTATTATGAAATTTTGTAATACAGATCATTGGGCTGACGCCAATTCACATGTAGCAAGATAACATTAATTTCAGTATCATTTTTCAATGAATATAGGACAATACCTGTCCTACATTTTTTGGCGATACTCTGCTAGGGCCCATGTACCTTCAGAGCCTCTAAATGGGGCAAGTTAACATTATAATTTCTGGAAATCATTTTGCCGGACTATCTGGAGGATGTAATAATATAACCAGGTAATACATGGTTTATACACAGAGAAACACCACCACATTTTCACTAGCAGTACTTGGATTTTTAAATGTTACACGCCCTAAATGAATTGGACGTGGAGGTCTCAAGGGATGTCTACTTTGCAGCCTGGGTGTAAATTCAGTGGATTTATTTTTGCGGGATTATATGAAAAGTTTCGTCTTCAATGTTGGAGAGATTCTAACTGGATAAGACCAACAACATTTTTGCAGCAGCAGACGGCAGTAAACTGTAGGCACCCTCTCAACGAGTTCATAACAATTATTCATGCGCATAGGGACTTGTCTCCAGGCTAAAGGCTGACATTCCGAACATTTTCCCTAAGCTTTTTACATGTGTCGCCACTTTACAAACCAATTCTTTTTAGAACCAACTATTTTTCAATAATTCATGACATCAAATTCTTGACGATGGGTTAGCAGAATATTAATATAATAATAATATGATTCATTCACCATCTATGGAACTGGAAAACCACAGTCCTTATCAGAACTACCCCGATAATGGCAGTAGAAATGCTGCCGAAACGTCGGATCTAAACAATTCAACCGACGTTGGAAACAGACCCAACACCAACTCATAATTTTTCAAGAAGATAAAAAACCAATTAAATAATATAGTTGTCAATAATAATAAATTGTCTGGAATTTCCATCTTACTTCTGTTTATATTGCAATAAAATAATTAATAATAAATTATATTTCACTTCGAAATAAAAGTTTGAATTGTAAACAGCGTTGTCTTATGGATCTGAGTTTTTATAAAATTGCCCGTTGAATAAAAAAAAAATGCATTGTAGTAAACGCTTTTATGTCAGACAAATTAAGCAATGCGCGTAAATCTGACAGCTAACGAGACTCAGATGGAAAAAAGTTATCGACAGTTGCCTTATAGCGTATGTATGCATGCTAAGTTCCAAGGCAATATTTTGTATACAGGGTGTTTTGCAACATGGTTTAAAGATTTTAAGGGCATGTAGTACGATCGAAAATAAGGTTAAAAGTCATAATAAACATATGTCCACAAATTAACTGTTTACGAGATAACAGCGATTTTACCGCAATGGCAGAATAAGTTTGCTTTACCGGTTTTTATTAAGATGTTATTGCATTTTAACATAAAATAGATTATAACTAAAGAAGATGTTCAAAATGACGTCCTTCCATTTCGATACAGGAACTATATCTGCTTTCAAAGGAAGCGCGCACTCTTTCAAAAAACAAGGGTTTTTCTCGTATTATCTGGCAACAGTGTTCTATTCGTTGACGCAACTCTGGAAGATCGTTTACCGGTGTTGCGTACACTAAACTTTTCAAATCACCCCAGTTACTAAAACGGGTTTAGATCGGGAGACCTTGGAGGCCAAGCAATGGAACCTGCTCGCCTATCCATCTCCCAGGAAATTCATTGTTAAGATGTTCCCTAACAGCACGCGTAAAGTGCGGTGGAGCTCCATCTCGCATAAACCAGAGGTTCAGTCTTAGATTTATAGGTAAATCTTCCAAAAGTTCAGGTAAAGTATTTTCCAAGAACTCGAGGTATGCAGGAGCTGTTTAAGCCGTTGTGCAAAACAATCAGTCCTAACAACAGTTCCCCTATCATGCCTAACCAGATGTTTAGAGAGAAACGTTGCTGGTGCCTGGCTTCAACGGTAGCATGAGGATTCTCGTCACACCAAACGTGATTGTTGTGGAAATTAAATATTCCATTTTTAGTAAAACCAGCTTCATCAGTGAAAAGGATGTTATGGATGGAGTATTGGAGTCGCTCATTTCAGCATTAGAATACGCAACCATTGTAATTGCTACAAATTGCACAAAACGTCAAATTAAACTGTCATAAAACAATAGCTGATAAGCATCTGTTTACTGGGATATGTTATATCCATGTACTACTAGGAACACTCGCTGTTATCTCGTAAACGTTCACAAATCAAGGTGAACATATGTTTATTATGACCTTTAACCTTATTTTGGGTCGTACTACATGCCCTTAAAATCGTTAAACGATGTTTCAAAACACCCTGTATATTACACGTTCTGAATCCATTGGCGGCACATAAAACAATTTTCAGGAAATTTTTAATGATGCTCGTGAAAATTTCGTGGATTGATCTTCAACATAATTGCATCTTCCGCATGCTTCCTCCAAAAAACACCTAGATATATGCACCTAGTGAGGTTACATAGAAGCAAGTACCGAGCAGTAATTATTCTTAGTTGGAGTAATCTCTACTTCGTGGTCGGAATATTTATTCCTACACATGCATTACTTTGTTGATCTTGCACCAGCTATCTCTGTGCTTGATAAACAAAGTAATATAGCAGAGATTTTTCACAAATTCAAAAATATTTTTTAGTTTTGACTTCGTTTATTAACTTTAAAATAAAATTATTCTTTGTGTTCCATAACTAAGAATTAAAAGTATCACATTTCGTACGCGAATCACAAATAATGTTCATAGCAGGTGAATAAACTTATTAGCCATAAGGATAAGCTTACCTCCCGAAGTGCACTTTTCTGCTCTGGGAATAGCCATAATCAACAAATAAAAAGTTCGATATTAGCCTGATGTGTGGAAATAATTTTCTCAGTAATTATTTAGAAAAGAATCATTTTGTCATCAACCGTCCGAATACTTGCACGCATAAATTTGTCCTAATTTACTAAGAGTATCATTTTATTTTCAGCTTTACTGATGGCTGCCAGATTACATGAATTTAATAGATCCATTAGTGATATCATTAGGATAGTTAAAGTACACGAATCCACATTACGCAAAAGGTGGGTAAATATTATTGCTAAAGAAATAGACATTTCTCGAATCGATTCGAATCTTTCCTAGGAAACTGAAGTTTAATTATTCGCTAACAAGGCTCTTGAAACATTATTAATTTTAAATGCATGCTTAAATAAATTCTTTCAATAAAACCTGAATGATCCTCTTTGGCAATTCAGACAAGTTTCAGACGGTCAAAAAAGCAAAAAAAAAGCCTCTACAGTCCTACCTTAGTTAACCTTAGTAATAGTTAAAATAGAAATCTCTGCACAGGTATTATTTTTCTTTAGACTTATAGAGTTTGGAGACACCCCAAGCAGTGCATTAACATTAGACGAATTCATGACAGTCGACTTGGAAGAAGAGCAGGACCCACCTTCATTCAAAGAGGCAAGGAAAAAAGACAAAGAACGTTTGCAAAGGGTAAGAAAAAAAAGTAATTGAAAAAATTGTCCCCAAAAGTCGCAGTTTTACATCGAATCGTAATCGCACATCTACAACAAAATTCAATTTAAAATCGCCTTATTTGATCCAATAGTGGTAGTATGCAAGAAAAGGAAATATCGATGACAGTAGATAAATAAGCAAACAGTTTATTGGAGTTTATAAATAAATTTGCACTAGCAAAAAATGACAAAAACGGAAATACGAGAAAAATAGATAAAATAAAACATAAAAATATTGAAAAGCCCACATTTATTATATCATAAAAATGCCATTCCTATATTCTGGTATTGTCTACTATAATAATAATATTTATTTATGTTGATTTGCAGACGTATTTAAACTCGTCATACATAAAATTTGAAATTATAAAAATACAGATAGTAGGTAAAAGACACGACAATTTGTTTGTGCAAAGCCAGTCCTTCGCCGGACCTCGACACAATCTAACCACCCGACTAACAGAGTGATTTCGTCAGCTAATACCACACATCTATCTACTATAACATCTTCTGGTAGATCGTTTGTTTATATACAGTGTGGTCCACTAAGTGGGAGTTTTCTTTATTAGTTGCGCTATTGTAGAATAAATGCTACTAAACTTTGGTGCAAGCTTGACAATTTATTGCATACTTAGTGGACCACACCGTATATTAAAAATAACAATGGCGCCAATATGGACTCCTATGGAACATCAAATATTAAGGAAAGCTGGTCAGACAAGTAGTCTTCCAAACGCACGACTTGCTGCCTATTATCTAGATATGATTTGATATACCTTACCTATTGGCAAATTATCAAAGTAATGAATCACCATCAACCATGGAATTATATCAGGGGAAAATATCAACAATGCAAAGCGATAATTATTAGACATTTATATCTTCATTCAGGAAATCTATTTTATATAAGGAGGTGTCTGTTCCACATTCGATAGAAACATAGATGATAATTTTGGCATTTATTTGTAAGATATCTTTTACGTACGATAAACCGGGTATAAATCATATTTATAAGTATAGCGTGAAATTATTACATTCGTAATTACTTTCCTAATGTGACCAACTTCAAACATAAAATGTTTCATGCAATTATAGCACTGGTGCTTTGATCAAAGAAAAACATTCAATAGGATGTTTGTAAGCCTAATAAAGACACCAGCTACAAAAAAACATTATTAGTAAATAAAGTAATAAGGAAATAAAATACAGAAAAAGCTAGACTAAATCATAGACGAAAGTCGAAATATCCAAGTATTTAAGTCAAAAAGCAGTAAGGTGAAGTCAGGTAAGTGTGTAACCGGGGCAAGTGTGTAGATTGGCTACATTTATTTTTAAAATTAAAATAAGGATGTCCTCTGTTATATTACTAATGTACTAAACTTCATACTAGTTTTACAAATAAAAAAATCACATTTGCTAACGTGTAATAACTTAGATATCTTGTAAATTTGTCATACCTTATTAAAAAGGCATCAGTATAGTATTACACACTAACTAAAGGATAATGCTATTAATATATAAAATGAGGAACGATTACACACTTGCCCCATTTTGCTGGGCAAGTGTGTAGTACTGACACTGTTTAAAATTTCTTTTTTTTTCTAGTAAACCGTTGATAATTATAAAAGGCGTATCTATTAAAGGCTTACAACTGGGCATATATTACGTACTTCTATGTGTAAAATTTATCAAAATGTCTTATTATGTGAACATTGTTACATTTTCATCAAACTATGCAATTTTTACTACACACTTACCCGACTTTACCTTAATATTTTCTTATTGAAATAATATTTTAAACTTTTAAATTACGAACTTTGAGAACGCCGTGAAGACGTATGAAGCATGTTACAACATTTTAATTTTGGGATTTTCAATTCAGAATCCAAGAATTCCATTCCGATTTTTGCACATACTCCTATGTTATATTATTTTGTTCGTTTACATTCGACTGCACAACCTAGCTACATCTTGCGGAAAGAAAATAAAAACAAAGCAAATCTCGATGAATGTTCTTTATTTACACCCAAAGGAAAAATTGTTTTACATTATTCGAACAGCATTTTTACTTCTTTTGCCTTTCTCTGAATTTCGTCGAACTTACCATGCTGGTTGCACCTAATTTTTGTCCCGCTTTCCTATAATAGAATTGTCAATGGGGAATTGCTTTAAAGAAAAATTCCTATTTCAGTTTATGGAAGAAGAGGCAGACACTATAACGGAGCTTCAACGCGATATAGAAATACAACTGGAGAAGAATAAATCTCGGAAAAGGCGGCGTAAGTGGAAAATCAATGTAAATTTAGACTGATGTTTTTTTTTGCGATATAAAGAAAGATATTTCTGCCATCTTAATTTGAAAATCCCGTTTGTGATAAATTTCTATAATATTTGACCGTTTGCGATGAAAATTGTTAATTATATATAAACGATTTTATGAATAACTTCTCAAATTTCGTACACACCAGGCGGCGAGTGGGAATGCAATTGTAATGTGATTGTAACGTAAGGCGAATGTATTATCCGGGACGGGTTTAAATCATAATAAAATATGTGTATGCAGCTGGAAAAACTATACGCTGGTCTAGTAGCGAACGTGTGCTTCTTATACGTATTACGCATAATAATACTGCAAAGTTTCGATGCAAAGATTTGGCAACCTTTTACGCGTAAAGCATCCATCTCTGTGTTACAACATGATTCATTAAGGTTTTTCCATGAAAATATTAAAGAATTACATATTAGTTGAATATATTATTGCTATTTAGGAAATGATTTATGCCAACAGTTTTTTTTTTATGCCTGCTCTAGATATCGGCACGTAATATTACTACTTACAAACCCTCAAAAATAAATGCAACAATACAAAATCCATCTATACCACAAGGGCTATCTACACACACTAAGAGAAAATTTCTTCAAAAGAAAATAACATATAAACCCAAGGAGGATATTAATACAGACGTTATTTTTTAATTTGGATTTTCATTATATTTTTGGGCCAACAAATCTTAATTTTTTGAATTGAAAATAGAAAAGAAGTTTTGACGCTAGGGAGTTGACAGTGCAGGTTGGCACACATGTTACATACCTTAGTATTTTGACGTTTACGAGAATAACTCTTTCTGTAATTTTGTTTCTAATTTAATATCTATTTATCAATGAATTAGTCAATTAGTCAATATGTCATGTCGGATGTAGTGTAGAGATTTAGTTTTACCCTCTTCAAGTACAACTGAAACTGTAAAGGAAGTTTAACTGCAGCCGTTGCAACCTCTAGACACTGCTACATCTCGGGCAACTATTGAAATTCAAAGATACCTTGACGGAGAAAATTATACCTCTCAATGCAAATTCGTTTGTTTGGTGACGTTAATATAAATACCTTTACCCAAATGTGTTGAAAATAGAACAAAAAATATGTGCGCTTTCTCTTCATAAAAAGGTTCAAAAGTTTTAAGTGCACATAGGACACGGTTAAATGATAAAAAAGCACAGACATCCCTACTTAAAATAAGAATATATTATTAATTATACCATAAACATTATTTATTTTCTATGTATCTAACTTTAATTTCATGAAATGAGAAATAGTTATTAATTTTGTATGTTTCCTATTTTTTTTATAGAGTATTATCTATTAATAAATATATAATAATAATAACACCTTTTTATTGCAATAGTTTTTTTTTACTGTTCACTGATTTGGGAACTGAGTGTATTCGTCGTTCGCCATAGTTGATTAATTAACTGCGACGATCGTCTATCTACACTAGACACTCTTAGAGCAACGGGAACCCAAACAGCGATGCAATAACATTTTAAAATAACTGCTATTAAAAAATGACAATAGCGAATAGCAGCGCTATTGATAAATTGCTGTTTCGCTCATCACTAGTCAACGCGAGAATATTTCCGTTCAATTTCCGTTCACACTACAATGAGTTATTCCTTAACTGATGGCACTCGAACAACAGCGAGCACGGTTGTACTAGCTAACACACATCCACACCATTTATTTACATTTGCTTTACATTACAATTACATTCGCGCTCGGCGCCTTGTTAGAAAATTGGTATTTGAAATACTTGGAATGAGAGATATAAGTGATGATCTAATATGGTCATGGATAAAATATCACATCATATTAAACTATCAAACTAAAATGCATGCAGTATTAGTAATTGCTGTTTATTATGCAACGAGCTAAATGGAATCCTCTTATTTCATCATACTTTTGGACAAAAAATACCACTGAGCTTACCAAGCTCTTACCAAGTGATCGATGTCGCAAACGTGACAATAATACTCACTAATAAACTAGGCTAATGTAGTACTTGATTTCTTCCTGGTTGTATTTTTTTTCTCTCACGCTCAAAGTATTATTTTTACACGTAAACGTAAAGACTTTTATTAATGCAAAAATACATTGATAGAATCAGATGAATTTGGCACAATTTAAAAAATGCGCTCTTCGACTACTAAAAGCAAACGCTGAGCATATTATTCAGATTCACACCAATTTCACATGCATCTAAGTAATTGAATCCTGTATGTATAAGTGCTTATTAAGCACACGTATTTACAATTCATTTACTTTCTCAGTGCTGACGTAGCTGTAATGTTTACTTTTATATCCAATATTGCCTCCTATTTATTCGTAACTGGGAAACTGTGGCACTCATTCAATATTTACTAGAATTTCAGTCCGGTGAAAAGCAAACTTCATTTGTCGCAGAAATGACCTTATTTATTATAAGGTCATTTCTTTTGTAAATAAGAATATCATGTAAATTATGCCTGCGTCTAGACCACACAGCTGCAATTAGTTGCCTTCTAGGATTATCTCCGGCAATGACTGAGGAGAGCGACACCAATAAGTTTATTAACGAGTCTACTTATGGAACTGTGCAGCAAATTCTTAAGGAAGAGATGGAAGCTGCCAACTCTGGTGAAGCAGTTAAGGAATTGGGTAAGATCTGTTTTAAGGAGAAAAATAATTAAAAAAAAATGAATAATAACAAGAAATAAATATTTAAAGATTAAATATTATTCTGCTATAAAGAGTACTCACTGATTGTGTCACTCTATACTGACAAGGGAACACCGGCGGGTGTCCCCCTCCGATTTCGATGAAACTTAACAGATCGAAAGAGTACCTAAAATAAGAGACACGTATATTTTTTTTTTATCGGCGTATCCGCACGATTTTGGGGTACAGCCCCCTCCAAAGTTTGGACGATTTTTCATTTTTGCCAAATATTTCCTAAATTATTAACAGATATTAAATTTTCTTTCTTTAAAATAATTTGCAGCATATTGCATGGCCCTAAGGGTGGCGTCGTCCGTATTCGCAAAAAGTTATAAAACGGGGACGGGGTACCCGTTACCGCCCATTTTTTTACATTTTTTCTTTTTCTTATTCATCAAAAGAAGGCCGATTTTACATAGAATACGATGATGTATAACAAGTTTAGAAATAATAATTGTAAAAATAGAAAAAATAATAATAAAGCTTCAAATTAATAAACTTGTCTATTGATATAATCAAATGAACTATAACAGCAATAAGTTTTATCCTTAACATAATTTCCAGCATAATACATGGTGTCAAGGTAGATATCTTCATAGAAAGCTAATAACGGGGGACGGGGTACCCCATACCCCGCATTTTTTTAATAATAAGTTTATTGATTATTCATAAAAAAAAGATGGCTTTTACATAGAAAACGGTGATGTTATAATAAATTTAGAAAATTAATAATAGTAATAATAACTCAAAATAAATATATGTACGTGTCTATTGTGATGAATTTGATATGCACTTATCTACACATACGTGAGTTTAATCAGTTTTCTTCCCCAAGATTTTTCGACGTATTCAAGTACTCGTGGTATAAGAGTGGATACGTTGAGGAAAGACCTGGGCCTTTAAAAATCCTGTAGAGTTTTGTTTTAACAAAGATGCGCAGTCTACCCTTGTGTAGTATTTGCAATAAACCAGCTATTGTGCGGTGTTCATGGTTGCAAACAAAATCTGTGTTTTAAACACTTTTACACAGACTATCACTACTGTAATACTTACATAGCTTAATTACTGTATGTATATTAATCTTGTTCACTATTGCAATACATATATGCCAATAATCGCATTACAGTATGCCATGTATTTAAACATTTATAAGCATTATAATGTTTTTCTAATTCTGTTCTATTGTTTCCGAAATGTTATAATCGTTACAAACACATTAGTTATATTTATGCTCCATGAATACTTACATTGTACACCTACATTGCACGAAAAACTTGAAATAAATTAAAAAAATATAAGTATGTATTATTTAATCCTTGCGTCCTGTGTAGCAAATTTGTTTCATATATACGCACTAAAGATATGGTATTCTAAGAATGAATAACAATTTATTAAGGAAATAATATAAAAACGCAGTCACTAACTGCAGTGATAAAACGATTTATATTGCTACCACCGATAAAAATTTCGTATAGTATATAGTATAAGTTAGTAGGCAATAGAAAGGTTTGACCATAGCTTGTCGAGTAGATACAATTCTAAATTAAGAAATATTTAAAGTAAGGAGAGCAGCGGAGTAACGATAACAAATAATTGTTGTTAATGTACTATATTATTATTATTACAATTATTTTTATTATTAACCTCAAATTTATTACCATCGTTTTCTATGTAAAAAGCGATCTTTTTTTGATGAATAATGAATAAACTTATTATTAAAAAAATGCGGGGTATGGGTACCCGTCCCTCGTTATGAGCTTTTTATGAAGATATCTACCTTGAGACCATGTATTATGCTGGAAATTATGTTAAGGATTAAAAACTTATTGCTGTTATAGTTCATTTGATTTATATCAATAGACAAGTTTATTAATTTTGAAGCTTTATTATTATTTTTTCTATTTTACAATTATTAATTTTCTAAACTTGCTATACTATCATCGTATTCTATGTAAAATCGGCCTTCTTCTGATGAATAAGAAAAGAAAAAAATGTAAAAAAATGTGGGGGTACGGGGCACCCCGTCCCCCTTATTAACTTTCTTGCGAATACGGACGACGCCACCCTTAGGGCCATGCAATATGCTGCAAATTATGTTAAGAAGAAATTTAATATCTGTTATAATTTAGGAAATATTTGCAAAAATTGAAAAAATCGTCCAAACTTTGGAGGGGCTGTACCCAAAATCGTGCGGATACGCCGATAAAAAAAATACGTGTCTCTTATTTTAACGGTACTCTTTCGATCTGTTCAGTTTCATCGAAATCGGAGGGGGACACCCGCCGGTGTTCCCTTGTGAGTTGGATCGATATAAGTTATTGTTCAATTGTAATTACCTTTAAAAAACATAATAAAGGAAGTAGTGGGTATGGACTAGCGGAAAAGTTACACCTTCTGATGTTCTCAAAAGACGCATATTTAAGAATAATTAACTAAATATATTGAAAATTATACAGATTTGTTGTAGATTTAAATTCAGCACACCGTGCAATTGAGATCAGGTTAAATATTTTATTACCAAAATAACTGCATACGCGATAATTGTAAGTTAATAATTATTTCATGTTTTATAGTATGTGTATGGTTCATAAATCTGATAATTATTGAAATATCATTATTATTTTAAATGTTTAAATTGAAAGAAAATTAAATCGATATTCTTGATGGTTGTTTTTTTAGTGAAAATGATTTTCAAAAGGCTCTAAGATTCGAATCTCCTGCAAACGTGTGAAACATGGGGAATAGTGCATAAAAGCCGTTTTAAAATGCCGCTTAGTTATAAGAGCTATCATCTGACAATTTAACTTATTGCATATAACTGATATGGACAGAAAAAAAGATTTGCTTGCCGTTAATAAACTTACGCTATCTCAAATAATTTATTTTTTCTTATGAAAGAATACGCTACATTAAGGGGAGGTTTACATATATATATCGGAAAAGTCCAAAAACTTTGAGCTTTTTTTTCAGACAAAGGAAAGATATACGAAATACGGCTTTTTTTTAATAAATATATTAAAAATTGAACATTAAAAAATTATATTTTTTAATGACAAGACCACTATAACGTTCGCATATTTGTTATCTAGGTAGCAATGTGCACAGAAAACAGGTCAAACTGCGTAAACTCTAGCATACGCCAAAGTGATCCGAAATTGAAAATAAAAAAAGAGTTAGGAATATATTAAATTTGTTGGAGGTGATACCTAAATTAAAACCAAATAAGTCGAAAGCAAACAATGTGGCAGATACCTGGACTTTGATTTGATTATTTTTTATTTCTTTTTTGTGTTTATGTGGATATAAAAATGTGGAATATTGCAATTTTTAGTATACTATAGGTATAACCTCCAATAAAAACTGTTTACATTAAGAAAACAAAAGAATTAAGTTGAATATTGAACACTTGAAGAACTAGAACTTACGCAGATTTTTGAAAAATCATGTTTCGAGAAAAACGCGTTCAAAGTTTCTCAGCAATTTTTTTTACAAATAGTTCAACATACACTTAGTCAGCTATTCCAGCACCATACATCAATCCTTCTCTTCTTCATACTTCTGCATTTGCAAATTTGTTGCTTCCCTTTAGACAGCCACAAGCAAGTTTTGCAGCGCTGGACATACTCTGCTCTGCTCGTTATATGTGCTGACGATCAGAATTGATGACGAAATTTTTGGTATCAAGTCCTACTGCAATTCCCATCGCATTCATTATTTGTAATCCAGAAAAGTAACCTTCATTGAATAAATTTGCGGCAATGTAGGTAGCAAGTTGAATTGTTTATGGGTCGCAGTATAAATCTTTGGAGCTAGTTTCTACACACATGAACTAAACGAGTCGTTTCAGTTTTGACAATGTTTTCCAATGCATCTTTGCAAGAAATAACTCTAGAAAAAACTTCATAAATCGGCCTAATAGCATCTTGATTTTTTTTTTTTTTGCAAAAGAGGGTCATGTATGAATGAAGCAAGCTCAACCTTCGCTTCTGCAACGCGCCACTACACAGGCTGTCTACACCTTTTGGACAATAAATGTGTCGTGGATCCGCGTCGGTTGAACATTTATAATGAAATGTAGCCCAAATAGCTGCCTTTATTTTTTATGCAGAATCTGGATGTTGGCTAATTGCTAGTCCACAGTACACTATTGTTAAATTATCAATAACTTTGTCAGTCCAGTTTACCAGCGCCTTTCTTCAAAGTCCACTCATTCTTTTTTGTACATCTCCCAACGCATTCTCTTTTTTTTTCTTGAACAGTAACATCTTCGTACGGCTAAAATCACAAATTGCTTAAAAGTTGTCTTGTCTCAGTCGCTTATCCGAAATCGTGCGAAGATTTCTTTTAAGGCATCGCTCGACTTTCCATTTTCCTCTGCTATTCTGGTGATCCGTAGTGCGGTTACCTTTGCTATCATATTCTAGCCAGCTTTTATAAGAAATTTAGTGTAAGTAAGTGCATCTGCAATAATTGATACATTTTATGGTAAGTAGTTTTCTAAAAGCGTGGGAAAGTGTGTTTTAAGTAAAAGAAATATTGTTAGACAGTTTCTTCAAATGTGCGTTTTATTTCGGATCTAATGCTTCATATTATGTAATATAAATAGCTACTCTGTCGTTTATTTGTGATCGCCGACTGCAGTGCATTTCTAATAATAAAGACAACTATACATACACTAACAAACAATAAGATATATTTCGACCCGAGCAGCCCGAGTCGAATATAGTATTACATCTATTTGCCTCCGTTTTGTGTTCGGTACACCCGCTCTTTAATAAGCCGTAGCGGCTTAAACAATGCAAATATTACGAAATCGCTTTAATCATGTATGTTATATATTTAGAGCTTTCAAAAACTGCAAAAAACTAAAAATCGATTTTTCCAGTCAAATACATGTAAACCTCCCCTTAAACACTTCCGTTTATTGCCGCGAGAGCAGGAGAGTTATATTTGTTTTATGTTACCGAGAGACCTCTTAGCTCTATCATGTAGTTTTTCTTAGAACGTTTCCAGTTAAATAGCTTTTTAAAATTTCTAAATAATACCCAACTTTACCAGTAGGAGCACAACTTGACAGTTGTTGTTTATTTGATATTGTCAGTTGAACGATATAAGTAGGTATATTTATGCGGCATTCCCAGATAGCAGAATGACGTCAAATGACGTTTAATAGACGTAGATATTACGTTTTAGACGTAATGTCGACGTCCTTTTCAGAACTATTTAGCAATCAAAGGCCCAGGAAGCACAGAATATCTAACGGTTTGAGTGAGCCTTAGGTCTGGTTTCCGGGAAAAGCGTTGATCATCCTTTTTTTCTTGGTTTAACAGATTCGTATTTGCAACAATTTCATCTATAATGTCCAAATTAATAATTTTTTAACGCATGTAAGTAGTCAAAGACGACTTCACCTTCAACAAATTTCTAACGGACGTCCTGGCAAAATTGCTCCTTATAGATTTTTTTTTGCCTACTTTGTTGCATCTTTCCCTGTAAAAGGTTGTGCAGCTTCCTCTCAATCTACGTCTTCCAAATCTGCTTCCTGTTCTGTATCGGAGTCGTGGTGACTACTCGCGACATTATCTTCGTCACTATCTGAGTGTATTCCTTCAGGATATTCTGCATTGCTTTCTCAAGAAAGAAGTGAAAAATAAAAAAAAATATATACATATAGATACTAAAAAGTCGTAAGAACATTAAGATAAAATGTTACAACTCAGACATAATGAGATGCGTCGGCGTACTGGGTTGAATAGTAGATTTTTTTTTCTAAAATTATTTAAAAGGTACATCAAATAAGTTTCCAACACTGTCAACCGCTTACTTTGGCTTGGCAATATCAACTGACAGGGTATTTAAAGGTACAAGCCTCTCCGACAGAAGGGGTCTTATACCCCCAAATGTCCTTTGGCTGGCGTACTTTGCACGCCATACGCGCGGGATTAAGGGTTAAGAGGCTTCAGGAAAAACAGAACTACATTGAGGTCTAACAACCTAAAAAGAAAGCTGAAGCGCAACAAGCTATAATAAACGATAAAAAAAAACAAGTAAATTAATCTTTTACCTAGATTCCGAACCTTTAAAGTTGTCTTCATACAACTATTGTGTTAAAGATTTTGAGGAACTTCTTGATTTCTTACATGAAACAATATTCGAAGGACTAGTTTTTGAACAATAGTCCAAAACAGTGGATGTAGTGTGTAGGGGAAGTGTGGAATACTGTAGTTACTGGAAAGCGTATTCGGATCATGGTGTTTTGTCGGTTGGTTTTGCCAAAGCTGCATCGACAGTCAAATCCAATCAGATAGAACAACAATTGCAGTAGATCGATATAATGTTGCTTAAGACTAATATTAAAGAAGCAACAGGTATTCAAACTAAAATAAAAGAACTCTTTCAGCAATAGCTTCATTGACACCAAACATATTTTTTCAAAAAAAAAAAGTGCGCTTTAGAATAAAATAGTTTAATTCCTTGACAATCTAGTTCATTAACAGTGAAATGAGATCCTGGCAGGTAAAACAAATAATTGACAATAGATTAACTAGCAAATGCTTTTCGTTCAAAGGAAATAGTTTTTCGGATAAAATAATTAAATTTCTTGCCAACTGAACTTTTTACCAGTGAATCTTTATAATAAAATATATAAGGAAAATTACTCTTTCAATCAAAATAATTTAGGCCGGCTGATGGTCTAGTGGCTTGCACGTTTGGCTATCCGTCGCGCGGTCCTCGGTTTGAGGCCGACGGACTGCTCTCAGAGTGAGGTTTCGTAGTTTTCCTCACTCTTTGGCGAATGCTGAGAGGCGAACATCTTAAGTCGTTCCACGGGCGCAAGCGTAATAATAACTCATGGCTGGGCCGATGCCCCTGTAGTTGACGAAAGCTGTTGGGGATGCCAAAGCGTGAATTATTATTATTATTAATTTAATTGTTGTTAGTGGAATGGCAATATAAGTATAGTAAATCCAAAGCAAAACAAAACTGTTTTGGTAATAGATTAGTTAACAGGCCTTAATTGCTACTTAGGTTAGGGTGAATCAAGGATGTGTCATCACCATACATATTCGGACTGGATAGATTTCAAAATTGCCATGATGCATGCAGAAATACGGACAGCTCGAACATCCACTAAGATCTTATGATGTTTGAAAAGATCGAACAACTGTTTGCAGTATATGTAGATATTGTAACTTTGACACCAAATTTGCAGAGATGCAGATTTAGTCAGACAATGAGTTGGCGATAGATGATAGCAAAATAATGTTATTTATGGCAAAAGCAAATACCAAATAGGCATTACGAAACATATAGTCAGAATTGTTATCTATTTATTGTATTTTCTGGTCTCCTCATATGTCCATATCTGCAAGTATAAAGAAATATGCAGCTAACTATTCATGATTCTACGAAATTTTCGTCTTTTAATAAACAAAAGTAGGGACTAACTTATCGATAGACATATTGAAATCGCCGTTTTGATTTAACCTGTAGGAAATAGCTGTTATTAGGTACGTACTTACTTCCTTTGACATGCACATAGAAAAATATTTTTCCAATTTTGAAACTCGAAAATGGCACAAAGTTATTTTTGTTTATGTTTCTCCAAAGAGAACCGTGATTTATTATTAATACACGAGCTTTTTTCTAGCACCTAAAATTTTTATAACACGGGGAAATCAAACTTTACGAATGTTCAGTTTCCAACCATATGCATGAAGTGCAGAGAATTAGTAATTCTGACGCAATTATTGTTTTCCATTCTTCACATGTAGCAGTTGGACCTTGCCAATCATGTTGACATCGAATTAAATGCATATTGCGCAGGAATAAAGCAACGATAAATAAATCTGGATATATTTATATGTGATAAAATAAAACAGGTCGTTTATTTTGAAAAACATGTAAGAGTTGACATTGGTCTAGAAGTAATATTGAATAAATTACAGTGATAACATCAAAATAATTTCATCAAAATCCTCATAAACTTTAATCTGAAATTAATCACACCATAATATCATTTATGATAAATTAAAGGTTTAAAATCTAGGTAGGTAAGATTTTAAAAGTTACAAATTATAGTTTACTAAATTTCCGGTTCGTTTGTTATATACCTAGTGTATAAAATGATGACCTTGCTGTTTTATTGTCTCATGCTTGATTTTTTTTTGACAATACTCCTAAAATCTTTTTATTGTCAAATGTTAAAGTATATATATTATATAAACATTAACATTTAAAAACCATAAAGGTTTTCTATTATTATTATTCTTCAGGGCCAAATATCGCTAGTATGGGTTTGGCGAATTCGCTAGATGATGTAGCCAATCCCCCTTCGAACAATACAGTGGAAGAATTCGACATGTCCTTTGCAGATATAGACGATGAAGAACTTGAGTCCTACATTATGAACGAAGACGAAATCCAATATAAAAATGGCCTGTGGCTTCGAATGAACGCCGATTACTTGGACCAACAAAAAAGTAAGCCTGTCTATTTTTCTATTATTGAATAGTTCCTGAACTATAAACTTTAATTTATTGATTTCGCGTTAAACAAAGCCTTTCATTAGTTATTATAACATTTCAAGGCCATTAATTTTCTATAAAGCTTGTTACATACATATTTATTTTTTTATTCTATTTTAACGTTCCCATAACAAATAATTTATTCTTGGATAACTATAATAGATTTTAAAATCAAAATCAGTTGTAAAAAATAAATGGTAAATGAAACAATGACATCGTAGCTGTAGTATAAAAAATAAAGTGGTGATCATAAATTTCGCAAATTGACTGGACGAATATTTATTTTTTCCATAAACCGGTTTAGATAGATTGTCATGAATATTTATTTACTGGGTCTTTTTGTTTTGGACACCTATTAATTGGCTTAAGAGGTATATCAATATTTAATGAATCATATATAGGTGTATTATTTTCAGAAAAATGTTATATTATATAGCAGGAACATTTATTATAGTAAATGTTATTTACTATATTTATTTATATCTGCCATTTCTTTCTGCCCATTAATCATACCTATTCTATGAAAACGTCGATGCATCTGTACAATAATACCAAAAAAAACAACAGCAGTGGCAATATATGGAATGTTTTAAAAATATCGACATCCTTTTACCAACCCCATATAGTCTAAATATAACTCTGTGATTAGTTGATCCACATAATTCTCTGTATTTGGCAAAAATTGCCCGTCTTTTTGGCCTCGCATTCACACAGGATGCAATATGCGTTCTCTATCATTTCTTGTTCGATAGTTCTTTAATAAAAATATCTCCATAAATTTGCATAATTATATTATTCCAAGTGTTCTTTATGTTTCTCTCGACCCTAACTCGTTGCCTGCCTTCACACTGTATTTCTGAACATTCCTAGGACAAGTTATAATGTACATGAAGTCGAAGATGAGCATTGGTGAGCGGAAGATTCCTTTGGATTTTCCGTGTCAAATTTCTATTTTATTTGCTTGTAAAAATTGACATGGCATTTTGAACAATTTATGTAAGGCTCTTCCTGCTGCAACACATGTTGGACTTGCAGCATTCAATTAAAGATGGTTTTTAGTTTAATAAACAAAAATCTTCATTTTCCCAAACTTTTCCAACTGTCTGAAGACTCCTAAATCTGATTGAAAAAAATGACATTTTTATTAATGTAATTGTGGATAAGTGTTCGTGCTAAAGGTGAATATTTGCTTAACTTCAACTTGATTAAATATTTTATGTAAGCATCAGTTTTTATTGAAAAATTATCAGCAATACTGCAGTAAATTGTATTTACTTTATAATATTTTAAGCGATTGATTTGTGGAAGTACTGGCTCAGTACTTTCACAGACGAACTAATTACATCTAACAAGACGTTTCGACAATTTACGTCTTTCTCAATTGGTTAATATTGTTTTATTTTTTTTTATATATAGAAAAATTATAATAACAACGGCATTGTTATTTTTGTCAATAGCTACACATTTTACTAGAGGTTCTGGGCCTATATATGAAGCAGATAATTCCTTTCCTGCTAACTCATCGGCTTTTTCGTTTCCTTCGATTGCTAAGTGTCCGGGCACCCAAAGCAAAGTGATGTTATTGCGGTCTGTCAGGCTATTCAGTTCTTGAATGCATTACCAAACTAGTCTTGATTGTATCTTGCGGTTTATTAGCGCCGTGAGTACCCCCTGGCTGTCTGTCGTAATACAGATCCGCTTATTTTCATCAGCCCTCTGATTGCGCTTTCAGTTGCACAATGGAATATTACGTATGCTCCTGGTTGAAAGATCGTGGCATATTTTTCTAGTGGGAGGGTGATCACAGTATTTGCCAAAAATTTAATTTGCGGCTATCAGTAATAAGGTCTGGGACTTCTTCCCAGATCCTCCCAGAGTAAGGTTTTTGCCATGGTTTTGCTTTACTCCGTGACCATTGATTTTATATAAGTATATTATATATAATCAGTGTCCTTGGCGAATGTTGGGGGATAACGAAAGTCGTTCCATGGGCGCATTTAATAATAACTGATAGCTGACTGATTTACAGTAGACTCGCGATTGTGTGAACTAATTACATTTCACATATTTCAACATTTCTCAAAAGTAGTATTCATATAGTCGCGAGGCTACGGTATTATATTTTGTTTTAAGAATCATAGGGAAATTATTTAGTTAGAGTAGGATCATTTCAATTGTTATGGAACTCATATAGTACTTAGAATAGGTAGCCTCGTGTAGTACCTATTTTAGGTGGAGCACGGGGTTGGGATGATTTGTAATAATTTAGTTTTCATAAATAAAGTATTTGCCACCCCGCTGTAGAGTCCAGATCCAGTCCCGCTTTCGGTTTTTGATCCGTCGTTAAAGAGATATCTCGAAGCCTGGTCTGATCTCATTTCCAAAAGGTTACTTGGTAATTCTTGCAATCTGAGATGCCCCATTCTTGCCTCGTCCATTGTCAAATGGAGATGAGGTGTCTTATGATTAGTTTTATTTTGATATACCAAGACGTACGTACGTGAAGGTAAAATTCATTCAATTTAGTAATTTCATTCTCTTTGTTTCTTGGCGAATTTGTCTAAAATCTTAAATAAATTTCATGATGTAGTGACCTAAATGCTACTTTACTATATACCCTAGTTCATTATTAGATTTCAATTACACTTAACGTTTCGATCGTTATTAGTATTCCATCTTTTCAGTAGTATGTTGGTTTCAGATCATAAATAGCGGATTACATCAGTACAATTTAAGTATTTTCAAAGTTGCAGCAGTTATAAGCCATTTTTTCACGCCATACTAGTCTAATTCATCTAATTCTGTAACACTAACTTAACCTACTTGCAAAGTTAAAGCCACAAAACCCTAAACGTATCCTTGTTATTCAACTCTCCATTTCGAAGCCCGGCGATTCTTGTAGTGCAAGTCTAGCCTAACTCCTTGATGATCTCTTTAGGTATGCAAATAGCAATACAATTGAACGATAAAATCGTTTCCAGTTAAAGTTAGACTTTCGCTTTCGACAGCCAGACATGTATCGCACCTTTGCTGCTTTCCCAATCCCCTTCTAAAAATAGATCGATCCTATTGTGCAAGGCGGTCTTGAGCGTATCCGTCATTGTTACCTGCGGATGCCCGCCGCATATGGATTACCCTCTTCGCATTTTATGTCGATTAAATATCGACATTCGTATGGATAAACGCATGTCAGCTTTCTTCTTTTGTTTATTTATTGCTCAGGCGTCACTCTGTTTGTTTACTCATATGATGTAACCCTTTTTAAACGTATTTTTATGATAATTGAACAGACAGGTAGGTCTTATTTTCGATGGACGAATGTTTTCATTAGTGTCGCAAATCGAAGCCGAAAACCGGTTTTCGTTAACAAATTTTTACATTGTGACATTCAATATTCATATATCTGTCATGCAATTTTGATAGGTTTAACTGTAAAATGATAAATTATTTAATGGATATTACGTCATTTTCAAAAATATTATCGAATGTCTGTATTTTTGTGTTTGAAATAGGAATGTACAAGCAATTATTTTTTTTCACATACTATCTGTTAAAATTACGCTTCCTTTATAGCAATAGCCTATGATGCGAGCGTTTATTATTATATTATTATTTAAGTGTTTTTTTTTATATTTTTTTTAACTTCAAAAACATACAATTAGTGTTTTAGTCTTTATTCGCTGACAATGTTGTAATTGGCTTGATTTAGTACCTTTAATTAATTGATGGTTTGCTATTTATATTTATAGCGATTTCATAATAAAAACATGCCCACAAGTTGCAGTATAGTACAGTAAAGAATCAAAAAATAAAATCAATAAATAAACCTTTTTTTCTTGATACTGCAACAATTTTTTGAGATAAAAATAAAAAGGAAAACATTAAAAATCTACAACATTTTTTTTTTTTCTTTATTCACTAATACATATAATAATTATATAATCTAATCAATTGTTGTTTATTCTTCTCTAGCGTAGTAATAGACACAAAATATTCGATTACTCCGTGCACTAGATTTTATTAATTCGGGACAATTGCTTTGGGAACACGGGTTCTCATTATCAACCGAAGATCTAATGAATTAAAAAAAAATAAGAAAATAATCTCTATTACCTACACATGCAGCGTTATCTCTTTTTTCTTTTCTACTTTCTTTTCTACTCCTACTTGATTCTTCGAAAATACCAGGAATTAGCGACAACTGTGAACCGTCATATCTCCATAAATCCATCAGTATTGACTAGTGGAAGGGTGGAACTTTCCGTTGCAATGATACAAAAGTTGTTTGATTTTTTTTATACATCCGGTTTCGTATGCTTCTAACTCTTTACATGATTATACAATCTTTACTAATTCGAGATTTACTGTATCAATCTTATGTCCGGTATCGTTTATATGTTGTGCTACGCTGAATGATTCAATTCTCCCGTAGCGATAACTTGCTATGTGTTCCTTGAACCGGGTTTCGATGGCACGCTTTGTTTGTCTAACGACTATACTAGATTTTGTAAACGCCAGATCTTTCATTGAAGTAAGATTTATCTTTCCGTTACCTATAGGGTTTCTCAGTGTGTTTCGCGAAATGAAGCATATGTTCAAATTATATCTTTTAAAAACATCGCTTAATCCTGGAATGGTAATTTAACAAAGTTTTTGTCGTAAAGTTAAAATCGTGACACTACATTTACAGAAGAGTAAGAGTAGACTTTTTTAATGAATCAATTCTTTATCAAATATTGCCTTGTTAAGTGGGAATTTTATTAATCTATCTATTAGAAAATTAATCCCGATTATTTTGTATTGTCCACAATGATTTAAATCGGGCCATTATGAATATAGTTGTATTGGCTTCTTTTCATTAGATGTCTGTTTCTAATGTCTTTTTTTTTCAAGTCTAATTCATATTTACTTACGAATAGCACACACTTTTTATAAATAGATTATTTATAAAAAGTGTGCGCTACTATTTCTTAAAAAAAAACAAATATTGCTTAAATCTGAAAGGCTATTAAACAAACCTTTAAACTACCTTAACCTCCAAAAGCTAGCATAAGGAAAAGAAGAATGTAATGAGCGAAAGTTTTTGTAGGCTCCCGTGGATGAGTACCAATTTCAAACAAAAAACATTTATTTTTCTTTCCGAGTTAATTTCATGTTAAAACAGTGTATGAGTGTTGAAATTTGTTGCCCATAATAGCAAACATTGCCAACCGCCTCAAATTACCTACTGTAATGGAATTATCTTACACATTTCAAGTTATTTGACCTCGGAAACATTTTCTGCTTATTTATATTATCACGAAAAAAAGTAAATTAGCTTTTGTATACCTTTTATTTCACGCGCAAGTGAAATGATTAAAATTGATCTTAAGGTTACAATCTTGAGAAATGAAATTTACAAAAGTAAAATTTCGTATAATTGTGAATTTTTCTAACGATTGAGTTAGGAAGTTAGATTTCACGACTTACCATCGTTACTTCAAAATAAATGTTTTTTTTTTGCATTATTATTTATGTGAAATCACCCAATCACTAACAAACAGCCAATATGGCCGCTCCAAATCACAATCTGGACTTCAGATCGCTCGTAACTTGATTTTTTTTTTCCATCTATCCTAGTCTTAAACGATAATTATTCGACATTGGACTGGTAATTCAAGATACTTAAATTCCAAAATATATCATTCGTTAAATTACAGTAAAGGAAGAGAAGCAGGCTAAAGAAAGGGAAGAAGGCAAACCCGAGAAGAAAAAACGACGACGGAAACCTAACGTTGGTCCATCGAGCTCTGCAGGCGAAGCCATCGAGAAGATGCTCCAAGAAAAAAAGATTTCCACCAAAATAAATTATGAGGTCTTGAAGAGTCTCAACGCTACGCCGAGACTGGAAGAACCGAAAGATGACGGTGGCAGAGACGATGTCAGGTAATTTTTTCTAATAGTTTTTCTAAATAAGGTTTTTTAAATAAAGTTTCTCCATGTACGAATCTTCCACGTTTTTTTTTATTTTCCAGTAATCTAATAACAGATTCAGCAAATTCCAATAATGTCACCAGAGACTTGCCTAGCAAAAGGCCGAAGTTGATACCAAATAGGAAATCGCGGATCAAGAAGGAAGAAATCGGAATTCCCATATGCGAAAATGCCCAAACAAATAATGTAGAGAAGGAAAAGGTGCCAGCAGAAGAACTGCAACAACCTGCAGGTAATATTGTTAAGGTTATCATGTTATCGCCTATAATACATGTCTATATTATGCCCGCAAAACATCCCGTTAGTGATTGCCGGTTGCTTATTTCATAGTCTGATATTTATTGCTTGCTGATCAATTTTTAGTATCTGACTGTAGAGTGGTGACTAATTAAATTATCTGTCAGCGTCATGTGCAATGCCGCTAGGTATTGTGTGATTGATATGATTAATATATCTAATACCCATCATTCGATAATTAGCGATTGATAATTCTATTTGAGATCTAATTGAAGGCTACTGCTTTAATCTGATTTACTTTTGGCGTAGCGTAGCTAACTAGAAAGAGAAAGAGGCTTTCACTTTTTGCCAGTAGGTAATGGCTAACCTTTTCGAATAAATCTATACAATTTGCCGCTAGTAGTTATATTAGTAGCAGGATAAATATCAATGCATATTTTTGAAGCTCCTCACTATCGACTTTAGAATGCAAATTTGTTGTAATTGTTACGCAAAATGTTTTTAAAATACGTCTTAAGTGAGTTGTAATCTGTAATTTGATATAGATAGTGGTAAATACCTCTAATTTAACAAGGCAATATCAGTTACAGTAACTACTTAATTATTGAAGCCTCTATTATCAATTAATAAAATAGGAGGTTTGTTTTTGTTGTTAGAATTAGACATGTAAATTCTTATAATAGAATAATATAATAGTATTTTTGTATGAAAATAAATAAAGGTTACTGTATTATATCTTTCATATATCCTTTTTTCATTTGTTTCATAAGGAACGTATTACTAGGATTACGATCATATGCAATTGTTAAATATTAGCTTTCGATAATACAGATTACTGTTAATAACATAATTTAAGATTCGTTCAAGTTTAGAATACAATATACCAAATAAATAATAATACGGATGTTTACGGTCTTGTGATTTTGTTTTCAGAGGATATTACACGTCTTAATATAAGGTTACTAACGTAAAAATATTTTAATAAAAATTGCATAATAAAGAGAAATATTAGTGATAAAAAAAGTGGTGATTAAGCATATTAAATTAAACAATTTTTTTACTTTAACTAGTTGTTCAAAGTTATCGTTGAACGCAAAGTTTCGCCAGACATATCCATAAATTGATATAATTTACTAGGGCCTCGGTCTTACCGTCGAGTTGTACTGCCTGAACTGCCTCTGGTAACTGTGTGTTTCCAATATAGAGTTTCCTTTGTATCAACACTACTGCAGAGGGGTGGAGACTCAGTGTAGTTCGTATTAAATGAATAAGTTAGGGTCCATGGAGATGAGGCGGTTGTTCATAAAAACCTTCCTTGAAAAACTATTTTATTTTTCATTAAGTCAAGTCAGTTAAATCATATTTCTGTATTATAACCAAAACAAAGGGAATTTTCTTTGTGAATTGATGTATTTACCATCGACCTAAAAGTATATAGAAGAAACAAGATTTTTCAACATTAGAAGAAATTTGCTGTATTAGCATACCTTAGTAAAAGGTACTAACTACTTTCTTTTGTGGAATCGTACATGTCTCTGCTGTCTTGAGTATAATAATACACTTTGGATGCTTTGAAGAAGATTTTTCACTGGATTTCTTGATACTGGCGTTGTTCTTTTGATGTGGATCCTTTTCTGCAACATCTTTGATTTGTCACTGCGAGGGAACTCCATTCTGAAATACTTGGTGTGTGCAAGCTGATGTGCGAGGTATTTTGTCTAATTAACATGTAAATTACTGTGTAAATAAGTATTTAACATTTCGAACTTTGAGGTTATTCTTCATATTTGTAAATGACAGTTGAAATTGAAAGTTTAATGTTTATAAGTTGGTAGGCAAGGTTCTAAATTCATTTTATGATAGCAGGAGATTTAAAAGTTATTTTGAGAATTTAAGAATCCAAAATACGCTGGGTAGTAGTTGATATTTGATTTTAATATTCCAAATAAGTAAACTCACCTTGAGACTTCTTATACTCTTTATATGTTTTGATGTAATATTGGATAATAAATTGAGCATGTTATTGATATTTGTACTGTTTTTATTAATAAAAGGCATTTGATACATTTAATGACTAAAATTAGACTATAAATTTATTATTTAATCAAGCAAAAGTCTCATAATATTCAAGTTATTGGTTTAGAAGCTATAACACGTACAGCCCACACGGCAGCCTACCTACTGCTGATATAAAAATATAAATATAACTACTCATTAGTTAAAAAGAGGGGAAATAACTTATGCACATGTATTGCAGTGGTGAATTCGAGACATATCGGGCATACACGCTGTTGATCAATCGTTTTAGCGTTAAAAACTTTTTTAAGTTGTTAAATAAATAAAAACTACAATTAAATAATAAAACTTAATAAAAAACACATTTTTTACAGTAATATCTCTCTTATATACAACTTTTGTTAAGATATTTTTACATTAATGACCTTATTTTAAGATATTTAATCACCTTTTGAAAATAAAATCATAAGACCGTAAACATCTGTATAATGAGGAACACAATTTTCGTCGCATATGTAATCTTGCCTTAAGTATTAGCCAAAAGCAAATGTTCAAAATATAGATCTAACCTTTTCCAACGCTATATTCCTATCGTGAACCCAGTGTAATCATCTTATTCGATAATAAATGACATATTTGAGAAGACTCCATCATTATCTGACGTCATTTCCGATTAATCACGTGCATTCATCACGTGCTTGCTATGGCAGTTATCGGTAATGGATGCAAAGCAGTAAATAAATAATGTATCAACGCTATTTTGACTGATTTATATTTACAGCGCCTGAAGAAGACGACGAATACTTCGAAGATGAATCTTTCGCAGCAGATAATAGTCGAATTGACGAAAGTGAAATGGGTGTCTTACAAATGCTGCAACAACACAGGGACGATGGGGATGAAGAAGAAGCAGTGTTTGGTACCGGTTACGAGGAAGAAGACTATTAATAATTGTGATACTATACTATATTAGACATAGTAGGTGCATTCTATTCACCGTCTGGCTCACCTCACTTAACGCTCAAAAGTGAAATGAGCTGATACAGCCAGTAAGTAGAAAGCATCTCATATGTGCCCTAGATGATTTTATCTCGAACTCCACTTTCAGTATAGCCTTCAGCTCTATATATTTTTTTTTATGCCCTGAGCGAACGCTGACAAGACGTTATGACTATTTATTTATAAGTTATTTATTACTTTTCTTACATAGCTATAAGTTTTACAGAAATAAATGGATAAAAATATGATGTATATACATATTGTCGTATGAAATAAAACTGCCTATAAGTGTTATTGTGTAAACCAACTTGATTATTTTATTTTGACATGGACGAAATAAATGTTGAAAAATATATCTTTTTTTTTAATCCATCATTTTCCGATTTTATTGTACCTTTCTCTTTTCTACTAGATGTCGTTTCAAATGTTCTAAACGCGACTCCCAAACTTTATAACCCGAGACTAATACCCCTACTAATAAATCGGCAAGTTAATAGTAAAAACTTAAAAATCTAAATCGACAACGGACTACTTCTATCTTTGGCAGAGATTCCCCAGGCAAGCTTAAATAGCAGCATCAAATAATTTTCACGGTAATTTTAAAAGTACTGAATTTCGTGAAAATTAGCAATTAATAGATATTTTTATTGCACTTGTGTCAATATTTTGGTAGGTTCAATCAAATTTAACACAATTTATAACGTGAATATGAATTAAATGTAATTAAAGAATGTATGGTAACTATGTAATAGTTTTATAAGCGGTTTGGAAAAGAAAAGTAATTGGGAAGGTAGAAATTCCATAAATGAAATTGAAAATTTAAAGATCGAAATAAAAGTGAAAAAAAAACTAGAAAGATAAAAGAAGAAAGTTGAAGTAACACATTTCGAACAAAAATGGGGATGATGAAAAATAATGTAACAGGACTAAACAACAAGCCTGTATTGGAGTATTTCATTTGTATCTATTTTTTAAATGTTAATAAAATTAATTTCTTTGAATCCCTTGAACAATATAAATTGGGAAATAAACACCTTTGACCTTATTATGCAATCTGATTGGAATAATTTGGATGTGGTTGTCAAATTCTGTCAAATTTGGATATGACATGGAAATACAAAATTTAGTAAGGCCAAAGAACATCAAAGACAAAAAGCGTCACTTGTTGTCCACCCCTATGATGGTTTGTCACCGGAAATACGACTTCTAGCGCTACATCATTATTTTAACACCAGGTGTGTCAGTTGTCTTCCTGTTCTTTTACACCAATCATAAAGAGCGTGTGTCAGAGAAGGAAGTATCATTTCAACTCAAGATGGCCGCTATTTGTCATTTGCTACGTTAAACGTGTGTAAGTACATCTTGAATTAAAAATGGGGAAGAATTATTCGAAAGATCACATTTAATTATTCTCGATTACTTCCAACGACCGTCTAAGTCAACGTCAAAATAATGACTGCGGTGGCGCCCTCTCTGTAAATTGACAGTGCTGTCGGAACGCCAAACTCGCGCTCCTGTCAAAAATGACAAGTGTAGTCTCTGAGTCGCTTCTTGTCTTATTTCTTCGCTGGTAAGGCCACGTGGACATAACAACGCCAAGGAACATCTCAACAAGAACGGATAAACAGCTTCGGCACCTTTGATCTCGCGGGGCAAAAATTTCTTCAATCCGCTTATTGACTGCTACTGATTAGAATAAACTCAAGAAAATGGCGATTGCGCGTATGTTGAAGGTTTGCTTGCTGTCAGGTATCACAACTGTTACTCGTTTGAATACGCGTTTTTGAGTTATAAAAACTCTGGAAACTGCTAAATGACTGTGAAGAACTGTTTTGACAAGCGCCCAAGTTTAGCCTAGCTGGCTTTGGAAAAAACAAACTTAAAAGAAAAACGGGTGATTTCGTACACTTAAAAAATTTTCTAGCTATACTATTCTTGTTTACATGTTCATGACATATGCTCCTTGACAACGCGTCGTCTGGGAGCATCTGGGAGTTATTATATAAAAAAAGAATAATAGACAATTGAATTGTTTATAAAACATGTTTCTGGTAAATGTAAAACGTGTTGAAAGTATAAATGTGAAAATAAACATTACAATATAACAAACAAATATTGAAGCAGAAAGGCAAGAACAGGTATTTTAGGAATAAAAACGAAGTGCAGTAAAGTATATTTAAATTCATCAGGTTGGTAATTATTTAATTACATATACCCCACTAAACATATGAAATGTAAAGAAATATTTATTTTTCCCGTAACTTGTAAATAATGTAACATCCCAAAAGAATGCGTGCAGATACAATGAGATTGTCATTTTTTGATGTTTCAGAAACATTTTTAATTCCATAAAGTTAAGCACGCACGCGTACTTTTGTATTTGTCAGAAGAAAGATAGGTTATGGTCAAATGCTGCGTAAAGTGATTGCGGTTAATGCGGTTACAAATTTGTTTGTCTGAATATGAATATAACTATTATAAACTTGTGGTAAGTATGTTTTAACACTTTATAACCCACTTTTGATTTGCTAAAAAATATTTGGCGATAAGAATTTACGGAAAACTATTTTCGGTATTTAGTTTTCTCTATCTCCGCCGATTTCCAAGATCCCCATACTATAAACGTAAAAAAAGCTCACCTGTAAATAGAATGGAGTAGTATATCATTATATTCATTATTTAAAAAAGTTGTAGGTATCATTAAATTGGTCAAAACATTGCTGTTTGAATTGTGTCATATAAAATAATAGTATGAATCGTTTAGCTGAAAAAATGCTTTTTCGTTTTCGTTTCTGTTATTTAATAATAATAATAATATCTATTTATTGGGATTATACAAAAATATATATTTTATAAAGTAAATTTTGAAAAATGAAGCAGTATATATTTCCCGATTAATTTTTGGAATATTATAACTTCTGAATAATGTCTCCCTATTTATTGTTACGTATAATGCGCCTCTTCTTTCTCGGTATGCATATCAGGGAGCACTAAACAATCAAACTATTGATCAGTATCAAAAATGGAATAGGTACATTTTATAGCCAGAAAGGAAGAAATATAATTGAAATTGGAGTGTTAACCAATATGTTATCTTTAAAAGTTTGTGGCATTAGAAGACACCTATATACACACCGAAGCCTAATGTACCTACTAATTAAAATTTTATCAGTTACAAGTATTTCTTTGTCACTTCCGCCAAAACCACCAAGTTAATAATTAATTTAATATCATTAATTTTCTAAAAAATAATTTATTTCAGGCAACCCAAAAAAAAAAAATTAAAAAATTGAAATGTCAAATGTTTTACATATAAACCAATATAAAATACATAAGACGATTACAATTCTGTATGAACATCGTCTTTACTTTCTGTTCGCCGACTATATTCTTCCTCTAGTTTATCCCAGAAGGTCATTCTTTCATGAAATGGATTGGTTTCCATATTTAAAGCGCTATTTCCAATATTCATATAATTCAAAGCACCTTCCTCAACCGGCTTCCATGTAACATGGAACTCTTCAGCCGTCGGCGTAGGATTGCCATATTTAGCAAAATTTGTCCATAACTTTACTACAATTTCCATTGTATTCATTCAGGGGATCCCGGTTTTATATCGGGTGTGAATTTTGTTTTAAAAAGGTACCCTAAATCATCTATATGTGATGCTCCTTCAATTTTAGCGGTAATCGGATGCAAGCGTTTGAAATAATTCAACTCTGTGTCAGCTGAGAGCATAAACAAGTACGGGTTTTGATCTTTTAATTTGGCGTGAGCTTTCGCTGATTTAAGGATCATCCAATAAATCCACGCATCTCCAACTAGATTCCATTCTACCTAATCGGCTAGGGCTAGAGGAAAGATTATCTTCATAATAAAGATTTCGAATTTTGTTTGCCATTTCTGCTTTTACATTCTGATCGGTAATATTGAACTGATAAGGTATGCTAAGTTCTGGTGGAATACCCTGAGGTTCTTGCGATGTTACGCGACGTGTAACGTCCCACATAATGCCCTCGTTATTTGTAAATCCGAGCATGAAAGGAACAGTTTTAAATTTCTTGGTTGAAATTATGTAGCTGGATCTTCAGACAAAAAGGATACGTACTCCTTGATGTTTTCAATTATAGGACCACCAATGAATGGTTCGTGAATTGGTATACACTGAAAGGGCAAATATTATTAGGACAGAAATCATTTCATTATTTGGTCTTTCGATTCTTACGAAATTAGCACTTTTTTGAGCTTTGATAATATCTTCAATAGACGCTTCTTGCAGAAAAGGCAACATTTGTAACTCGTCCTTATCTTTGTAGCCTAATGATCTAGCTGCATGAACTCCAGTATTTTTTTGACCTATTGTTGCCCATGGATTAAGAGCCGAACCACTGTGAGCTATAACCTTATGAAACAACCCTAAAAAATAATTTCGAAATATTTGAAGCAATATTATTAAAAGACCTACCTTGGGACATTGGTGATAACATATGGAAATGCACGCTAGCTCCTCCAGCACTTTCTCCGAATATTGTGACGCTATTTGGATCACCACCAAACTTTTCAATATTTTTCTGAACCCATCGCAGCGCCATATTCTGATCTTTAAGTCCCATGTTACCGAAAGCACCAACTTTGGTGTTTTCGAAGTTTAGAAACCCTACGCAAACAATATCAATATTAATGTAATTCATTGTTGTATATTTTATTGAATTCTACACACCAAATAATCCCAAACGATAATTGATTGTAATCAAGACCACACCCTCTGGCATTAAGAATTCTGGTCCGTGCAATTCGTTCCTTCCATGACCTTGTATGAAACCACCGCCATGTATGAACAGCATTACAGGTTTTAGATCTTTTGTGACCAACTAAAAAGCAGTTTAACATTTTTCCTTCAGTATGGTGTAAGCTATAGTGGATTTTTTTTACCTCTGGTGTATGTATATTTAGATACAAGCAATCTTCTTGACCTACGATATTACCAAACCAATCCTGTTGCAGGCACATTGGCATGTCTTCCGTAGCATTAAGAATTCCATCCCATTTATCTCCAGTTACTGGTATCTAAAAATTGTAAGATCTTGGGCAATATAATTTATATTATTCTACAACCATTACTTGTGGGACTAATTGAATTGCTTTTGTTTTTGTATGGAATATTTTACACCATCATTGTTACAATAGTAATTATTGATATTAATTACAAACATTTGTAACAATTATTAGTTTCCGAGGCTGCTTAAGCTTAATATGCCAATGTAAATATTATGAAACACTGAATACATTGAAGTAAGCATTAATAACATACTTTATGCTTTCTTTTTATTTATTTACTTACAAACCAAATAAATACATTACATTTAATAAAACAGTGAACTGGTGCAATAAAGTTAACTAATACACATTAAAACAGATCCATTAATTAAATAACGTCATAGTTTGACGTCTTAAAACTAACAAATTGTGTATCGCAATAAATATTATTGTTAATAAAGCGATAAAGTATCTAATAAGTGGTTTTTAAGTCTCTTTTTAATATTGCCAACGAATTGAACGCAAGTAAACTAGTAATTTATTAAAACACTGCAGTACAGTTTATTGTTCTAAGAAGGTACAATCAGAGATCACTATTTTCAGACGCTCTGGTGGAGTGAATTGTAAACACAACAGCAAACTTCCAGTGGTGAAAGTAGTATCGCAGTAACTACCTGATTGTATAGATTCCTTATTGATATTGTAGGGTGTAACTGAAATGAAGGGACAAAGTATGGGAGGGAACTCTCCATACAAATCACGATAAAAAGTTAATATGTATTAATTAACATATGTCCGCAAACGCACACTTTTTGAGATGTAGGTAAAGTAAATGTTTGTTAATACGTTTTTTGAGGTGTCTAATGGCGAATTATACATTTCCCGAGAGGCTAGACATGATTTTCAAGTATGGTCGTTCAAATGCCAATCGTCGGAAAGCTGCAAGGCTCTACTAGGAACCTTACGCAAAGCCCTACAATCAAATCACAGTATTGCGCAATAATTCACTTGCGGGTAGAGAAGACCACACACTTGCCGCACAGCTGATTTTGAAGAGGCTTTCTCGAATAGTATTTCTGAAAAGCCTAAGGGTCAGCCCTAGACAGTTAGTTATAATGTTCAATGTAGATCACATGACTGCTTGGAGGACAATTTATAACCAACTTTTTTTATAGTTCTTTACAACGAGTGCAAGGTCTTTCTTCAACTGATCACCCTCAGTGAGAAACTTTCTGTAGATGGTTTATTCAGCAAACTACTAATCCACTGTTCATCAGGTCACTGTTATTCACCGACGAGATAACTTTCGGTAGAGATGACATCACCAATTTGTCAATCAGCATATGAAAACCCACATGCTAAACTTCATATTACACACCAACCAATTCGCAATCAATGTATGGGCTGTTATTGTTAGTAATGTTTTGATTGGTCCGTATGTATTATCACTACGTCTTGCGGGCAATGTCATTTTCAATTCTTTCACACCTATATTAGAAGACGTTTCTTTAGAAATAAGAATTAACATGTGTTACATGCACGATGGAGCGCTTGCACATTTCGCCCGACCTGTTCGTGCTGTATTTAATAACACCTACCCAAATAGAAGGATGGGCAAATCTGAACCAGCTTCATGGCATTCAGGATACCCCATGTTAATGCTTTTTAGTGGAACATGAAGTTTAAGGATGTTCTGTTTTTATTTTAATTTATCAATAATTGGTGGCCTGAAGGTCACCCAACTCCAATCCATTGGATTTTTATCAATGGGAACAATTTATTGAAATGGGCTTTAGTATATGCTGTTCCAAATGCTAACGCAAAAATGATATGGAACGCATTTTTGCTACTTGTGAATCTATTCGTAGTCAAAGGCGCCGCGGTATCGCCATGCGTGCATCGAATTCGAGGGAGGGTACTTCGAACATTTGTTATGAAATTATGTTTTATAAGAAACTTAACTTGTTTTTCTTTTTATCTCATGAACAGTGCGTTTGCGAACATATGTTGATTTATTTTTTTTTTATTCCTTTCTATGGAGAATATCCTCCCATATTTTGTCTCCGCATTTTAGTTTAATCTGTATACCACATTCTTTATTCCAGTCTGTTCCATTAGACGTTATAGTTGGTGCATGTACCTACAATCTTTCAGGAGAATGAATGTTCTTTCGAAACAAGTTTAAGTATGATTATTGCATTATAATTAACACATTAACTGTGTCTAATATATACACATACAGAATGATCGACCACTCAGCTGGGAACTAGTGTTCCTAATGCGTTAGGGTTTTATTAGAGGAATCGCTGTTTGAAAACAAATTTTACAAAGGGCAGAAAGGCCTTAAGAAATGATTTTCTTGTGATATATTTTTTTAATTTGCAGGTTAATCGCCCTTTTTGATCTTTAAGGTATGCGGGCCCAAGTCGTTTATAAATTTATTAACGCACTAACGTCTTTATAACCCATAAATGCACTCTGTCGAAGTGCGTTTATAGCTTTGTTGTAACATTAAATTACTAAACGTAGATTTACTTGTACTATTAATACCGCCACATGATTATTTCGCGGTCAATTATTTAGAAGTAAATATTCTGCTTTCAATTCATTCCTACATTATGATGTTATATATGTATAAGAAAAAGCACTAATATTTTATAAAACTTTTGTATATTACTTAATGTAGACAATTTGAATTTCCCCCCAAAAGAAAACCCAAGATCATCGGTTCGAAAACTCAAAAACCAATCTATGAATACGACAGTCACGTTACTGATACTACCTATATATACTGAGGCAAAAGCTTATATAAAAAAGTGAAATGTGAAATGTCAAATGGATGTGCGAAACAGAAAAATGCATTTACTAAATATTTATAATAAAGAACGAATTTAGTTGGAATAAAGTAAACACAAAACGTTACAAGCCGGGAACAAATGCATCTGTCAGCATCAAAACTGGCTATTTTTCGAAACCATTTTCTCAGAATGTAATTTATGGCATATATAATGTTCTTTTTCTATTTTATTTTAAGACATATTTATGTCGCAGCCAAAAAGTTACCATAATTAAATTACTATTTTCCACCGCCTAAACCGTAGCTTTTTATTTCATCATTCCAAAAAAGAATTTAAATTGCTTTCATGGCCATTGTTATACAGGGTTATAATATTATGGTTGAAAACCGCGACTTTTAAAAAAGTTTCACTTTTGGGATCTATGGTTACTTTTTAAAATTATTTTCATATTACATAGAATGTTTTAAAAGCCTCAAATCAACGTTGTGTTTTTATTTGAAATGAAATCCGTTGTATATTGTTGCATTTTTAGATTCTGCAATCAATCTAAGTATGTGTTTTAATAAGATTTGTAATATCTAAACCTTACGGTACCTATCTTAAATTGATATGAGAATCTAACATATAATATTTATGTTTCAAATACTTAAGAAATATTTAAGTTATGTAAGCGAAATTTACAAATATTTTATAATCCAGTTGTAATAAATTTATACAGCATGTGCAAAAATTAAAGCTAATCAAATAAGAACTTTAAGTGGCTATAACTTGATTGATTTAAATAGAACGCCACAGTTTTTCACTTACCAGCAAATGTATTTTATAATTACAGATCGAATGGTATGTATAGTTTAAGCTTGAAGTCATCACGTTTTTACAGAATTCGCCAATAATCTTTTTTTTTGTACTATTTGATGTTTTAAATTAAAGCTCTAAATATCTAGTTCTACTTGCCTATGGTATTTAGAAATATCGAATAACTAATTTAGTCTGTCACTTCAGTCAGCAAACTCTGTTTTACTCTCTGATAGTTTACTTTCACGAAACGGTAATCTGATTATTATTATCTGCAAATAACCAAAATTAATTTAAATGTTACTAATTATTGATATCTACTTTCACATATACGGTAATTAAACAATATTAGGTACTAACAGCCTGTGAATAAAAAAGAACATTCCGCTGCTTCTTTCGAATTCAGGCACACTGAATACACGGCAAGCGCTTTATCACTATGTCATTAGTCAGACTTATAAGCTAATATGCGTATTTAAGTATTTATACAAGACGTAAAACTATAATGGGCTCCAAAAATTTAAAGTTTGTCAATCTCTGACTAGTAGTTTATGAAAGTACTCTGTGGGTTCCCCGTTATCAACTTGAAAACCGGGGCCAAATTTGACCTTAACATTTGGTGGGTTCTCTGAACACACTCTACAGAAGAATGTTTTTTTTTATATAAATGACGCAAAATGCATAACAAATTAGCCAATAACTTTAAATCTATTAAAAAATGTTCATAACATGTTTTTGATTAGTATATACACTCTTCAAGTGTGTTTCATATTTCCCATTTATGGTATTGTATGTATTAATCATATATTTATATGTTGTAGAATAAAAGAAAAATTTAAACTTGAAATTAATTACAATCTTAATTCAAAATTTCAAATTCTTTATGATTAGGACATGGTGTGGTAAATAATAAATTTTATTAGATACCTACTACATCTATACTTCCATTTACTACAACCATTTGTCTGAATGATTTCAAAAAATGTCAAAAATTTCAATTTTGCGGCGAATTTATTTTGGTTACCTTCATCTCTATAAAAGATAAAATCGTTTAAGTGGACATTGTGGCGGACCTTAATCCCTCAAAATGTTATATACCAGAAAGGATGTTACACTTTAAGATTGAAAGAAAACAAAGCTTGTGCGGTTAACTTTGTTTTCATTTCTTAGTGCAAATTAGAAGTAGCTTTTATTATCTCTGAAGATGAATGTGGTAATTCATGCAATGAAGAAAAATCTAATAACAATAAGACATACTTACCATAAATCTTAAATTTCCTACCGGTTTTCTGGCATATGGTACGCTCAAAAAACTATAAAAATCCCCACCTTTAATATCCTTCTTTGCAATACCCCTGAGTACTCCTTGTTCTATTTCTATCACCGGGGAAAATTCCGAACTGCATTTTAAAATGCATAGAGATATTATATAAAACACTATACTCAAATTCATTTTAGAACAGTTCTTAGCTGCTTCTGCTTATGTTATATCCTTACGAAGCAACAAATAAAACTGACCCTGCGGTCGATACACTTTTTCAAACTATCGTATTTATATAATACATAACCCATCTACTAAGTATTTATAAATGTTGCTAATCAATGTTGCTCAAGCCAAGGTTACATTTTTTCGTTTGAAACAGGAAGATTAAGTATTGACCTTCGTATGGCTAATTACAAAATTAGCATTCTTATTTAACATTCGAAAACATTTGTTTACTCTATATTCAAAATTGATAGGCAGAGTTTCAAAGCCATTACATACGCATACAATGAATTGGTTTACATTTAGTGAATGATTCAGTACAAACCTATCTATCCTATAAATCATAAACTAAAAGATTCTTTTATAATTGCGGAATTTTTTTTTATAAGCGGGAGAAAATATTAACAAAAAATGTAGTTTTTAATTGTTATAATTATGCGGCTATAAATATAGGCAATTTAAAAATATAACGCAAATATCTCTAAGCCAGAAAACACCAAAACTTAAGGGAGCCTTACACAGGTGTTTCAGACCACTCGTCCACCATCTTTTTCTCGCGATCTATTGCAACTGAACTAATGCGACAAAACCCCACTTAAAAACTTCCGAAAACTTTCTATTACACCGGAAGTGGATGGTAATCTTCTTATTTTAAACGGAATCATATCTTTTTTCTTATCTCAATGAATCCTACAGATTATTTGAATACAATTTGCACTACAGTTCTCTATCGCTAAATTTGACCATTTTGAGATATTTACGATTTTGTCAAAATTTTGACGTTTTCATCTCTTTCGAAAACGTACCATATTTTGCAAATTATTAAAGATAATGATGTTATTGTACTAGTGCCCAAGAAAAATAGTTGTCCGTACCAAATTCTGTCAAAAGAACCACTAAATTGTATACAGAGTGTTCAAAAATCGATTGTCAATTCGGATACATTTAACCATATACCCATTCCTAGTCGTTTTCAAGATATCAACCATTATTTACTCGAGAGTTTGTGAACGACTGAATAAATATTTTCAAGAAAAATGAATAGGCAATGCTGATCACTTTTTCTGACCGTCCAGTTCTTCTGATTTTCTTTTGGAGCCGGTTAAACAAATATTATATTCATACAGGATTTCAAGTGATGTAGAGGTATTGAAGAATCGCATTGGAGATGCTGTAAAGTCAATTTTCCTTAAGAAGATAAGAGCAGCAGTCAATCCATTTTCTGAAGAAAATTGAAAAATGTTCGAATATAGGCGACACACAATTTGATTGAATAAGTAAGTTTGTTCGCGTCGCATGAACTATTTGCACTATTATACACTTTTGCACACAAAAGTTCTAAAAAGTGCATAAAAGTGCAAACAGTTCATGCGACGCGAACAAACTTAGTATTTCAGATTATGTGAATTAGAAGTACTGTTTCTTCATTATTGTTATTACTTTATTGTCATATGATTACAGTATAGGTACTACATTAACTGGGGTCATGCTACTTCTAACTAAATATACAGTGTGTCTACGGACAGTAGAATATATACAGTGACCGGCATAAATATTGCAACATATGGGACTTTTTTTATTATTAAAATATTCCAAATCTTTCTTGCGGGGTTAGGTTTATTTTGACATATGTCACGTGATCACTAGTATGGCGGTAAATTTAAAAAATATGCCAGAATTTCCAAAAAGTGAGGTTAGATGACAAGGTATCTAAAAAAGTTATTTGAAAAAGTTGCTTAGAATTCAATTCTGAGGCTACGTGCAAATTTTTGTGAAGATATTAAAAAAAAATGAAAATCACAGTTTTTCCAAATATTGTTTCATTGAATTACATATTTCCATTTTTTTTTTTCCTTTTAGCAGCTCAACAGCAGTAGTATTTCTAAATTTGACTGATATTGAAACAATTTTGTCAATTTTTGTGTAACTAACAGAGCGAAAACTGAAAAGTACGTTTTCGATATAATAATTGTTGTTGCAAGGGACTGTATATGTACTAATAAATGAAAGTTCACCAACATTTTTATTCTAAAGCAAGCATTATCTTTATTGAAAATTGTAATACTTTTTTTTTTTGTTTTCTGCGTTAAAGTGAAAATCGTTAGTCCAAAACTGGTAACACTATAGATGCGCTCACCGAAGGTATTAAAGTAGATTTTGAAATTAGAGGACAACGAATAATAAGCAGTAGGTAAAATAAAAATAGTAATAATTACTCACTTACCAAAAAAATAAAATAGTTTACTACATTATTTTGTTGTTTTAATTTCAAAGCCTACCTTACTTATAAGAAACAGGACGATATATGTGTCTAGCAAGTTGTCCATTACTATTAGTTATTGTTTAAATGTTTTTGCTTAATAAGAATTCATATCATTAGCTAAAAGTACTTTATTATTAATCATTTACTTCTATTGAGTTTCATAGACATTAAATTATTTTTATTTTACCTACTATTTATTATTTCTTGTTCTCTAATTTCAAAACCTACTTTAATAACTTTCAAAAAACAAAAAAGTGTTGTAATTTTCAATAAAAGTTTTATTAAGTGGCTTAAAATAAAAATGTTTGTAAAATTTTATTTATTACTTCTGGATATAATCCCTTGCAACAACAACTGTCATTACGAAAATGTACTTTTCGGTTTTCACTCTGTTAATTATGCGAAAATTGACAAAATTATTTGAATATCAACCAGATTTAGAAATACTACTGTAATTGAGCTGCTAAAAACGAAGAAAAAAGGAAATATGTAATTCAATTAAACAAAATTTGGAAAAATTGTGATTTTTAAATTTTAAATTTGCGCACAGCCTCAGAATGGAATTCTAAACCACTTTTTTAAATAACTTTTTTGGACGTTATGTCATCTAACCTCCCTTTTTGGAGATTAACATCATATTCTTTAAATTTACCGCCATATTAGTGGTCACGTGGTGTGTGTCAAAATAGATTTTGGAGTTCTGAGATGTGCACAACCTATCCCCAAAAACAAGTTTTAGTATATTTTAATAATAAAAACGTTTCCCATATGTTGCAGTATTTATGCAGGTTACGTATAATAGACACAGAAGAAATTTAATTAGAATTTAATATTTGGGAAATAAGTCTGGCTTGGTCTGAAACTTATTTATCGTTGTGCTTTCGAGTTTTTAAAATCTAGTACGCGCGCGTTTGCAGCTGAATCAAAAATGTTCTGACTGAAAAGTTATCACCGTACGTACATTTTCAGTCATCGGCTTACTTTGATAAGATCCATCGTTTGGCAATTTCGTGTGCTGTTTGTGTTCACAGTACGCCAGTATATTACTAAGAAGAAATGCCTAGAGCAGAAAGTTATGGAATATGCAAATTTTCGTACTGATTGGCCTGATTTTATAATAATGATGGAGTTTATAATGGATGGAACAACTAATCGTGATTATCAATTTAGGCCAATCAGTATGAAAATCTGTTTAACTCTATAACTTTCTGCTTCAAGAATGTTTTTTGTTACGTTTCGGCGTAGTGTGAAGGCAAAAAGTGCTTTGCCTGAAGCGAAATTGCAAACAATGGTCATCAAATAGAACGACGCCTCTGAAAATTTACATACCTTCATAAGTTTTTGTTCTGAACAAAATTTATTCATAATATATTTGCATACTCTGAGCGGAAAACCTACTTTATCTGAAACGAAAACATTTTTGACAAGAACCTACTAGATTTTAAAAACTCGAAACCAAACGATAAATAAATTTCGGACCAAGCAGGATTAATTTTCCAATTTGAAATTCCAATTCAATTTTTATTGTCTATTTTACCTATTGTCAACTCCATCCGTGGACAGACTGTATATTGCAATTTATCAAAAGTTTCAAATCTTACTATTTACATAGTTTATTTTAAACCTTAAATATAAACTCTATTATTCAAATAAAAAACAGGAAATTCATCTTAACTTTACTTACAAATAAGTCAATATTTTTCGTTTTAACTCTTTAATTTATTAATTTTTGCACATTTCTATCTATACTGTATTTAAAAAGTGACCCAAAGTAGTCTCCGCGACAACAAAAACTTTTCGGATGCAAACCAATTACATTTCGCAATGAACGTCCCCTTTGCCTCTTGTTCCTTTGACATATTCTTCTAGCTTATCCCAGAAAATCATCCTCCTATGAAATGGATTAATCTTCATGGCTAGATCATTGGTATCAATATTCATGTAGTTTAAAGTATGGTCCCCAACAGGTCTCCATGTCACATGAAATTCTTCAAATTTGGGGGTAGGATTACCATATTTAGCGAAATTGGTCCACAATTTCACTACTCTTTGCATTGCATTCCATTCAGGGGATTTCTGTTTTAGATTCGTTGTATAAATTGTTTTAAAAATATATCCCAAATCGTCCACATGAGAAGCACCTTCAATTTTAGCGGTAGCCGGAAACAAGCCCTTAAAATAGTTCAGTTCTGTGTCTGCTGAGAACTTGTACAAGTACAGATCTTCGGCTTGTATTTTAGCGTGAGCTTTCGCAGATTTCAGTATCTCCCAATAAAACCATGCATCTCCAAACAGCTTAAACCTGCCTAATTTCTCAGAATGGTTGTTTTCATAATAAAAACTTTGAATTTTATTCGATATCACTCCTTTTATATCACTATTGGTGACATTGAAGCTATAAAGTATGGTTTCTTCTGGTGGAAGGTCTTGGAGCTCTTCATTCTTTAGAAGAGATGCAACGTCATAGGCGATGCCTTCATTGTTTGTGAATCCGAGCATAAGGGGTACAGTTTTGAATTTTTTGGAGGAAACCATTGTGGTTGTATTCTCAGGTAAGAAAGACATGCATCCTTTGATGTTTTCGACTATAGGACCAGCAATGTTCGGTTCGCTTACTGAAATCATCTAAAACAAAATGCGTTGGTATTATTTTCTTCTTCCAATGTTATCATTTTACCATGGTAGCGTTTTCCTGAACTTTAATGATGTCTTCAACAGATGCTTTTTGCAAGAAGGCTAGCATTCCCAACTCCTGTGTATCCCTTGTAACCCAAGAACTTGGCAGCATGAACACCACTATTTCTTCGTCCGATTGTTGCCCACGTGTTAAGTGCTGTACCGCTTTGAGCTATAACTCTATGAAACAATCCTGGAAAACAAATTTCAGATTTTCCATAAAATATTTTATCGAAAGTCATGTACCTTGGGACATTGGTGATAACAAATGGAAGTGGACGCTAGCTCCTCCAGCGCTCTGCCCGAAGATGGTGACGCAATTTGGATCACCACCAAACTTTTTAATGTTATTCTGAACCCACCGCAGTGCCATATTCTGATCCTTAAGCCCCATGTTACCGGAAACTCCAACTCTAGCGTTTTCAAAGTTTAGAAACCCTACATATATGATAGCGGCAATACAGTCAGCTACGGTATATTTTGTCGATCTTTACGTACCAAGTAATCCCAAACGATAATTCATCGTAACCAAAACTACTCCTTCTGGCATCAGAAATTCTGGTCCGTACATTTCCTGCCTTCCATCACCGCCCATGAAACCGCCGCCATGTATGAACACCATTACAGGTTTTGAGTTTCTTGCGGCGAACTGAAATTAAGTTTAAAATGTGTTAATGTTTTTCGATATAGTGAAGGTTAGAATAAACATATTTTTCACCTCTGGAGTATGTATGTTTAGATACAGACAATCTTCTTGGCCTATAATGTTTCCTGACCAATCTTGTTGTGTACACATCGGCATGTCTTCTGTTGCGTTGAGAATGTCATCCCATTTATCCGCAAATTCTGGTACCTGTAGTATTAACAGGCAGATAATTAATTGTTAATAAAACTTATTTCTATTGTTTTATTAACGAAACCAGAATTCCAGCGTAATCGACTTTAGAAAACTTGTCTGTCATACAATTTGGTTGCATAACAAGTTAGATGGCCTTAATTATTTATTTCCTTAAATGGGTGTAAATAAATTAATTTGTTTTTCTTTTATTATCTTTTATATCTCTTAATTAAAATGAAGTTGTAGAGGTGTTTGATATATATGCATGTAAAAAGGCGGTAATGTCAAACATTTTCAATAACTAACTTCTTACACACTAACAAAGCAATCTTCTTCAGTGAAGCCGACTGTTACAAAATTAAAAATTAAAAATTAATTAATGCTTACCATAAATCTTAAATTGCCAATTGGCTTCCTGGCGTAGGGTATTCTCAAAAAGCTGTAGAAATTGCCACCTTTAATGTCTTTCCTTAGAATACCTCTCAGCAACCCTTGTTCAATCTCTAACACTGAAGAATATTGTACTTTACATTTTGAAATGTGCACGAACAATATTATCACGTAGAAGATAATACTCAAATTCATTTTATTTGATGCTTTAATGTCGATTATGTTCTTACGACCGTTGTATGCCTACTACTCCGGTGTTCATAACAATGCTGAGTATCCGTTTTCCTACATTTAGCACATACAAGAATTGAATTTACATTCTATACTTCAAAGGTAATATATACGTTTTGCATGCTCAGCTTATCTGCGCAACAAACCACTTGATAAACAAGTTTGATCCTCATTAACACATTTAAATATTTTATATGTTACAAATTATGTGTTAGGAGTAAAATTTACTTTCAGTAGTCACTTCTGCCCCATTTAATACGAAAATTACTCGATAGGTTGGACGGCTTTGCAATATCTTTCAGAGGTTGTTTAAGACGTAAAAAAAAGTAAATAATTGAACGAAAGTGTGAGGTAATTGTTTGAACAATTTAATTTATAGTAACAGAAAGTGTAGAAGATTTTCTCCTCAACCTTTTCTTATACATGACATTCAATTAGGTGCGTTTGTGCATTGTTGAATGTAAGCGACATTCCTAATGTGAAAACTAAATAATTACAAATCATCCTACTCTATCTAAAAGTCCTACACGAGGCTGCCTATTTTAAGTACTATATGGATTCTATGACAATTGAAATTTTCCTACTTTAGCTAAATAATTCCCCCATGATTTTTAATAATAATAACAGAAATATAATGAGTCGATCAACTATCAGTTGTTATTATGTTATGGAGCGATTTCAGTTATCTCTCAGTATTCGCCAAGGGTAAGGGAAAATCGCGGAAAAACCTTACTCTAGGAGGAGCAGGATGTGGGAAGCAGCCCCAGGCCTTGTTAGTGGTTATTTGCCTAAAGAAACCTTGACTTAACAAAACAGAGATCGTCCTCCTCTCCAAGAAACGTATAGAAACGATCATACCCTTGCATGTTGGAGACGCGAAAATTGCAATCTGCTCCGCGGTGAAATATCTAGGTGTGCTGGTGGACACAAAGTTAACATTTTGGCGCTAGATCCTGCACACCGCGAATAAGGCAGCGAGAATGCTGGCAGATCTGAGCAGACTAATGGCCAGCGTCGGCGGTCCCAGCGCGAGTAGGCCCGGGCTACTGATGACAGCAGTACAGTTTGTTATATTGTATGGCTGCAGATGCACTAAAAAAATAGTTCTATAGCAAGAGACTTGCGCTAGTACAGAGAAGGGCCGCGCTGCGGGTTGCCAGTGCTTATCGCACGGTGTCGGAGTCCGCGGTCCTCGTAGTAGAGGGTATTATCCCGATTGCTCTTCTGGCGCAAGAGAAGAAACGGATCTATACTACGAAACGTGAAACTGGCATAGATAGTTCCTCTGTCGAAAGGGACAAGACACTAATGGCGTGACAGCATCTGTGGGAGACTGATGGGAGAGGGAGGTGGACAACCGGGCTCAGCCCTCATCACCGCCCATAGATTACGAGACCAGATGGCGAGCTGGGCTTCCACCTCAGATAATTTCTGACCGGCCAACATCTACTTCAGATCCTACTTATACTGTGTAGGTGAAACGGAATCTGAAGTATGCCTATACTGTCCCGGTGAATCCGATGATGCCTACCAAACCTTTTTGTATGCGGGAGGTGAGCAGAGCAGAGAGAACTGGTAAAGACTGCAATCGGTGCACTCTCATCAGATTCAATCATCGAGAGAATGATGGAAAGCGAGGGCTACTAGATGTGCACAATGTACTATGCACAAAGAAAGGCCACCTAGATCGCAGCATAGCGGAATTTATTTATCTATTTATCCGTATGTGTTTGTTGGTTCCTTTTTGAACCGTAATTTGACATGCGGAACCTTTAGAGCCGAATAAACAGTCTCAGCCCGAAGTAATGCGATAAATGGTTTCGGGCTGCTGTCTAGAAGACGGGGATGGAGGTGTTTTAAGTGGTAGTCATCTTTTGAAGGAGTCCACCACTTCGCGCATAAATGCATTACACTCCCAAAAAAAAGGCTCTATTACATTGTTGTTAGCTATACCCGTGGGACAACATAATACCTATATGCTTCTCCATCATTGACCCCAAATACGTAGTATACTTATATTGCACACCTATACTAGAAACACTGGAGGCCCCACCGAAAGGCCCTTGGAACTCTGACGTTCGTAATGGCTGTCTCTGATATTTCGGCATTTCGCCAGTCCATTTCAAGTACGTTTTTATCTTGAAAAGGATTCTAAGAGAGTGCTTAATCCACATGATCAGATCTTTCCAGGTTTATGAATTCGAAAACCTTATTTAAATAACAATAGACCAATACTGTTTCCTCATTAGTGTTATTACTTCTTTTTTCCGAAATGTCAACCATACGATTATGGTATACGTACTACATTACCTGGGGTCATGCTACTTCTAATTAAATATACAGTGTGTCTACTGATAGAATTGAGAGTAGGTATATATAAGAGACGGAGAAAAACTTAATTGGAATTTAATATTTGGGAAGCTGGCTTGGTCTGAAACTTATTTGTCGTTTACTTTCAAGTTTTTAAATTCTAGTAGGCGCGGGTTTGCAGTTGAGTCAAAAATGTTTTCGTTTTAGGTGAAGTACCTTATCTCTTCACAGTATGCTAAACGTGTTACGAATATATGTTATTCAGAATGAAAAGTTATCACGGTACGTAAATTTTATTAGTTATCGACCTACTTTGATAAAATTCATTGTTTGTCAATTTCGCTTCAAATAAAGTGCTGTTTGTGTTTACAGTACGCCAGTATGTTACTAAGAAAAAAATGCTTTATCATAGTGGTGGAGTTTATAATGGATGGAAAAGCCAATTATGATTATCAAAGTAGGCCAATCAGTATGGAAATTGCCATAACTCTATAACTTTTTATTTTAGGTATTTTTTCTTAGTAAAATTTTGGCGTACTGTGAAGGCAAAAAGTACTTTACCTGAACCGAAATTACAAACAGTGGTTATCAAATATGCCGATAATTGACATACCTTTATAACTTTTTATGCTGAACAACATTTCTTAATAAAATAACATTTAGTATACTCTGAATAGAAAAGCTACTTTATCTAAAACGAAAACTTTTTTGACTTGGCTGCAAGAATCTACTAGATTTTAAAAACTCGAAAGCAAACGATAAAAAAATTTCAAACAAAGCAAGAATTATTTTCCAAATATTAAATTCCCCATTATTTTTTTTTGTCTATTGTACCTATTGTCAACTCCATCCGTGAACACACTGTATATCGCAATTTATCAAAAGTTTCATATTTTACATTTTACACAACCTATTTTAAACCTTAAATATACACTCTATTATTCAAGTAAAAAACAGGAAATTCTTTCTAACTTCATATTTACTAGAAACTATGCACCTATATGTCTTTAAACTATGGACACAAGTGTCTTACAAATAAGTCCATCTTTTTCGTTTGAAATCTTTCATTTATTAATCTTTGTACATTCCTATCCATAATATATTTAAAGAAGTAACTCAATCTAGCAAAATAGTCTCTACGATAACAAAAATGTTTCGGATGCAAAATAATTACATATCGCAATGAATGTCCCCTTTGCCTCCTGTCTTTTTGACACATTCCTCTAGCTTATTCCAGAAAATCATCCTCCTATGAAATGGATTGATTTTCATGGATAGATCATTGGTACCAATATTCATGTAATTTAAAGTATGGTCTCCAACAGGTTTCCATGTCACATAAAATTCTTCAAATTTGGGGGTAGGATTACCATATTTAGCAAAATTCGTCCACAATTTCACTACTCTTTGCATTGCATTGCCATTCAGGGGATTTCCGTTTTATATGCGTTGTATAAATTGTTTTAAAAATATATCCCAAATCGTCCGCATGAGAAACACCTTCAATTTTAGCGGTAGCTGGAAACAAGCGCTTAAAATAGTTCAGTTCTGTGTCTGCTGAGAACTTGTACAAGTACAGATCTTCGCCTTCTATTTTAGCGTGAGCTTTCGCAGATTTCAGTATCTTCCAACAAAACCATGCATCTCCAAAAAGATTGAGCCTGCCTGATTGCTCAGAATGGTTGTCTTCATAATAAAAACGTTGAATTCTATTCGATATCACTTTTCTTACATCACTATTGGTGATATTGAAGCTATAAAGTATGGCTTTTTCTGGTGGAAGGTCGTGTGGCTCTTCCTTCTTCAGAAGAGATGCAACGTCCCAGATGATGCCTTCATTGTTTGTGATTCCAAGCATAAAGGGTACAGTTTTGAATTTTTTGGAGGAAATTATTGTAGCTGGATTCTCAGGTAAGAAAGACATGCGTCCTTTGATGTTTTCGACTATAGGACCAGCAATGTTCGGTTCGCTTACTGAAATCATCTAAAACAAAATGCGTTGGTATTATTTCCTTCTTCCAACGTTATCATTTTACCATGGTAGCGTTTTCCTGAACTTTAATGATGTCTTCAACAGATGCTTTTTGCAAGAAGGCTAGCATTCTCAACTCCTGTGTATCTTTGTAACCCAAGAACTTGGCAGCATGAACTCCACTATTTCTTCGTCCGAGTGTTGCCCACGTACTAAGTGCTGTACCGCTTTGAGCTATAACTCTATGAAACAATCCTGGAAAACAAATTTCAGAATTTCCATAAAATATTTTATCAAAAGCAATCTACCTTGGGACATTGGTGATAACAAATGGAAGTGGACGCTAGCTCCTCCAGCGCTCTCCCCGAAGATTGTGACGCAATTTGGATCACCACCAAACTTTTTAATGTTTCTCTGAACCCACCGCAGTGCCATATTCTGATCCTTAAGCCCCATGTTACCGGAAACTCCAACTCTAGCGTTTTCAAAGTTTAGAAACCCTACATATATAATAGCGGCAATAAGTCAGTTACGGTATATTTTAACACTACGTAGGCTTTCACGGCCGGTGTAACTATAACTAACAGCTTCTTGCGGGTTTCGTCGTGTGTCAAAACTTTCGCTCGACGTTTCGCTGTTCATACTGACAGCTTCTTCAGGATAACTGAGTTCATTCAGCTGACAGTATGAACAGCGAAACGTCGAGCGAAAGTTTTGACACACGGCGAAACCCGCAAGAAGCTGTTAGTTATAGTAAACGGGATATTTTGTCGATCTTTACGTACCAAGTAATCCCAAACGGTAGTTCATTGTAACCAAAACTACCCCTTCTGGCATCAGAAATTCTGGTCCGTACATTTCCTGGCTTCCATCACCACCCAAGAAACCGCCGCCATGTATGAACACCATTACAGGCTTTAAGTTTCTTGCGGCGAACTGAAATTAAGTTTAAAATGTGTTGATGTTTTCGATATAGTGAAGGTTAAAATAAACATATTTTTCACCTCTGGAGTATGTATGTTAAGATACAGGCAATCTTCTTGGCCTATAATAATTCCTGACCAATCTTGTTGTGTACACATCGGCATGTCTTCCGTTGCGTTGAGAATGTCATCCCATTTATCCGCGGGTTCTGGTACCTGAAGTATTATCAGGCAGATTAATTGCTAATATAGCTTATTTCTATAGTTTTATTAACGAAACTAGAATTCCAACGTGATCGACTTTAGAAAGCTTTTCTGTTATACAATTTGGTTATATAACAAGTTAGGTGGGCTTAATTATTTATATCTTTAAATGGATGTAATTAAATTAATTTTGTTTTCCTTTTATTATCTTTAGACATATATGCATATGTATGCATTTAAAAAGGCGCTAATGTCTGGTATTTTTAACAACTAACTTCTTACACACTAAAAAAGCGAACTTCTTCAGTGTGGCCAACTGTTACAAAAATAAAAATTAAAAATTAGTTAATGCGTACCATAAATCGTAAATTGCCTATTGGCTTCCTGGCGTAAGGTATACTCAAAAAGCTATAAAAAACACCACCTCTAATGTCTTTCCTTAGAATACCTCTCAGAAATCCTTGTTCAATTTCTAACACCGGAGAATATTGTACTTTACAATTTGAAATGTAGGCGAACAATATCAGGTAGAAGATAACACTCAAATTCATTTTATTTGATGTTCTTAATTTGATTATGGTCTTATGGCTGCAGCATGCGTACTACACCGGTGTTCATAACATTGCCGTAGGTAACGTAAAAGCGAAGTATATATGTATATAGCTTTAGCCAAGATTGCAAATGTTATTTTTAAATTAAATTAGTAGTATTTTTTCCTAGACACAACAGAAAAACATTTTTTGTATTGTATTAATAAATCCTTGTTTTTATTGATACTGTCTAATGTATATGTTTTACATGCTCAGCTTATCTGAGCAGACGAACCACTTGATAAACAAGTCTGAACCGCATTAACACACTTATATATTTTTTATGTTGCAAATTATGTGCTTGGGGTAAAATTTATTTTCAGCAGCCACTTCTGGCTCATTTAATACAAACATTCCTCGAAGGTTTGCACGGCTCAGCAATAAGATAAGATGTAAAAAAACAACAACTAAATAATTTAAAGAAAATCTGACGTAATTGTTTTTAACAATTTAATTTATACTAACAGAAAGTGTAGAAGATTACTACTTCTGCCTTTTCCAATACATGTTGTTCAACTGGGTGCGCGCTTGTGCATTGTTGAATATCAGATTGCAACAATCGTCCTTTTTAATATACATACTTTATTTATGAAGGCGAAACAATTATAATTCATCCTAAACCCAATGGTCCACCTAAAACGACTACACGAGCCTTCTAAATACTATATGGATTCTACAACAATTGAAATGTTTCTACTCTAACTAAATAATTTTCCTATGATTATTAATAATAATAACAGAAATATACTGGGTCGGTCAACAGTCAGTAGTTCTTATTATGTTGCGTCCAATGGAGCGACTTCAGTTGTCTCTTGGTATTCAGCAGGAAGTAAGGGAAAACCATTGAAAAACCTAACTTTAGGACCAGCACCTGGAAGAAACAGCCCCAGGCTTTGTTACTGATAGCCAGCAAATTATTGTTATTATCCTTCTGAGTTTAGCAGTTTTACGTGCAGTAAAAGCTTTGCATAAATCTTTGTAAGAAGTGTATTTTATAGGTTGCTTCTTTTTTTTCGAAGTGACAAAATGTATTAAACGCTATTTTGTCATATATTGCACTGGGGTTTTTTTTTATCCCTAATTATCATTATTATTGCTGGATATTTTAACTAAAAATTGTAGTGTCTTACGAATTATTGGTGACAACAAATGGAAGTGGACGCTAACTTCTGCAGCGCTGTTCCCGAAGAGTGTGGCGCAATTTGGATCACCACTAAACTTTCTAATGTTTCTCTGAACCCACAGCAGTGCCATATTCTGATCCTTAAGTCTAATGTTATCGGAAACTCCAGCTCTAGCGTTTTCAAAGTTTAGAAACCCTACATATTGAACGGTATTGTGGTAAACTCGTGTATTTTGTATCGCTTTTGTATCGGTTCCTGATAAACTCGTGATAAACTGCGTTAGTTCGAGGCGATTAATTCTGTTTTCTGAGGCAGTATGTAAAGCGAGATTTGTAGACTGTATTGTAGACTTGTATTCTGTTACTCGAATACTATTTTATGATTTGATTGTATTAAAAATATCAATTTTTAAATTGTGTAGCCGATATTGGCAAAGTTACACGCATTGCGTCCAGTATTTACAGAAAGAATAGCAAATACACCAAAAACTTGTCCAAACAAAAAGATATCTTAAAAGAACACAAATACACTTCAAGAATCCTTACATACGGAGGCAGATACAAAATTCCTTGACGAGTATTTAGAATTTTAAATTATACTGACTTTCCTTCCATGTTATTCTCCGTTTACCTGTGTTTTATATTTTGTGCACCTATCCGTGGTCTTCTACTGTTAGTTATTTAGTTAGTCAAATTGACGCATGCAGAATTTGAGATCTCTGATCTGAGAGACGAGAGGTCTAAGTTAAATTATGATTTGCAACAGCTGGAAAGCAAACTAAAGCTCAGACAAACAACGATCGATAACCTACGACAAATAATTCAAACTCTCAACGACAAACTTAATCAACAGAGAATTGTAACTGATAAAGATTCACAGGCTGAAGAGTCGTACGATCGCAACAATAAAGTCTACATAAAGACCAAGAGTGCCAAACAGAGCACCCAGACAAATCACCTAAAGATTGCCGGCAGACTTGCCACAGACGTATCACCCCAGGTGTCACCTGATAATAACGAAAAACCATACGATACGTCAAAGCTGGATGTATCTGGTCACAGGATACTCCTACTTGGGGACAGTCACTTTAGACACATGGTTGCTGTCACGTCGCAGGTCTTTGGACCGGAATACAGCATCTTATCCATCTTCAAGTCTAACGCAGTATTTGCGGATGTGATTTGTGATGTAGCAAAACTTACAGAATCGTTTACTAAATCTGACTATGTGTTTCTATATGCTGGTACGAATGATGTATTGAAGGGTGCAGCTCTAAAGAGCGCGTTGCTATCTTCGCTGATTAATTATTTAAGTCACACGAATCTAATTGTGCTTTCAGTTCCATATTGGCGAAACAGATTGACCTATAATAGGTTGGTTTATGATTTTAATAAGCGCGTGTTTAACATGGTTAATCAATCAGCTACTCTAGAAAATGTTTATTTCATTGACATAAATAGAATTATTGATAATTCCGATATGACCAAGCACGATCTACATGCGGTAAATATAAAATTATGCGATATATTTATAATTGTATAACTTCTTTGAGTACTGTTAGTCCAGAGACAGCTAATCTAAATTCTCAATATGTAACATTTTCCAATTTGATTCAGATACAGACTATAGATTCTTATAATGTTACTGGAACTATGAAAATCAAAAATTTTCCAGAGGTTGTAGAGATGGGAATCGCTCTGTAATCGTGAAGAAATTATTTCACTCCAACGTACGCAGCATAAGAAACAAAATACCATTAGTTGAAAGTGTGCTTTCGGATCTCAACGTTCCTGAATTAGTGTGCTTATCCGAACATTGGCTTACAGATAAAGAAATTGATACTGTTAAACTGAATAACTATATGCTACTCAACAAATATTCAAGAACAAAGTTGAGAGCCGGTGGTGTAGTCATTTTCGCCAAGTCTTATGTGTGTTCCTTGGAATCAATTGAGCAGGATTTCGAGTACACGTGTGCAATAGTTACATTAAATATATAATAATATGTGTGTATCGTTCACCTAGTGATTTAACAGTATTTTTGCAATGCCTTTTTGTCTTACTTGATGATGTTTCTGGGTGGGGTGATGCTATTATCGTTTGCGGTGATTTCAATATAGATACTGCTCTCAATGACAACGACACAAATAATTTAATAAATACTTTTGCTTGTTACAAGTTAGTCCCATATGTAAACGAATCAACACGCGTTACGTCTACACACGTCTTCAGCGTTGGATAACATATTTGCTGATGATTGGGCCGACACATATTTCCGCCATTTGGGGCAACCTCTTTTATCCGATCACGGTTACCAAGTGCTGGATATTAGGGCGTCAACAGATACCTCATCCAACATCACTTATCGACGTCATTTTTCAAACAATCAAATTAAAAATTTTCAGTCCTCCTTACGATGCGAGGACTGGAACGATGTTTTTCAGACATGTGATGCCAATGAAAGATTTACTAAATTTTATGATATATTTTTACATCATTTTTATTTATGCTTTCCTTTGATAAAAACCAAATCCAAACATAAAGAAAATGTAGTATGGTACGACAACAACTTAAGGTGCATGGCGTAGGAACTTCCCGAACTATATGATCTCTATAAAGCAACTAATGATAATAAATGACGTGAGGCATACAATTAGAGAAGAATTAGTTGAACTAAAAAAATCACTTCAACAATTTAATTACTAACTCTAAAAATATTAGTAAAATGTCATGGAACATAATTAATAACGAAACGAAAAATCGTACGACTTGATTGACGATTAAATCAAATTTGTCGGTGCAGGATCAGGATGTCTTGGTGAGTAATCCTCAAGAAGTAGAAGAGCTCTTCAGAGACCACTTCTCTTGTACTGATAAAGTTTCACCCAATCATATTTCGTCTGATGAATGCTCACATAATAATAATTGCTTTTACTCACTGACTCTGATGAAATTATATCATACAACATATAACGACACAGCTTTCCGCAGGAAGAGACGAAATACCGTGCTATATTTTGAAGTATGTCTCAAATTTCATTTCGATACCATTGGCTCACATATTTAATGAGTGTCTCTCCTCAGACACATTTCCAGCAAAGCTAAAAATAAGTAAAAATACCCATTCACAGAAAAGAAAAGAAAACTCAATTAGAAAATTATAGGCCAATAGCAACACCGTCCGTCTTCACCAAAATATTTGAAAGACTGATTAACACTCATCTAACCGCTTATTTAACACATTCAGAAAAGGACTCATTTCTGAAAGTCAATTTGTATTCATAGCCGGCAAATCAACATGTAATGCCATATATCATTCTCTAGAGCTACATATATGAAGAACTAGATAATAAAAACAATGTCGTTGGAATCTTCTTTGATTTGTCAAAAGTCTTTGATATAATAGATCATTCTTTACTACTTTAAAAAATGTGGGACATGGGAATACGCGGAATTGCATACAATCTTTTTGTATCTTTTCTTAGAGACCGATCGTTCTTAGTCTCTGTCTCAGGCTGTCGAGGTAACCTTCAAAGAATCTATTATTCCTCATCAAGTAACATAAATAACGGGGTACCTCAAGGATCTATCCTAAGCCCCACACTCTTTTTAATTTTTGTTAATAGTCTGCGCCCCGCATTGAACCGTTGTGTCCTGTCGCAGTATGCAGACGATACGAGTTGCATAGTCTCGGAATCGTCATTTGAGAGTGTTTCTGTGTCTGCCGCAGCTGTGGTGAGCGTTGGTGGTGCCTAATGTTGAACACTGGGAAAACGGCGGTAGTGCACTTCAGAGCATGCTGAAGGTGTTATGAAATTATGTTCGGCCTTATACGGCATACGCAATCTTCGTAAGTGTGTTGGTGTCCAGCAACTTAGAATGTTTTACTTTGGTTGTGTTGAGTCCCGCTTGCAATATGGCATCATCTTTTGGGGATCTATGCCGGCAGCAAGAAATTTATTTACTATGCAAAAGAGAATCATCAGATGTATGGCCGGTGCTTCATCGCGGGAATCCTGTCGCCCATTATTTAAAAATTTCAAAACATTGCTTTTGTGATGAATTTATCTTTATGAAATATTAATATATTTCAAAGACTCAAAAACACCTTCTTACGGAATGGTGATGTCAATAATCATATGACCTCAAGATCCTGCGACAAATTAAGTGTTCGCCGTAACAGAACATCACCCTTTGAGTACAGCCCACAATACGCAGCCATTACATACTTCAATAAACTACCAATTGAAATTCGCCGAGCCAGCACCTTTCCCCAATTTAAAAGGATGCTGCGTAACTTCTTACTGAAAAATATTTTTTATAGTAATGACGAATTCATGATTGCATGAGCTCCTGTATAGCAACACTTTTTGTTGGTGTGCATATATTTCATTCAACGTTTTTTTACACATACACATGCACATCTTCTTCTACCGCCTCTTGTCCTTTTATACTTATCTGTTCGATATTTGCATCTTTATGCTGTATATTTAGGTATTGCCTGACAATGTCGATGTTTTTATAACTAATGACAAAAAAAAATATTATTTTTTGCTTCTTTAAATGGGTGTAAATAAATTAATTTTCCTTTTTTTTGTTATTTTTTATATCTCTTACTTAAAATGAAGTTGTAAAGGTGTTTACATATATATGCATGTAAAAAGGCGTTAATGCCAAACATTTTCAACAACTAACTCCTTACACACTAACAAAGCAATCTTCTTCAGTGAAGCGGACTGTTAGAAAATTAAAAATTAATTAATGCGTACCCTAAATCTTAAATTGCCTATTGGCATCCTGGCGTAGGGTATTCTCAAAAAGCTGTAGAAATTGTCACCTTTAATGTCTTTTCTTAGAATACCTCTCAGCAACCCTTGTTCAATCTCTAACACTGAAGAATATTGTACTTTTATTTTGAAATGTACACGAACAATATCACGTAGAAGATAACACCCACATTCATTTTATTTGATGTTTTTAATTTCGATTATGTTCTTACGACCGTAGTATGCCTACTACTTCAGTGCTCATAATAATGCTCGTAGTTTTTAATCAAGATTGCAGATATTATTGTTAAATTATATTGGTAGTATTTTTTCTGTACCCAGCAGAAAACTACTCTCTACATATTCGCTACGTTTGCAAAGGGTACTTCCGCTGAGTATCCGTTTTCCTACATTTAACACGTACAAGAATTGAATTTACATTATATACTTCAGTAGTATGCACGTTTTGCATGCTCAGCTTATCTGCGCAACAAATCACTTGATAAACATGTTTGATCCTCATTAACACATTTAAATATTTTATATGTTACAAATTATGCGTTAGGAGTAAAATTTACTTTCAGTTAATTCCAATTAATTTTTTTTTGTCTACTATACCTATTATCTACTTCATCCGTGAACAAACTGTATTTCGCAATTTATCAAAAGTTTCATATTTTACAATTTACGCAACCTACTTTAAACCTTGAATATGCACTTTATTTTTCAAGTAAAAAACAGGAAATTCTTTCTAACTTTATATTTACTAGAAACCATGCAAATTATGGAGTTTTAAGTGTCTTACAAATAAGTCCATCTTTTTCGTTTCAAATATTTCATTTATTAATATTTGTACATTTCTATTCATACTATATTTAAAGAAGTAACTCAATCTAGCAAAATAGTTTCCATGATAACAAAAATGTTTCGGATGCAAAACAATTACATATCGTAACGAATATCCCCTTTGCCTCCTGTCCTTTTAGCATATTCCTCTAGCTTATCCCAGAAAATCATCCTCCTATGAAATGGATTGATTTTCATGGATAGATCGTAGGTACCAATATTCATGTAATTTAAAGTATGGTCTCCAACAGGTTTCCATGTCACATGAAATTCTTCAAATTTGGGGGTAGGATTACCATATTTAGCAAAATTCGTCCACAATTTCACTACTCTTCGCATTGCATTCCATTCAGGGGAGTTCCGTTTTATATGCGTTATATAAGTTGTTTTAAAAATATATCCCAAGTCGTCAAAATGAGAAGCACCTTCAATTTTAGCGGTAGCTGGAAACAAGCGCTTAAAATAATTCAGTTCTGTGTCTGCTGAGAATTTGTACAAGTACACATTTTCGGTTTCTATTTTAGCATGAGCTTTCGCGGATTTCAGTATCGTCCAACAAAACCATGCATCTCCAAAAAGATTGAGCCTGCCTGATTGCTCAGAATGGTTGTCTTCATAATAAAAACGTTGAATTCTATTCGATATCACTTTTCTTACATCACTATTGGTGATATTGAAGCTATAAGGTATGGCTTTTTCTGGTGGAAGGTCGTGTGGCTCTTCCTTCTTCAGAAGAGATGCAACGTCCCAGATGATGCCTTCATTGTTTGTGATTCCAAGCATAAAGGGTACAGTTTTGAATTTTTTGGAGGAAATTATTGTAGCTGGATTCTCAGGTAAGAAAGACATGCGTCCTTTGATGTTTTCGACTATAGGACCAGCAATGTTCGGTTCGCTTACTGAAATCATCTAAAACAAAATGCGTTGGTATTATTTCCTTCTTCCAATGTTATCATTTTACCATGGTAGCGTTTTCCTGAACTTTAATGATGTCTTCAACAGATGCTTTTTGCAAGAAGGCTAGCATTCTCAACTCCTGTGTATCTTTGTAACCCAAGAACTTGGCAGCATGAACTCCACTATTTCTTCGTCCGAGTGTTGCCCACGGGGTAATTGCTGCACCGCTTTGAGCTATAACTCTATGAAATAATCCTGAAAACAATTTCATAAGAAACTATCCATAAGATATTTTATCGAAAGCAATGTACCTTGGGACATTGGTGATAACAAATGGAAGTGGACGCTAGCTCCTCCAGCGCTCTCCCCGAAGATTGTGACGCAATTTGGATCACCACCAAACTTTTTAATGTTTCTCTGAACCCACCGCAGTGCCATATTCTGATCCTTAAGCCCCATGTTACCGGAAACTCCAACTCTAGCGTTTTCAAAGTTTAGAAACCCTACATATATAATAGCGGCAATAAGTCAGCTACGGCATATTTTGTCGATCTTTACGTACCAAGTAATCCCAAACGGTAGTTCATCGTAACCAAAACTACCCCTTCTGGCATCAGAAATTGAGGTCCGTAAATTTCCTGGCTTCCATCACCGCCCATGAAACCGCCGCCATGTATAAACACCATTACAGGTTTTAAGTTTCTTGCGGCGAACTGAAATTAAGTTTAAAATGTGTTAATGTTTTCGATATAGTGAAGGTTAGAATAAACATATTTTTCACCTCTGGAGTATGTATGTTTAGATACAGACAATCTTCTTGGCCTATAATGTTTCCTGACCAATCTTGTTGTGTACACATCGGCATGTCTTCTGTTGCGTTGAGAATGTCATCCCATTTATCCGCAGATTCTGGTACCTGTAGTATTAACAGGCAGATAATTAATTGTTAATAAAACTTATTTCTATTGTTTTATTAACGAAACTAGAATTCCAGCGTAATCGACTTTAGAAAACTTTTCTGTTACACAATTTGGTTACATAACAAGTTAGGTGGGCTTAATTACTAATTTCCTTAAATGGGTGTAAATAAATTAATTTTGTTTTTCTTTATCATCTTTAGTTATATATGCATATAAATGCATGTAAAAAGGCGCTAATGTCTGGTTTTCTAAACAACTAACTACTTGCACACTAAAAAAGCAATCTTCTTCTGTGTGGCAAACTTTGACAAAAATAAAAATTAAAAATTAGTTAATGCGTACCATAAATCTTAAATTGCCTATTGGCTTCCTGGCGTAAGGTACACTTAAAAAGCTATAAAAAACACCACCTTTAATGTCTTTCCTTAGAATACCTCTCAGCAATCCTTGTTCAATTTCTAACACTGAAGAATATTGTACTTTACATTGTGAAATGTATGCGAACAATATCATGTAGAAGATAACACTCAAATTCATTTTACTTGATGTTTTGAATTTTGATTATGTTCTTATGGCCGTAGTATGCGTACTACACCGGTGTTCATAACACTGCCGTAGGTAACGCAAAAGTGAAGTATATATATACATAGCTTTAAGTGAAGATTACAGATATTATTGTTAAATTAAATTGGTAGTATTTTTTCCTATACACAACAAAAAAACATTTATTTTTTATTGTATTAATAAATCCTTGTTTTTGTTGATACTGTCTACATATTGGTGACGTATGCAAAGGGTATTTACGCTGAGTATCTGTTTTCCAACATTTATTTGGTACAAGAGGTTAATTTACATCCTATACTTCAAAGGTAATGTATATGTTTTGCACGCTCAGCTTATCTGAGCAGACAAACCACTTGATAAGCAAGTCTGATCCTCATTAACACATTTAAATATTTTATAGGTTGCATTAACACACATATTTATTTTATATGTTGTAAATTATGTGTTTGGAGTGGAATTTACTTTCAGCACTTCTATCTGATTTAATACGAAAATTTCTCGAACGTTTGCACGGCTCTGCAATAAGATAAGATGTAAAAAACAACTAAATAATTTAAAGAAAATCTGACGTAATTGTTTTTAATAATTTAATTTATATCAACAGAAACTGTAGAAGATTACCACCTCAGCCTTTTCCAATATATGTTATTCAACTGGGTGCACGCTTGTGCATTGTTGAATATCAGATTGCAACAATCGTCCTTGTATATATTATATATTGCTGTGTTTCATAAGAGGAAAGCTACCAACCATATTGAAATGCAATTACTATTTTATGTAAGCACCTGTTTGTAAGTCCAGTATAATTTGGATTAATTCACACTAGTAGTCATGGAAGTTGAATATAATTTATCGTCTGACAACTGTACGATAGCTTGGTAACCTAGGTGTCTATTTTAATTGAATGGGGTAGTGACCCAATGTGATTCGTATAAAGAAAATGTATGAAAATCCTTGATTACGTGTTGATAGTGGATAAAAAGTCTTAAAAAAGCTGTGTCATTTCTCATGAGATATAAATGAATTAAACCATATTGCGGGGGTATATCTGGTATCGTAGGCGATAAATTCACGAATTTGGTGTTTACTATATCTGGGTACATGTTTTACATGGGATTTTACATGTGTTTGCTGGAGCGAATCTGGATTGTCACTACAAGGAAATCACATTTGGAGGTATTCTGATGTCCGTGTAAACCGGTAGACGAGGTATTTGGTCAAAACATTGTTTAAATTTTTGTATAAATGAAATTATAACGTCTATAGTGTTTTGAGGTTATTGTCACTTCGTATGTGATTTAGAATTTAAAACTTTCATAAGTTGGCGCACCGAACATGAGGCGAGTTTATTTGGGCAACTTTTTTTAGTATATCTCAATATTTGTTATAAGTAATTTAAAAGAAAGGATGGATATTAGAAGGCGAGGCAAATCTAAGTCAGCATTGAGAGTATCAGCAATTAGGAGGGGTGATGCAAAAGAAATGCCAGAAAGAGAGCGAATTGATGAGGACATGGTGTTTAAAGATTTTATTAAGATGTATATGCAAGATAGGATTGAGGAGCGACAGCAAATAGCTGAGTTAAGAGAAGAGGTAAGGAATATATGGGGAGGAACACAAGGATTGATTAGAAAGGAAACAGACGAACAAATGGGGAACTGAAGAGGGAGCATCAATTAGATGAACAAATTTGGGCTCAGACGAAGAAGAAGGAATGAGGCTGATGAAAATGAAGATGGAACAAATGAAGAAAAGAAATAGCGGTAAAAAAGAAGGTAATAAAGAATTGACGACAAAAGAAAGCGCACCTACGGACAAAGACGAGTTCTCAGATCCCAATGGCGAATCTGAAAGTAATAAAAACCAAATAAATGAAGAGGATCCCGAATATCATGACGATCAAATTGATCCTTATCACAGCAATCAACCGGAATTGCTGGAACCAGAACCTATGGACTTACCAGATGATTTACAACTAGACGAAAATGAAAAAGGAAATGAAGAAGATCCAGATGAAAATCCTTTCGACATAGACGTGATGAAAGAACAAATGCCTCCGGAAAATAAAAATGAAAATCAAGAACAAGAAAACGATGATCCAGATGTTGAAAAAGGAGATGATAGGAATAATTCTGAAAATTCCAATAAACCAGATGCCCTTGAAACTGAAAAAGATGATACTGACAATCAAAAGGAAGCTGCACAATTTGATGATGCGATAGATCCTGAGGCCAAGGAAGATGTGGAGAAGAACGAACAGTCTACGTTAGACAAAACAAGCGCTCAGGATGCACAGGCGCAGCCAATGGATGTTGATAATAACACGAATGAGTCTGCTGACAAGATTCATGCAAATCAAGCGAAAAATCGAATTTTTCGTAAGGATGAACCGGTGATGCAACAGGAAGAAGTTAAGGATTGCAAAGAGGGGGATAAAGCTAATGAAATGAGCGAAGATTTTGACAGTAAAAGACATGGTGCGCATAGAAACCAGGATGAGGATAGTCAAGATGAATATCATTCCGATGCAGAAAGTGATTACAGAATTACTAAAGGTTATGACGATAGAATGGATCACATAAATTTGATATATCCTTATTGTAAATAATGTTTAATTATTTGCATACTTTAATCGTTATTGTGTTCAGTTTTGTTAAATGATAAATGCAATTTTAGTGGGGTGTGTTTGTGATTGGATTAGACCAGCCTGAAACGTTTCCAATACAAAAGGACGTTGTGTGGAACAAGATAGCGTCTCAGGGACGTTTATTCCTTTTGCTGTAACAGACCTCGTTTCTTGTTAATTTAAAAAGAGAAATCAATATTTAAAAATTTCATACAAGATAAAAATTTTTCAATATTATTTGGGGAAATGCTGTGTTTCATAAGAGGGAAGCTACCAACCTATTGAAAAGCAATTACTATTTTATGTACGCACCTGTTTGTAAGTCCAGTATAATTTGGATTAATTCACACTAGTAGTCATGGAAGTTGAATATAATTTATCGTCTGACAACTGTACGATAGCTTGGTAACCTAGGTGTCTATTTTAATTGAATGGGGTAGTGACTCAATGTGATTCGTATAAAGAAAAATGTATGAAATCCTTGGTTACGTGTTGATAGTGGATAAAAGTCTTAAAAAGCTGTGTCATTTCTCATGAGATATAAATGAATTAAACCATATTGCGGGGTATATCTGGTATCGTAGGGGATAAATTCACGAATTTGGTGTTTACTATATCTGGGTACAGTTTTACATGGATTTTACATGTGTTTGTACAGGAGGTGAATTGGAGCGAATCTGGATTACTACAAGGAAATCACATTCAGAGGTACTCTGGCATTTGTATAAACCGGAAAACGAGGTATCTGGTCAAAACATTGTTTAAATTATTATTATTTCGTATGAGATTTAAATTCTGAGCTTTTGTAAATTGGCAAACGTGGTTGGTGGTTTCTATTCCTTATGATAGCGCGGGAGATTTAAAAGTTCATGTTTGAATAAAAGGATCTAAGTTATACTGGATAATTGATAATACTGTTTGAATATCCCAAATAGCTATACTCACCCTGAGTAAGAGTTCTCATACTTTTTTATATATTTCCTGTATAGACTTGTTCATGAATTATACATGTTATTAATGATTGCACTGTTTTATTAAAGAAAGTTATTTTATTTATCTTCCCTTTGCTCGTAAAGCATATACCGGGAAATCCACAATAATATATATAGATTCTATAACAATTGAATGTTCAGTCTAACTAAATAATTTCCCTATGACTATTAATAATAGTAACAGAAATATACTAAGTCGGTCAACAGTCAGTAGTTGTTAATATGTTGCGCTCAATGGAGCGACTTCATTTGTCTTTTAGTGTTCACCAAGAAGTAAAGGAAAAACCTAACTTTAGTAGCAGGACCTGGGAGAAACAGCCCCAGGCTTTGTTACTGATAGCCAGCAAATTATTGTTATTATCCCTCTGAGTTTACAAGTTTCACGTGCAATAAAAGCTTTAAATGTGACAAGTATTGAAATTGCATACAGCGCGCGTTCAGTAAAACTTTTGTTTTCATCCTTCACTGAGACATATATACAGGGATATTCCACATAACTGGTTCATTAAAAGTTTATGATGTTCTATTATTTACTTATATTTGAGATTTTGGCACCAGTATCTGTTCGATTGCAACTATAAATGTAAAATACCTTAACCAAAATAACACTTCCGGTTGACCGGAAATGGATGTCAACTTTCTTATTTTAAATAGAATGATCTAATTTTTTATTCATTTTTGGATTCTACAACTATAAATACGTCAGTTTTCATTAGCTATTCCTATAGCTACATGTTGCCGTTTTTGAGTTATTTAAGTTTTTCTTTTTTTTTAGTCATAATCATTGCAGCATTGAGAAATTAATATCTCGGTTAATACTGCAAGTAGAGACTCCAAATTTGCTATGTTATGAATGTAGATATTACTCTAAGAAACGGTAAGCACACTTTACATTCTAACATACACAGCGTTCGAAATTGAGGAACAAAGTGACATATTTTCAAATGCAGAAAACTCATTTTTTTTAAATAGAACACCCTGTATTTCAATTCGGAATTAGGAAGTAAATATCATCCCCTATCGCTTTATATGAGCATTCCCTATACCTATCTTTAATAGATTTTGAGATATGAGCGACTTTTTGTTAAACAGACTGAATTTATCTGAACACGCGACGTGTAACAAACAATGATTATAACAATAATACTTACTACTAATAATAAATTGTTGTGATGTTAATGTCATGGCCCACCAGATAGAATTATCGGCCATTTGAAAGCGGTAATAACAAAACGAGTAATTAAAAGAAAACTACTGAAGATGGGTATAGGGAATGCTACAAGCAAATTGGATAGAATTTAATTGTACATCCAAAAATAGAAAAATGTACAGGGTGTTCTATTTGAAAAAAATAAGTTTTGCAACATTCAAAATTCTTGGATATGTCACTAATTTTTAAACAGCCTGTATAATGTTACTGAATTTTTATTCTACGTTTTGGTAAAACAATGTTAGTACTTGTTGATTTCAAAGTCGGAGATTTCTGACACTTAAATCAAGTGAGAATTAATCAATTACATACAACAATGTAAATGTCAAAATTTTAACAAAAATCGTAATATCTTAGAAACAGTTGAAGATCGGTATAAGATACCCTAATGGTAATCGTCATAGAATTTTATGGTAAATTCAAAAATATAATAATATTTTTTACGACTTCCGGTTAACCGGAAGTGCAAAAAAGGTGAAAATATTTTAGAAAGAAAGTAAGTGCCAAATTGTTGCAAACCCCAATTTTTTAAAACTGAGGAATTTCGTTAAGCCGGAAAACTTCTAACCAGCCAGTTCCGTGGAAAACCCTGTATATATAATACATAATAATAATAATAATAATAATAATAATAAATAATATACACAGTGAAAAAAAGTTTCACATTTAATTTCAATTTTTCATTCACATATAATATTTTTTCTGCAACGTTAATGTTTAAATTCTTCGCCAAAAATTGTACAAAATTTGAATTCATTTTCTTGGTATTAGTGACGATAAATTGTGTTTAAAATGAAACTACATTCTTTTAACGTTTCGGCAATATATATTGCCTTCTTCAGAAAAACTATAATATATTGAAATTAGTGTGAGCTACATTTTACACATATGTGATGCTTACCTAAACCATTATTCTAAACCGATATATTAAATATCAAATATTCCCCTCACATTGGTGAAATGAACGGACTTTTTTGAGGCAACGATGTCTGTTAGAAAATTTCAATTCGAAACCATTCACTCTCTCGAGTAATTTTTATAAATTTTAACGGCTATTTTGATAAATTCTATTTATTTCGAATTCCAATCTAAAATCAGAGTTATTTTAGAAATGAATTTAATTATATTAATTTTATCCACATTTTAACTACTTACATAACTGTTGGGTTCTACTAATACACTCAGGTCCATTCAGCTGCCGGACGGAGGTTCACAACTACTGCGGAGGAGACTCTTGAGTACCTTCTCAGCGTGCACTTTCCCGGCTCGGACAGGGTGGACTTCGGTAAAACAAACCAATCAGACGCAGTGAGGAGGGCATCTATGGAAGATTGGTGGAAATCAAACGATAGTTTCAAACCTCATCTTAGGCGTTGAGTCGTTTGAACCGTATAAATCACCGGGACCAGATGGCGTGTTTCCAAGATTGCTACAGGAGGCAATTGGAGACATCATGGGGCCCCTCTTGGAAATATTTAGAGCTAGCCACGCGTTGGGCTATATTACCAAGGCTTGGAGAGATACTAGGGTTGAGTTCATTTCGAAACCTGGAAAGGACACATACTACCATCCGAAATCATTCAGACCAATTAGTCGCACATCTTTTATGCTGAAGACTATGGAAAAGATTATACACCTAAACATTACAGAAGGAGCACTTGCGAGATATCCTCTGCATCCTCTGCAATGGGCATACCAAAGGGACAAATCAGACAGGCGCCCTGCATGGTTTGGTGGAAGGACTCGAAAGGAGCCTACATCAAAAGGAAGTTGCCCTTGCAGTATTTTTGGACATCGAGGGCGCCTTTGATAACACATCAACACCCTCGATCAACCGATCACTAATGGAACGGAACATTGACCACACGACTAGCAGATGGGTTGACTGCATGCTAAGAGGCAGAGTGGTCTATGCCAATATGCTAGATAAAAATATCGCCATGAGGACCACTAGAGGGTGTCCTCAAGGGGGAGTACTGACACCACTGCTGTGGAGCTTGGTCGTGGATGATCTCGTCAGATCATTAAACGACAAAGGAATATGGACGCAGGGGTACGCTGATGACATTGTCATCGTAGCTAGGGGGAAGTTCCCCGGCGTGGTGCCTTTCACAAGGACTCTCAGTTAATCCACAAAAAAACAAAGTTGGTTGCCTTTACCAACATGAGAAAACTCAATGACCTAGGCGGCATTAGACTGTTTGGGCAGGAGTTACAATTAACCAAAGAAGTAAAGTATCTGGGTGTTACCCTCGATGCGAAACTGAGCTGGAAAAATCACTTAGTTAAAACAACGACCACGACCACGCAACTATTCTGGCGCTGCAGGAGAGTTGCTGGCAAACCTGGGGATTAAAGCCGAAGGTGATCCATTGGCTATATACTGCCGTGATAAGACCAGCGATAACATACGGGGCAGTAGTCTGGTGGACGAGGACAGAAGTGTCCTCCGAAGCGAAGCTGCTAACCGCTGTCCAGACACAGGCATTGCTGGATGTCACTGGTGCAACTAACAGTACAGCGACCGCCCCTTTGGAGACCATTGTGGGCCTCCCCCCGCTGAAACTCTATGTGAGAGCGGAGGTAATGAATGCGATCCTTAGACTGAAAGCCAACAACCTGTGGCATCCCAACTTCTGGGGCACACTTATACTACGGGCACGTTGCTGAACGGGCCATTGCTACAAATGCTCACGGAAAGCACGGCACCCGAAATTATCTTCACTGAAAAGGTGAAAATCTCCATACCGAACAGAGACCAGGCACGTAGTGAGATCACTGCTAACGAAAACTGGTACACGGATGGATCCAAATCCAGCGAGGGGACAGGAGCCGGTATTTGTGGGCCCAGCCCTAATCAAAGGATATACATAAGCCTGGGTAAACATACAACGGTCTACCAGGCAGAGGTATTCGCCCTTGCAGCCTGTGCAGAAATGATTGCAAAAGGGGGCTACATGAGGAGGAAAATTAATATAATGACTGACAGCCGGGCTGTCATTAAGGCAGTCTCGAACCCCGTAACTAGGTCAAAACTAGTTAGGAACTGCAAAAAATCCGTCAATGCACTGGCACGAGACTACACGGTGTCTCTGATTTGGGTGCAGGGACATGAGGATATAAAGGGCAACGTAATAGCCGATGAACTAGCCAAGGAGGGCTCTAAGAGACACTTCATGGGCCCAGAGCCCGTACGTGGGATTACTAAGGATTCCGCAAGAAGGGAGATCTGGACCTGGTTAGATAAAGAAAGTACAAAGAAATGGAGGTCGACTGAAAGTCAAGTCCATACCGAAACGCTGATAGGGGATGGGGATGGTAGTTTTTCTGATAACCTACTCAGGCGCAGTAAGAAAGAAGTTAAAACCATTGCTGGGTTGGTAACTGGACACTATCCTCTGAAAAAGCATCTATACAACACAGGCCGTGTAAGCGAACCGTGGTGTAGAAGGTGCGAACTACAGGAGGAAACGAGTCTACATGTAATCTGCACATGTGAGGAACTGAAGGTACTCAGGCAGAAATATTTCGGGAGAGATCTATTGGGGCCCTCGAAGGTCCTTAAGTTTCCACTGGGCAAGATACTGGGCTTTATAGAGAACACCAAGCTGCTCGAGTGGAAATAAGAGGATCAATAGGGATGGTACAATGAGCACCTAGCTCAAGTGCCCACCCTAACTTGAATAAATGAATGAATGAACTGTTGGGTAATGTTTCTCCAACCACGATTTCCCCGAGAAATGTTCCTGTCCGGAGTCATTCTCCGTAATTGGAAATACGAGCGCCCTCATTCGATGCCCTGACTAGACTCTGCTCTGATGCCTGGCGATTTACTTCTTCCAAAGGTATTATTTTAATTCTAATCTAAATTTTAATATACTTGTAAGAAATTTTATTTTTATACATGAGAAATTTGTTTGGTTAGGAATTTTGTATAACCGCCGAACATTGGTGGAAAACTTTTATAAGGTAGCAGTTCTAATTTTACTAGTTAATACGTATTCACGGCACAACCGAATACCCTGTAATTTTTACCATCGAATGTTGCACATACTGTTTTACCTGTCTTTAAGCATAGAATGTCCCGAAAACGCGGGAATTTTTAAAGTTAATTTTAAACCTATTTATTTTCTATGTTAAATTTATCTTGCAAAACTTGAAATTAATAATAAACGTAATTGTTATTTAATAAGCGGTCTCATTTGACTTATCTAAGGTATTACTTTCTTATCTAGGTTGTTTTCCACGGCTGTTTATTTAGAACTGTTTATTAAATAAAACCACATTTGTCTGCACTTAGATGTTTTCTTTATTGTAAAAAATCGATCATAATCTATGTACCAAAGCCTCGTGCACACGATTTCATTTATACTAAGCGCTTTAACCTTGAATGTTAGAGTAGATGACATTCAAGTAACATTCCACCATAGTGTCGGAAAATAAAGGGGTATATATTCATTCGTAATCTTTTTAATGCCAGCGCTACACTGTTGCAGTCAGGAATTCTCACCCCGCATGCCATTTGGCATTTGAGAGGGCATACTCATGGTTAAAAATTAATAAAATAGATGACACTAGGATGTTAAAAATTGGACTTTGTTAATTTAATTAAAGCATTATACCTATAAAACTTATTTTTTTATCCAGACTGTATACTACCTTGTATCTCATATCTTATGTCCGAATATATAACTTCGTGCATAACCCATATCACCTTCTTTGTGTCGTATAACATCAAAAACACAATTGTTTTTATTTTCTGTTAGATTATAGAATCCCTCTTGAATTGTTGCATCTGAGTCGATTTTTTTTTTTATTTTAAGTCGTCCCACAATAGACGATCTAACTGCGTTACGCCACACATTGAATAATCCTTGGATCGCCAACCCAAAGAAGAAATTGGTTATTTAAAAGCTCTCGAACCGCTGAACCAGGGTTTTATGTGGTGGTTGAAAAGTTTTGCATTAAATCGCTCGTGGAATAATATATGATAGAAAATGGCGTAATTATTGACTTTCTTTCAGACTTTTTAATTTGCATGACTTTTTCTTTCTATCATTTTTTTTTCATTTCCACGAGTGCCTATTTTTTTTAAGAACGCCAGAAGAAGAGAAAGATCATCTATCCATGAAATTTTGTAAAAGAAGTTATGGTTATTATTCTTTCCAGCCTATTTTCCCCTTGTGCACTTTTTGTTTAGTTCATCATCGAAAAATGATTTGTTTTAGTAAGTCGGTAAGTCTTTAGTGTGACGATAACAATTAAAAAAGGAAAAACAATAACATTAAAAAAAATAACAAACAAACAATATTTACAATAACTGCTCAAAATGAGCATCATTGTTCTCCATGCAGTAGTAGAGCCGGTTTTCGATTTCTTGTCTCACTTTTTCAAAAGTTTCCCTTGGACACAAAATTAACAGTTTGGCGCCAGATCCTGCATACCACGGATAAAGCAGAGAGGATGACGGTAGATCTGAGCAGAGTAATGGCCAACGCCGGCGGTATCAGCGCGAGTAAGCGCATAGTGCTGACGACAGCAGTATAGTCTGTATATTGTATATTGTATGGCGCGGAAGTGTGAGCAGATGCAGTCAGAGTCCGCGGCGCTCGTACTAGCGGGTATTATTCCGGTTGCTCTTCTCGTGCAAAAAAGAAACGGGTCTATATTACGAAACGTGAAACTGGCATAGATAGTTTCTCTGTCGAAGGGACAAGACACTAATGGTGTGGCAGCATCTGTGGGAGACTGATGGGAGAGGGAGGTGGATAGCCAGGCTGATCCCTCATCTCCGTCCATGGATCGCGAGAGCCCATGGCGAGGTGGACTTCTATCTGACACAATGTCTGACTGGTCATGGCTACTTTGGGGGGGTGTCTTAGGTGGTAGTCATCTTTTGAGGGAGTTATGCTATACATACGTTAACTGGGGTCGTGCTACTTCTAACTAAATATACAATGCGCCTACGGATGGAGTTGGAGTTAATTGGAATTTAATATTTGGGAAACAAGTCTGGCTTGGTCTGAAACTTATTTATCGTTTGCTTTCGAGTTTTTAAAATCTAGTGGGCGCGCGTTTTGCAGCTGACTCAAAAATGTTTTCGTTTCAGGCAAAGTACCTTTTCTCTTCACAGTATGCTAAAATGTTACTAAGAAATGTTGTTTAAAATGAAAAGTTATGACGGTATGTAAATTTTCAGTGTTATCGACCTACTTTGATAAAATCCATAGTTTGTCAATTTCGTTTCAAATAAAGTGCTGTTTGTGTTCACAGTACGCCAGTATATTACTAAGAAAAAATGCTTGATAGTAATGATGGAGTTTATAATGGATGGAAAAACTAATCGTGATTATCAAAATAGCCCAATCGGTATGAAAATTTGCATAGCTCTATCGCTTTTTGCTTTAACTTACAATCGATCGAAAGAGTACCTTAAAATAACAGACACGTATTTTTTTTTATCGGCATATCCGCGCCCCTCCAAAGTTTGGACGATTTTTCAATTTTTGCAAATATTTCCTAAATTATAACAGATATTAAATTTTCTTCTTAACATAATTTGCAGCATATTGCATGGCCCTAAGGGTGGCGTCGTCCGTATTCGCAAAAAGTGAATAACGGGGGACGGGGCACCCCGTACCCCCATTTTTTTTACATTTTTTCTTTTTCTTATTCATCAAAAGAAGGCCGATTTTACATAGAATACGATGATGTATAACAAGTTTAGAAAATTAATAATTGTAAAAATAGAAAAATAATAATGAAGCTTCAAAATTAATAAACTTGTCTATTGATATAAATCAAATGAACTATAACAGAAATAAGTTTTTATCCTTAACATAATTTCCAGCATAATACATGGTCTCAAGGTAGATATCTTCATAAAAAGCTAATAACCGGGGACGGGGTACCCGTTATTATTACAATTATTTTTAATAATAAAAATAATTGTAATAATAATAATATAGTACATTAACAACAATTATTTGTTATCGTTACTCCGCTGCTCTCCTTACTTAAATATTTCTTAATTTATAATTGTATCTACTCGACAAGCTATGGTCAAACCTTTCTATGCCTACTAACTTATACTATATACTATACGAAACTTTTATCGGTGGTAGCAATATAAATCGTTTTATCAACTGCAGCTAGTGACTGCGTTTTATATATTTCCTTAATAAAATGTTATTCATTCTTAGAATACCATAATCCTTTAGTGCGTATATGAACAAATTTGTTACACAGGACGAAGGATTAAATAATACATAAATATATATTTTTTAATTTATTTCAAGTTTTTCGTGCAATATAGGTGTACAATATAAGTATATTAATATAACTAATGTGTTTGTAACGATTATAACATTTCAGAAACAATAGAACAGAATTAGAAAAACATTATAATGCTTATAAATGTTTAAATATATGACATACTGTTACGCGATTATTGGTATATATGTATTGCAATAGCGAACAAGATTAATATACATACAGTAATTAAGCTATGTAAGTATTACAGTAGTGATAGTCTGTGTAAAAGTGTTTAAAACACAGATTTTGTTTGCACCAAGAACACCGCACAATAGCTGGTTTATTGCAAATACTACACAAGGGTGTAGACTGCGCATCTTTGTTAAAACAAAACTCTACAGGATTTTTAAAGGGCCCAGGTCTTTCCTCAACGTATCCACTCTTATACCACGATTACTTGAATACGTCGAAAAATCTTGGGGGAAGAAAACTGATTATGGGTTAGGGATTGCAACTTAATAATATTATTTCTCTGATGTAAATCTATGTCGTAGTTCATAAGAATCACTATATCCAAAAAAGTTCTAACAACATTTTTCCACAGTCTAAAACCATATACATACCATCGCTGTCGTTTTTTTTGGTATATTTAAAATGTTCAAAGTTTTGTCTTTTGGCACTAATTGCTGAAGTTCGGCAATATGCTGGAAATTATGTTAAGGATAAAAACTTATTTCTGTTATAGTTCATTGGATTTATATCAATAGACAAGTTTATTAATTTTGAAGCTTTATTATTATTTTTCTATTTTTACAATTATTAATTTTCTAAACTTGTTATATGTCATTGTATTCTATGTAAAATCGGCCTTCTTTTGACGAATAAGAAAAAGAAAAAAATGTAAAAAAAATGGGGGTACGGGGTACCCCGTCCCCCGTTATTAACTTTTTGCGAATACGGACGACGCCACCCTTAGGGCCATGCAATATGCTGCAAATTATGTTAAGAAGAAAATTTAATATCTGTTATAATTTAGGAAATATTTGCAAAAATTGAAAAATCGTCCAAACTTTGGAGGGGGCTGTACCCCAAAATCGTGCGGATACGCCGATAAAAAAAAAATACGTGTCTCTTATTTTAAGGTACTCTTTCGATCTGTTAAGTTTCATCGAAATTGGAGGGGGACACCCGCCGGTGTTCCCTTGTTAGTAATATTTTTGCGCACTGTGAAGGCAAAAAGTACTTTACCTGAAACGAAATTGCAAACAATGGTTATCAAGTAGGCCGATGCTTCTGAAAATTTACGTACCTTCATAACTTTTTATTCTGAACAAAATTTCTTAATAACATTTTAGCATACTCTGAACGGAAAAGCACGAAAACATTTTTGACTCGGCTGCAAGAGCCTACGAGATTTTAAAAACTCGAAAGTAAACGATAAATAAATTTCAGACCAAGCAAGACTTATTTCCCAAATATTGACTTCCAATTCATTTTTCTTGTCTATTACCCCTATTGTCAACTCCGTCCGTGAACACACTGTATATTCCAATTTATCGAAAGTTACAGATTCTACAATTTATTTTAAACCTTAAATATACACTCTATTATTCAAGTAAAAAACAGGAAATTCTTTCTAACTTTATATTTACTAGAAACTATGTACACTTCTCACAGGAAAAATCGGGACACCAGCAATTCCGAATTTTAAAATTTCTTGATTGTAAATGCAACTTTCGGAGGACGTATTTACTTATCAAAGCTATAAATCACTTTTTTGTGTGTATTATTGCGATCAAAGGTAACGACTAGAAATTTAAAGAGAAAAATAAATATATAGAGAGAAAAAGCTATATGTATAGAATAAACAAATCGGAGTTTCGTTGGCGGCGTTTCCTTTAGAAGTACCAATGGAAAAAAAATACATAACAACAAAAAAAACTCTTGAATAGACGGCTTCATTTAGAAATATATATGTATTTAACTTGTTTGATGTTATATATAGATAATTCTTTTTTAAGAAAACATGTGGTGATGGGATTTTATTATTTAAAATTATGTTACTCGTTAGTGCTGCTTTGATATTAGTTACTTACTTGGATTTATGCTCGCGAGTATTAGTTTAGCAATAGATAATATGTCAGTCAGCCTCCTCAGTTTTGGGATAATGTGATTTTCACAGATTTATTAACTATTATTGACACTATTATTGATGTATTAATTACTATTGTTGTTTAATATTCTTAAATATTGTATTACTATAAAGTTTTCTTCTATCTATAAAAAATTACCAAAACCAGGTTTAAGATTATTTATAAAATTCTTAAATAAAGCAATTTAGTTCGCAAAGAAATTATTTATTTTATGAACCCTCCGTTTATTGTATTTTCAGGAAACATATCTTAGCTATCCCCTGTGTAATCTGACGTCGTTGATCTATTTTCTTGAAATATGGCCAACACCGGGTCTCTTTACAAACTGTCTTTATGTAGCACAGGTTTATTAACAATTATTTAAATATTATTGGATTTATAATACATAACAAACATTGTAAGAAAGCATATTGTTCGTCAATCTCAGTTAGTGCTAAAATATTTATTGTTGAATATGATACATTTAATACTTTTTCGTTGCTACTGCCCGAAGCTGTGTTACAGAGCAAAAGTGTTAGCTATATTTCAATAAAATAGAACGACATTGGATTACACAGGCGATAGTTAAGATATATTTCTTGAAAATACAATAAACGGAGGGTTATTAAAATAAATAATTTCTTTGTGAAATTAATTGCTTTAAAAATTTTGTAAATAATCTTAATCTGTCTTTGGTAATTTTTTAATACATAGAGAAATATTTTGTAGTAATACAATATTTAAGAATACTAAACAACAATAATTAATACATCAATAATAGTGTAATTAATCAATGTTAAAATCACATTGTTCAAAAACTCAGGAGGCTGATTGACATATTGTCTACTGCTAAACTATTACTTGCGGGCATAAATCAAACTAAGCATATAATTATATAATTTTAAAATCCCATCGCCATATGTTTTCTTAAAAAAAGAATTATCTCTACATAACATCAAACAAGTTAAATACATACATGTGTATTTCTAAATGGTGCCGTCTACTCAAGAGGCCTTTTAGTTATGTATTTTTTTTTGCAATAATATTTCCGTATTCGGTATTTCTAAGAAAACACCGCCACCGAAATTCCAATGTGTTTATTTAATGTATAAACTTTTTCTCTATATACATTTATATTTCTGTTTAAATTTTTAGTCTTTATCTTTGATCGCAATAATATACACACAAAAAAGTGATTTATGGCTTTGATAAGTGCATATATTCTCTGAAAGCTGCATTTACACCCAAGAAATTTTAAAATTCACGATTGCTGGTGTCCCGATTTTTCCTGTGAGAAGTGTACCTATGTCTTCAAACTATGAAGTTTTAAGTGTCTTACAAATAAGTCCATCTTTTTCGTTTCAAATCTTTCATTTATTAATCTTTGTACATTTCTATCCATACTATATTTAAAGAAGTAACACAATCTAGCAAAATAGTCTCTACGATAACAAAAATATTTCGGATGCAAAACAATTACATATCGCTATGAATGTCCCCTTTGATTCCTGTCTTTTTGACATATTCCTCTAGCTTATCCCAGAAAATCATCCTCCTATGAAATGGATTGATTTTCATGGATAGATCGTAGGTACCAATATTCATGTAATTTAAAGTATGGTCTCCAACAGGTTTCCATGTCACATGAAATTCTTTAAATTTGGGGGTAGGATTACCATATTTAGCAAAATTCGTCCACAATTTCACTACTCTTCGCATTGCATTCCATTCAGGAGATTTCCGTTTTATATCCGTTGTATAAATTGTTTTAAAAATATATCCCAAGTTGTCCAAATGAGAAGCACCTTCAATTTTAGCGGTAGCTGAAAACAAGCGCTTAGAATAGTTCAGTTCTGTGTCTGCTGAGAACTTGTACAAGTACACATCTTCGGCTTCTATTTTAGCGTGAGCTTTCGCAGATTTCAGTATTTCCCAATAAAACCATGCATCTCCAAAAAGCTTGAACTTGCCTAATTTCTCAGAATGGTTGTTTTCATAATAAAAACTTTGAATTTTATTCGATACCACTTTTTTTACATCACTATCGGTGATATTGAAGCTATAAAGTATGGTTTCTTCTGGTGGAACGTCTTGTAGCTCTTCCTTCTTCAGAAGAGATACAACGTCCCAGATGACGCCTTCATTGTTTGTGAATCCGAGCATAAAGGGTACAGTTTTAAATTTTTTGGAGGAAATTATTGCAGCTGGATTCTCAGGTAAGAAAGACATGCCTCCTTTGATGTTTTCGAATATAGGACCGGCAATGTTCAGTTTGCTTATTGCAGTTACCTAAAACAAAGTGCCAAAGTATTATTTGCTTCTTCCAATATTATCATTTTACTATGGTAGCGTTTTCCTGAACTTTAACGACGTCTTCAACAGTTGCTTTTTGCAAGAAGGCTAGCATTCCCAACTCCTGTGTATCTTTGTAACCCAAGAACTTGGCAGCATGAACTCCACTATTTCTTCGTCCGAGTGTTGCCCACGTGTTAAGTGCTGTACCGCTTTGAGCTATAACTCTATGAAATAATCCTGGAAAACAATTTCAGAAGAAACTATCCATAAGATATTTTATCGAAAGCAATGTACCTTGGGACATTGGTGATAACATATGGAAGTGGACGCTAACTCCTCCAGCGCTGTTCCCGAAGATTGTGACGCAATTTGGATCACCACCAAACTTTTTAATGTTTCTCTGAACCCACCGCAGTGCCATATTCTGATCCTTAAGTCCCATGTTACCGGAAACTCCAACTCTAGCGTTTTCAAAGTTTAGAAACCCTACATATATAATAGCGGTAATACAGTCCCTACGGTATATTTTGTCGATCTTTACGTACCAAGTAATCCCAAACGGTAGTTCATCGTAACCAAGACCACCCCTTCTGGCATCAGAAATTCAGGTCCGTAAATTTCCTGTCTTCCATTACCGGCCACGAAACCGCCCCCATGTATATACACCATTACAGGTTTTGAGTTTCTTGTGCCGAACTAAAATTAAGTTTGAAATGTGTTGATGTTTACAATAGACTGGAGGTTAAAATAAACATATTTTTCACCTCTGGAGTATGTATGTTTAGATACAGACAATCTTCTTGGCCTATAACGTTTCCTGACCAATCTTGTTGTGCACACATCGGCATGTCTTCTGTTGCGTTGAGAATGTCATCCCATTTATCCGCGGGTTCTGGTACCTGAAGTATTAACAGGCAGATTAATTGTTAATACAGTTTTTTTCTACAGTTTTATTAACGGAACTAGAATTCCCGCGTAATCGACTTTAGAAAGCTTTTCTGTTATACAATTGGGGTTATGCAGTTAGGTGAGTTTAATTATTTATTTCCTTAAATGGGTGTAAATAAATTATTTTGTTTTTCTTTTACTATCTTTGATACCTCCTAATTTAAATGAAGTTTTAAAGATGTTGTTTAAAGGCGCTAATGCCAGGCCTTAACTGACTTCTTACACACTAACAAAGCAATAATCTTTTTCAGTGTGGCGAACTGTGACAAAAATAGAAATTAAAAATTAGTTAATGCGTACCTTAAATCTTAAATTGCCTATTGGCTTTCTGGCGTAGGGTATACTCAAAAAGCTGTAAAAAATTCCACCTTTAATGTCTTCCCTTACAATACCTCTCAGCAAGCCTTGTTCAATTTCTAACACTGGAGAATATTGTACTTTACATTTTGAAGCGTATGCGAACACTATCACGTAGAAGATAACACTCAAATTCATTTTATTCGATGTTTTTAATTTTGATTATGTTCTTATGGCCGTAGTATGCGTACTACACCGGTGTTCATAACATTGCCGTAGGTAACGTAAAAGTGAAGTATTATATATATATAGCTTTAAGTCAAGATTATACATATTATTGTTAAATTAAATTGGCAGTATTTTTTCCTATACACAACAAAAAACATGTTTTTTATTGTATTAATAAATCCTTGCTTTTGTTGATACTGTCTACATATTCGTGACGTATGCAAAGGTATTTGCGCTGAGTATCCGTTTACCAACATTTATTAGGTACAAGAGTTTAATTTACTTCTACACTTCAAACGTAATATAAACGTTTTACATGATCAGCTTATCTGAGCAGACGAACCACTTGATATACAAGTCTGAACCGCATTAACGCACTTAAATATTTTATATGTTGTAAATTATGTGTTTAGGGTAAAATCTACTTTCATCAGCCACTTCCGCCTCATTTAATACGAAAATTACTCCAAAGCTTGCACGGCTCTGCAATAAGATAAGATGTAAAAAATAACAACTAAATAATTTAAAGAAAATCTGACGTAATTGCTTTTAATAATTTCATTTAAACTAACAAAAAGTGTAGAAAAAATTACCACCTCAGCCTTTTCATTGACGTCTTCAGGGCTATAAGAATTTTACAAGAAAAATTTGTTGAAATAATGATTCTATAAATATGAAAATAAAATTAATTTATAACTTACATAATTAGTTTTAGTTTTTTTTATAGGTTGGCCCTTTCCTTATTTTATCGTCGTCCTTTCAAAAGTTAGATATTCTAGATATTCTTTTTTTGTTAATTGTGAAGCGTTTAACAATGTTGTGCTACTTGTAATAGTTTTTAAAAACTATCGTGAATAAAATTAAAAACAAATTTGAAGTTAAAATTTTTAAAATGAAATTTACATATAAAAGTATACGACAAAAGACACAAACAAGAGACAAAATAAAACTAGACTGAAATACTGCGGAATTGTTATTTTCAATTTTTGTTATTCTAAAATGTGTAGGAGGAAAAACAATCAAAAACTTACGCAGATACAAAAAGCAAGACAGAAATTGTTTATAGGACTAATTTGTTTATGTATATCTTCTTGTAATAAGGCTTCCCCCGTTCTTCTTAAGATTTTCTTTGCGGCATCCGTTGTTATATGATGTTTCAACTTTACGAAGCATGCAAGATCTCACCATCATCCGATGCAGAAGAAGACATTAATACAAACATTGCTATCCAGAGCCGAAACCATCAGTGATGAACAACATCTTACCAGTGGAAAGATACATTTGGAGAAAGCACTAAAGAAGAATGGTTACACTGACATCGACATAAGGGGAGCCACTAAGAAGAAGCCGACACTGGAGACAACTACAGAACCACGAAGAGGGATGGCGTGTTTACCTTACATAGCAGGAGTCACCGAAAAAATAGGCCGAATTTTGAAGAAACGTAACGTACAAGTACGCTTCGGGACTGCAACGTCGATCCAGCAGTATCTACCGACCGCAAAGGATAAGATACCCAAGGGGCGCACAGAAGGTATCTACAAGGTAACATGCCAATGCGAACAGTGCTACGTCGGACTAATAGGAAGAGCTATCGACATAAGAATAAAAGAACACGAGAGGGACGCAAGATTAAGAAGGACCGAGCAATCAGCGGTGGCAGAACACATGCACGACACCGGACACAAAATGGATTTCAAGAATGTAGATTAGATTAGATTAGATTAGGATAGGGGTGGCCTATCGACCTGTTTCACCGCGACCTTTTCAGATCTATTGTGATCCCCTTTTTCCTAGAGGACGCTCTCTAATTTTGCCCTCTTGATTAGGCCTATCATCTTTGAGAGCGGCTTCTTTATGTAGCTACTAGCTGTGGGGTTCTCCTCCCCCATTATTAGAAACCTTGTCCTCGCCAGGCCTTCACATTGGCACAGCACATGAACTGGTGTTTCTTCCTCCTCTTGGCAGTATCTGCAGGTTGCATCATCTGCCAGGCCTATGTTATACATATGCCTATTCAGTCTACAGTGACCAGTCAGCAGACCTACTATCATTTTGACAGTCTTCCTGTCTTTATTCAGTAGATCTCTCGTGAGTTCAGGCCTCTGCTCCTTTAGGAACTCTTTTGCCTGCCATTGTCCCGGTGATTTATGCCACCACTCTCTGGACTGATTGTATGTCCATTCATTGATGGATTTTTTGATTTGCGATTTGGTAGTGCCGAAAGAAGGGTCGGCTCCAACGAATGGCCTTGACGAACCTCGCCTGGCCAGCTCGTCCGCCGCCTCATTTCCTCTCACGCCCGAGTGGCTAGGGACCCAGGCTAGGGTTACTTTCCTTGGGTGCCCACCTCATTTAGGGCGCTTACACAGTCCCAAATCAGCTTAGAGTCCACGCTTGAGGAGCTAATCGCTTTAAGTGTGGACTGGCTGCCGGAGAAGATAGCGACGCTTTTACCCGGTGCGGTACATCTTTCTATCTCTCTGACACAGTGGTGAATTGCAGCACAGCACAGCTCCGCTTGGAACACAGTCGTGTCTTTGCTGAAGCTTACCGAAAGAGCCTTTTTAGGTTTCTTAGTGTATATTCCCGCTCCGACGCCGTAATCCGTTTTAGAGCCGTCAGTAAACCAGTTTGAGTCCGCTCTTACCGGGGCACCTGCCTCCCAGTCCTTCTTATCTGGTATTATAACCTGATATTTCTTATCTAGGTTAGGGGTTCGAACCATGGCATCACATGGCATTCCTAAAATAGGTGCCTCCTTGAGTTCGTCTAGCAGTTTTTTATAGTCAGCCCCGTGCGATTTACTTATCGGTACTTGACTATGTAAGAGTCTATGTACTGTGGACCTTGCGGCTCCTTGTACAAAAATATGTATTGGTGGCAGGTTCAGAATTATTCTATCGCGGCGGTAGGGGTCGATCTCAACGCTCCCGTGGCGCACAGGCACGCTAACCTCTGCACGCCACCCAACGCCTTGGCCGCCCCCGCCTGCCGCGCCTTTGGCCACCATGCTACTGCTCCATACGTTAGCATGGGTCTGATTACCCTTGTGTACAACCACAGAGTCATCTTGGGGCTAAGGCCCCAATTCTTTCCACAGAGCCTCCTGCACCTGCCCAGGGCGATGGTGGCTTTGCTAGTCAATTTTTGGATATGTGAATTCCATGTGTGCCTTTGATCAAACCATACTCCCAGGTATTTCGCCTCTTTGACGTATGGAATTCGCTCACTCCTATCACTAGTGGCTGTAAGCCTTCTAGCGTTCTTTTTCTTGTAAACGTGACAGCCTGTGTTTTTTGAACATTGACTGATAGTCGCTCTTGTGTACACCATTTGTCAACCGTGTTGAGAGCGGTTTGCATACGCTCCACCAGAACCTTTGGAAACCGCCCTCTGACGACTATTGTAAGGTCGTCAGCATATCCAAGGCAATGGAATCCCTTACCGGTCAGCTTCCGGATTAGGTCGTCTACCAGGGTAGCCCACAGCAAGGGAGAAAGAACTCCACCCTGCGGACATCCCCCTCCCGCCTCCGCCTCAATGGTAGCCTCACCAATTGTGGATGTGATTATCCTTCTTTCCAGGCTGGCTCTTACCCACTGTAGAAGTTTCGGCGCGACGCCCCTTCTCCGTAGCGCCCCGATGAGTGAATTAGTGGTAGCATTGTTAAATGCTCCCTCAATGTCCAGGAAAGTCGTCATGGCTATCTCTTTGTCTTCTATAGACTTAGTAATTAGCCTGTTGAGGTCATCTAAAGCGACCTCTGTAGATTTTCCCGGTTGGTATGCGTATTGTCTGTCACTGAGTGGCTGTTCTCTCAGTGCGGTATCTCTTATGTACCTATCCACCAACCTTTCAAGAGTTTTTAGTAAAAAGGAGGATAGGCTTATTGGTCTGTATGACTTCGGCGTTTGATCGGATACTTTACCTACCTTAGGTAGGTATACCACCTTCACCTTTTGCCATGCAGTTGGGACGTATCCCCAGGCTATACATGCTCTGAAGATTTTCACGAGATGTGGCATCAGTACCTCTATCCATTCTGAAGTAGGCACGGAATATTCCATCCGTGCCTGCAGATTTGAAAGGCAGAAATCTGCTTAGCGCCTCACTTGACTCTCGTGGGTCTCGTGATTTCTGCGGCCAGCCTCCAGTCTTGTCTTTTTGGCCTCTCTGGCGTACGATCTGCTACGGCCGGCCCACGAGCACCAGTCAGGATTTTTGCGGACGGAAAGTGAACCTTCAACAGTTCCTCGATGCTCTCTTTATGAGTGCTAGTGTAGGTTCCATTCATTCTTTTGATGAAGCCCACCTCGGTCGCAGCACAACCATCCTTGGCTAGAACTTTATGGATTCGTGAGCATGCGGGAGCTTCGTTCAGCTCCTCGCAAAACTTCCTCCATGAGTCCCTTTTTGCCTTGCGGATTTCCTTGTTGTACTGTGTCAGTTTACTTTTATAAGTGTCCCAGCTGTGGTCGGACTTGGCTTTGTTGAACAGCCTTCGAACCTCGGCCCTCAGATGCTCTAAGTTCTTATTCCACCATGCTGTTTTGGCGCCCTTATAGCGTCTTGTTTTTTCTGGGCAGTTTTCCGTGTATGCAGCCATAATGGCTTCATGCACTTGGTCTGCCGCTAGTTCTAGCCTTCTATTACCCCACAGGTGCCGTACCTCCCTCGAGAGACTCCCTGAGGGATGTTACATATCCTTGCCAGTTTGTCTCCCTTGGGTTTCTGTACTTGACGTCGGTGAGAGTAACATTCAGGTTAAATCTTATGTGTCGATGGTCCGAACACGAAGGTTCCTCCGACACATGCCATCCCTTTATGGCGTCAATCATCCTACCTGAGCATAGCGTAACATCTAGCACTTCCGCTCTGGATCTTGTGACGAACGTTGGTTCCGTGCCTACGTTGGCTACCTCCAACCTGTTGAAAAGATAAATTGCATGAGTGACTCACCTCGTGCGTTGGTGTTAGTGCTCCCCCATGCTGTATGGTGTGCGTTTGCGTCGCTCCCTATTATCACTTGGAGGCCCTTTTCCTCTCCATATGCAGCTATATTACTTATTATGGGAGGTGGGCACTCCTTGTCCTCGCCGGGGAAGTAGGCCGAGCAGATGATCCAGCTTCTGGTTCCTTCTCCGTCTTGGCCGTAAGGATTCCTGTAATCACGTCGTCGGTGCAAAGCACCGGGATTAGTGTACAAGTAACCCTCGTGCTGTGTACTATGCATGCTCTTGGCCTTAAGGACCTAGGATTGTATAATACTTTACCTTGTTGTGGTGTTAAACCTGCAACTTTTCCTTTTATTAACCATGGTTCCTGCAGTAGTGCCACATCCAGACTTTCGTTGTCGAACCTCCTAACTAGCGTTGCTGACGCAGCTTTTGCATGTTGGAGGTTCGCCTGCAGGACCTGTATCTCTCTCTTCCTAGGAAGAGGGTTCTGTGTCGGCTTCGTCTCCGCAGCCTTGTCTACCTCCATTGGAGCAGCCACCCTCGTGGCAAGATGCCGTCTGAGGGCGACTAACTCCGCTTTCGGGAGACTGGCTCTCCGGAGGGGCAGCGTCCGTTGCCGCTTCCGTTCCCGTGGGCACAATACCTTGAGGGTCCGTCGGCGCGTTGGAACAGGTGGCGTCTCCCTCGCCTGTCTGCTCTACTCCAGACTGCCCTTCCTTGACTCGGAATTTGAGTTTTCCTAGGCCAAAGAACGGCTGGAGATCTAGTTTCTTTAATTCCTCTGCTGACTCCTTATCTGCAGAGAAAGTCCACAGTGTGCCTTTGTCTCCTTTGTTGGAATTCCAAATTTCCCACCTTTAGACGGCTTAGGATCTTCTCCGCCGGTACTTGTTCACCTTTCTCATCAGGCACAAACGTTGTGCAGATCCACGGCCTTGGAATGTCCTTGCCCTCCAGAGCCTTGAGGGTCGCTCCCTCCCAAGGTCTGAGCGTTGGAACTACTTCCTTTAGCCACTGCGCGCTTTCCTGATCAGCACAGATCACGATAAGGTGACCTGGTCTCTGTGTGCACCTCACGAACCGGACTTGGGGTCCTTGTTCCGAGATGTCGTCATACGCTGCCAGCAAGGAGTCCTGGACTGCTGTAAGCTGGTCCGGCTCCAAGCGGTTAGCTGGATAGCCATCACTGACTATCGCGATTTTCACCGAGGAGGCTGCCTCTCTGAAGGATAATCCCTCAGTTTTGGGTTTTTTGCTCTTCGGTACATTGGGTGGGGTATTACCTTCCGACCGTGGTCGTTTTTCGGATACCACCCTTGTTTTACTCGTCCGCTCAACCTTTTCTGGCTCTACGGATTTAGTTGCCTTTTTGGCTTTTGGTTGCGCCTTGGTGGCGCCATCCTGACCTTTTTGTGCGTGCCGGATGAAGTTGTCTCTGATTACGGCTCTTCGAGCCTGAATGTAATCTTGGCCCTGCTTCACCAGCTTTTGCACTTTGGCCCTAGAAATACCCGACAGTCTTGCTGTTCGGATTTCGTCGTCGGACATTAAGTCAATGTCCTCGACTGAGCCTACCCTCAAGGTGGTCTTTTTTGTTAAGTCTGATGTACCAGGCGTCTCCGCTTTTGGTACATCTCCTTTGGATTTTTCCCCTGCTTAACAACTTTGGAAAAGGTTTTTTAAAAGTTACTTGGTTCTCCATAAATGGTCCCACGAGTAGCTGGGGAGGGGTTGCTCCACTTCAGCAGAGCCCGCAGTACTGAAGTAAGGCATTTATGCAATGGGGTGCGCCCGTGCCCAAGGTTGGACTAGTTGGGACTGGTCTTCTATCCAGCCACGCATCCCATCGGCCTAGTCCGCCACCTTAGGATTTAGGTTTTTATTGAGGTTGTCTCCTCTCGGCCCGTGCAGTTAAGCCTAGGCCCCCATATCCCCCGAAGGGGATGGTATAACAGCCGCGAGTGAATTAGATTCGCTCTACGACGGGCGCCGTAAAACCCTGGTGCAAACCATTAGCCACGACACGACGGCTTGGTCAGGAGATTTTTTTTCGACCTGTTCTGGTCTAGACCGCAGTGTTTTGCTTTAACAGTGGTACCTCGAGTAGGATGGAGTACTTGTACTCCGCACTGCGGTCGGCAGCAGGAGGAAGCTATGCCTGAAAGGACTGAGTTGCGCTTAGCCTGCTACTGGGTCCGTTCATAGGGTGACTATGATTGTCCCTCACCACCCTCAAGAATGTAAAAGTAATAACTACCACCAAGAACTACGGAAAAAGACTCATCAGGGAAGCCATAGAAATAGAGAAGAATAAAACCGTTAACAGAGAAGAAGGGTACCACCTAAGCAACACGTGGAAGAGCCTACTACGAACCGTCACGGTCAATGGAGCGGAAACTATACGGTTGGACGCACCAGGGACGTATATAAGAAGAATGTCGGACCATGGAGAATCAGTTCAGTTATCCTGAAGAAGCTGTCAGTATGAACAGCGAAACGTCGAGCGAAAGTTTTGACACACGGCGAAACCCGCAAGAAGCTGTTAGTTTTAGATACCATTATTACTAATTATTACTACAGTTGGTACTACTTAATGGATTCCTTGTAAAGCAGTTGCTTCACCGTGGGCCTCATTTCCCCTAGCATGTGACAATATGTAAAGAACAATTGCAGTTATAATTGTTATATTTATTGCACAGTTTAGCAATTTCGACGATTGCAGTCAAAACCAATAATATTTTGCAGGTTAGGTAAACCAGTCGTCGTTTGTATACCTACCATGGATACCTCATTCCAGTTCTACTTTAAGAAAGTTCACTGTTATGATCCTACAAATAAACAATTTCGCCGTTTACAGACACAACATATTATTTATTTGCATTTTTTGATGTTATATTATATGATCTTGTGAACGTCATTTAACAATAAAAGTAAATGAAGGTCACCCAGTTAAGTTATATATAAGCATGAAGTTAACCAAGATAACTGTAAGTAAATATCACAAGGTATGTGATTTGCAGATTTTTCTATATTTTCCACCTGTATGGGCGCAACATAATTATTACTTCATAGATAAGTCAGTTAATATAATATTGCCCGCAGAATCAATAATTTTATATTGGTCACTACTGTAATCATTATGTAAAAAAGCATTTCCATTCTTGTGCTATTTCTACTAGTACCCGTACCTCTTCTAGAATATGCAGAAGTATTGAAAGAAGTTGGATAACTGAAGAAGGAAAGGAGTCGTCGTACTGTTTGAAGTTTGGGAAATAAATTCATTAAGGTAAGTCAAAATTTAAATTTGATATAAGTTAATTGTTTTATATTTTTGTTCAGATGTATGATCTCTTAGGTAGTTTAAAACCAAAATGTTAAAATTTGTTCAGGTTTTTGATCGAAGATTCAAGACAAGACAATGGATTGTAGTGCGATTAAGAATATTTAATACCATTGAAGCCAACGTACTAAAAAGAAGCTATTCCAAATTTGCCATTATTCTAATTTATAACAGATTCTTCATTCCTGACTAGATATTTGAAATAAATTTAGTTAAATTGATTTTTTTTATGGTAAGTACCAGATCTATAAAAAAAAAGAAAACTTATAAAAACTATTTAATCCACTTTGTTATTCTTTTATAACCGAATTTTGAAAACATAATTTAATCTGTTGTGAAATCTCTATTTTATATTCCTGAATTTTTTTTTCTCCTTGTTCTAGTTCCTTCAACACTGTAAAATTATATTATTTAAACAAAGAGGTAAGAAATGATCAGATAATCCCCTGAAGCATTAAACCTGATAATTGATTACTTTTCGTTCATGCCGGCTAATTAATTTAGAAAATATAGTTTTATGTTGCTTAAATTTTTTGGTGCTTCAAGATAATTAGATGTGCAATATCTGTATAATTTAATCAGTTATACATAAGGGTAAGGTTTAAAAACAGAATACAGGAGCAATGCTGCTGCTCAGCTAAACCCCTCATTAGAATTTTACAGGTCTATAATTTATTGTCCTCCGTGTATTGTGAAATGAAGATTAGGTATTACTATTTGTAGGATTGCAACTTCTGAGGAGTTTTGTAAAGTTTTGTTTGTGTGATATGGTTTCCACGATTAAATTAAATTCATTGTTTTGTTTTCCATTTATTAACTTCAGACTAAGAGAAACACATAATAATTACATTTCAGAATGAATGTGCTTTACGGTACCCCTCCCTTTTACATATTCTTCCTCTAGCTTATCCCAAAAAATCATCCTCTTGTGAAATGGATTAGTCCTTATGGATAGACGGTTAGTTCCAATATCCATGTAATTGAGAGTATGCTCCTTAATAGGTTCCCACGTTGCATGAAAGTCTCCGAACTTAGGTGTAGGGTTGCCATATTTAGCAAAGTTTGTCCATAATTTTACCACTGTTTCCATTGCATTCCATTCAGGGAATCCCGGTTTCATATCAGGCGTGTATTTCGTTTTAAAAATATAACCCAAATCATCTCCATGACACGTACCTTCAACTTTGCAGTAGTCGGATGTAAGCTCTTAAAATAGTTCAGTTTTGTGTCAGCTGAGAGCATATACAAATATAAGTCGTGGTCTTCTAGTTTAGCATGAGTTTTTACTGATTTAAGTAACTCCCAATTAACCCACGTATCCCCAGCATGCTTAAATCTAGCTAATCTATCAGCAGAAGAATATTTGTCTTTGTAATAAAACTGTTTAATTTGCTTTGCGATTTCTCTTTTAACATCTTCATTGGTGATATGGAAGCTATAAAATATAGTTTCTTCTGGAGAAACGTCTTGAAGTTCTTGCTTTTGTATTAAAGAAATAAGATCCCATATAATGCCTTCATCACTTGTGAATCCAAGCATGAAAGGCACGGATTTGAATTTTTTGGAAGAAATTAATGTAGCTGGATTATCGTGTAAGAAAGCATGATTACCTCGGCGTTTTCAACTCTAGGACCAACAAGGGATGGCTCGTGTAACGGGATAACCTAAAAATATAAATATTCCCATAAAAACTGCATTCTTTATCGTTGTTTTATTTTTTACAATACTGGCGTTTTCCTGAACTTTGAGGATATCTAAGACAGACACTTCTTGCAAGAAGGTCAGCATTTCCGACTCCTGTATGCCTTTGTAACCCAAGAATTTTGCAGCATGAACTCCAGTGTTTTTCCCCCCATTTGTTGCCCAAGTATTAAGTGCAGTGCCACTTTGAGCTATAACTCTATGAAATAATCCTGAAAGAATAAATTTCACAATTTTTGTAAAAGGCTTTATCGTAAGATATACCTTGAGACATTGGAGACAACATATGCAAGTGGACACTAGCTCCTCCCGCACTATCCCCGAAGATTGTGACGCAATTTGGATCACCACCAAATTTTTTAATATTTCTCTGAACCCACTGCAACGCCATGTTCTGATCTTTAAGCCCCATGTTACCAAGAGCGCCAAGTTTAGTGTTTTCAAAATTTAAAAAACCTACAAAAATAATAACGCCATTTATATAGTTACCTAGGTATAGTTAATGATTTCTTTCTCCACCAAATAATCCCAAACGGTAATTAAGCGTAACTAGGATCACATTTTGTGGCATCAGAAATTCTGGTCCGTGCAATTCGTATCTTCCATCACCACCTAAGAAGCTACCACCGTGTATATACACCATGACAGCTTTCAGCTCTTTGATTGTTTTCTGGAACTTAGTCTAAAAGTATTTTGATAATTTTAGTATAATGAAGATTGAGTTTGCTTTTACATCGGGAGTGTATATGTTCAGATATAAGCAATCTTCTTGGCCTACAATATTACCAACCCAATCCAGTTGCGCGCAGGGTGGCATATCTTCCGTCGCATTAAGAATTCCATCCCATTTATCCCCAATTACTGGCACCTAATCAATAAAGAGATAGTTATTGGATAACATGATTTATAATGTTCTATAAAACATACTGAAACTCTAGTTTCATGATTTTTAGAATGTTTAGAATTTTAAAAGTTGAAATTTCATTTTGAACATTAAATTATACCAAGCATTATTACAGTATTCTGATACCCTGTACTAATCTCTAGAGATCTCTGGTTGCTTTATCAAAATAGTCTTCTGGCTTCATGTTTGGCTTACCAAAAATTACACCCAGAACCTAACATTCTCCCAAAATGTGGTAAGCGATCTTTTTCAACCCATTACACAGTCTGCAGTTGGTATCTCCAGTGTCCAGTGTACAGCGCTGTGTTAGAGTTCTGTAACGATGTGATTTCTATTAAGCTGCAATACTTCTTCAGTCATTTTTTTTATGAATCCTTAATAAAGGTACTTTAATGAATTTACCTGGCTCTATTATTTAAGTGTTCTTTGTGTTTTTGTTTGACTCGATTCCTTACCTGCTCTTATGCTGTACTTTTAGACACTCTTAAAACAAGATCTAGGCCTACATATAAAAGGGGATAATCCCTTTGTTGTCCTTTGATTGCCTAATTGCGTACTCGAATGCATTCCTAAATGAGTCTCGTTTGTATCATAGGATTGGCTACTGCTCTCAGCAGATAAATAAATTCGCTTATTTTTATAAGCCCTCTGATTGATTTCTATTTCACAATGCAATATTGCGTATATTTCTATTT